>VWZN01012221.1:80717-159547 GCA_013396955.1 Regulus satrapa
GACACAGTTTAGAAACAATAGACAAATATTAGAGAAATGCAATTGGAAGTATTGTGCAGAAAACAGTCAACTGTATAAATGAAATAAGTGATCCAAATACCTAAATATTTGTCTTGTTTTCAGCTTGGGTAGAGTTGTAGTGATGGGTAACATTGATATCACCCTGATAATTAGTTGTTGTTAAGTCATGCTCACGCTGAATTGAGGACCTGTCACTTTCTTATAATTTTGGAAGGAATTGCTGGCTGGGAGGGTGGGCAGGCCCTGGCCCAGGGTGCCCAGAGCAGCTGGGGCTGCCCCTGGATCCCTGGCAGTGCCCCAGGCCAGGCTGGACACTGGGGCTGGAGCAGCCTGGGATGCTGGGAGGGGGCCCTGCCCATGGCAGGAGTGGGATGGGATGAGCTTCAAGGTCTCTTAAGGCACAAAAAGGTGGAGGGGACACAGCCAGGACAGCTGACCTGACTGTTTGAAGGAATATCTCATCTCCTGTCATGCTGAGCAATTAAACTGGGGGGCATTGCCCAGGGCTGGATGGACAGTGCTTCAGGGTCTGCAGCAGGTGGTGAGCAGCTGCGCTGTGCATCACTTCTCTGTGCAGTATTTTATCATCATTGTTATCATCAACATAATTTTCCCTTCTTTTTCGGTCCTACTGAATTGCCTTCATCTCAAGTTTTGTGTTTTCTCTCAGTTCATGTCCCTGTCTCACCAGAGAGGAGAGAATGATTGGCTGTGTGGTGTTAAACCACAACAACGTTGGAAACTGTTTTGGGGTTGTGGATTATTTACTTCATCAGGCTTATAACTGGGACCAGGAAGGTAGTATTTGGTACTGTAGAACCTTTTCAAGATTTTTAAAATCTTCAGAAGCAGTTTGCCTCATGATGCTGTTTCAGGTCATCTGTCCTTCCCTCTTTTTTGCAACTTAGTGGTTTTGTTTTGAGAACCCTAGTTTATCTTTGCCACCTCCCAGAGATGTAGAAAGCTTTACAAAAACATCTGGAATTTGTATTTCTCTTGTGAGGCATAAAAAAAAAAAATGACAAGAGGATAGAAGCAAACCCAAAAGTCAATGTGAAAGAAATCCAGTCTATATGTAGAAGCATTTAGGCAAATTTCTCTTCATGCCTGTAATGATGTCAGGCAGAACTAGTACTGTTGCAGCCATCTGTGGCTATCCTGTTGGCCTAAACAGGCATTTTCATGGAATCATGAAATTCTAGAATGTTTGGGTTGGAAGAGATTTCAAAGCTCATCTCATTCTGACTCCTGCCATGGGTGGGGATGCCTTCCACTGTCCCAGGTTGCTCCAAGCCCTGTCCAACCTTCATCCCTTTTAAACATGGAATTTTATTCCATTTGTTCTGTTTTGTTGGTTTTTTTTGGGTTTTGTTTTTTTCCTCTGAGGTTTTGAAGAAGCAGAATGGAAATTTGATAAATTTTAATTTATTTAACTTGCAATGATAAATGTACAGTTAGTTGTTTCAGGGTTTTAAAAATAGTTTATTTGCATGTTACCTCTATGGTTAACTCATGTGTGCTTAAAAAAATCAATGGTCAGTATCATTCATTCTGGTAAGAACAGTGAATGAAAAACATGGTGATAAAGGCTTATTAATGTAACATGAAATTTTTGCCAAGAAAGTTGCAATTATAGTACTTTTTATTATAAGAATTCTCTCAAGCTGCTTAACAAAGAGTGGTATTAGTCCCCTTGTCTGTGACATGGCAGTAATTGCCATGCAGTTGTCCTAATGAGGGAGCATTGGTTTGTTGCATAATCTGACTTTATAATTACATTTGAAGAAAAATACTCACTGGATGGCTTGAAATTTTATAGGGCTAAGTGTCCTTGAAATTCTTTTAATTGGTTATACTTAAATGTTTTTCATTCAAATGGCTTACAGGTTTTTATCATTTATACCTTGAATCTTGCAGACTATAAGATTGGAAATGAAACTTTTTAAATTTTTCTGTTTTCTTTAAGAAAGTGTGTCATAATTAATTTTTGATTTAGGCATTAATTGCAAGAGTAAATAAGGATGTACCTTTTTTAAGCAGAACTTGCTGTTTTTTTCTTCTGCATAACTCAAAGCTTTATGACCTATTAAATGAATAATTTGATTAAATGCTTTGTCTCTGCCATAAAATTTCAAGATACACTCAAAAAAATGAACTGCTAGGCAGGCATTTGGGGATGAATCCAATACTGTATTATTAGGAGGGGCTGCTTCTCCCTTGGAAGGAATGTATCAGGAGCCCAGATGTGATAAACACAGAGGTTTTGTCCTTTACTGTCACTTTGTACTCCAATAATGCTGAGTCTGCAGCATCTCTGTTTCAGTTTTGGTGCTTTTCTTGTTTTTTTCCAGTGCTGTAATACAGTCCTATGAGCAGTAGCAAGGGTATAAGGACTAATGGACTTGCTGGAGAGGGATGAGGGGAGTCCTTTCAGTCCTTTAATCCTCCTCTGATGCTCCTTCTCCACTAATCAGAATTTGGGCATGTAGCTGGTCATCTTGTTTCACCAACGCTGCTGTAATTAGGAGCAGGAATTTCAAATGCAGTAGTTTAGTATTGGACATAATGCTTTTTAGTGCTGTAAGTGTGAAAATGACTGTATTTGAGGCTCCGTCATCAAAGTGGTGCATCACAAGCAGTGTGATAAGGAGAGTGTTTTCCGGCAGCCTTTGGGGACACTGCCTTGGCTCTACACATTGTGCCTCACTGCTGGAGCTGTACATGCACAGTGTACAATTGTGGAATCTGACAATGGTTTGGCGGGAAGGACCTTAAAGCCCATCCAGTGCCAGGGCAGGGCCCCCTCCCAGCATCCCAGGCTGCTCCAGCCCCAGTGTCCAGCCTGGCCTGGGGCACTGCCAGGGATCCAGGGGCAGCCCCAGCTGCTCTGGGCACCCTGGGCCAGGGCCTGCCCGCCCTCCCAGAGAAGGATTTTGTTGCAATACCTAATCTAAACCTACTCTCTAAAATAGCTTTGTTTATTAAAATAAGACCAAAACCTGTTATTTGTTAATACAAATACCTTTTTTTTTACCTTTTTTCTCTGCAGCTGGCCTGTGGACAGTGTTCACGCTGGGTGGGGTGGGCAGCAAAGCGTCAGCGCAGCTGGAGCAGTGCTCCCCTCTGGCCAGCCAGAGCCTGCTGCTGCTGCTGGTCCTGGCCAACCTGACTGATGCTCCAGACACCCCCAACCCCTACAGGCAAGCAATCATGTCCTTCAAGAACACGCAAGGTTTGTATCTGTTCTTATTCTGACCCTGAACTAATGAAATGGAGTTTTAGGATGCTATGATTGCTCAGAGGCGTTCCAAGATTTTTTTGTCCTTCCAGCACATTCATGGAAGAGCAAGTGGAGCACACTGCATGGAAGAGTAGTAACACTTTTCTGTCTGGAAGTTTTGAGGTGGAGTTCCTCAGCTGCTGGTATTTTATGGTGGGGACAGAGGGTACTTTATCCTTCTGACTTGAGAAATACTGGAAAGCTTCATAAGCCTGGTCCAGTTTACTTCTTGGGCTAAAAGTTTCTGAAGGTTTCTGCTGACCTTGATGATTCTGTGACTCTATAATTTCATAAAATATATATAAAACTAATCTATAAGGGGATGTTTTAAATCCAAGAGTCTGCAGGACTCTGGATAAAAATTTGTAGCACTTTTTTTCCTAGAATCATGGTCCTAAGAGAGAAGGTAAATCATTAAATTGCTACCTGGGTTTGTTGATTGTGTTGTTGTATTTCAAATGTAAGAAAAGAATGTTTAACATAAACAGTGTAATGAGTTTTGTATGTATGGGAGGTTTTGGAGTTGTGTTGGTGCTTGTCTGGGCCTTGGAGGGTTCCAGTCTGTGTGCCAGGTGCCGTTTTTGGGACATGGGAATACCCCAGCATAGCTTGTGCTGTTTAGGTAGCTCAGTGTGCAGCTGTGTCTCTCGCAGCAGCACAGGACCATTTCACTGGCAAAAGCCCTCCAAGGCCAGCCATTCCCCAGCACTGCCAAGGCCAGCATTACCCCACGTCCCCAAGTGCCACATCCACAGGGCTTTTAAATCCCTGCAGGTGTGGGGACTCCACCATTTTCCATGAGTACTTTATCTATACTTAAATCTCTGAGTCTGAGCCATGTGGTTTTACCTTTCATTGGCTTTTGCAGGTTGGCACCGAGCTCAGGAGCTGTGTGACAACCTGTGAAGCCACAGTAATATCCTGAGTTATACACTTTCTTCTGGGGAGTTTTTATATTCCTTTGTCCATTATATTTTAACCACGTTGAGCTCTAAAATTAATTCACCATTACCTAGGAAAATTTATTGGGTTGTGAAGGTGGAGGATTGTTCTCAGAAGAAGAATTCTGAGTCCTAACATGCTCCTTTGATTTATTGGATACCATTTACAGGTGGTTGAGATCAAATTGTTGATAAAGTTTTTGTTTAGTTTTGTCTTTAAACTGCAAGCTTCCTTTAATGTTGCAATTTGGTTGACTTTGTTTCATGCCATTAGTAGCCAGTAATGTATTTCATTAAAGCACGCTATACATATATCATTATACAATTTTGAAATAACTTATTTTCTGTCAAATGTAGCATGAAAAGCTGTATTTTCTCTACGTGTGCATGTTGATAGAATGACTTATTGTTTCCCAGAAACTTGTTCCCACTAGCAATACTCATAATTGAACTTAAATTTGATTTCTGTGAACATTCTGAGGGGTTTGTAACAGGAAAGTAATGTGAAAAAAAGAGGCTGGTTGCTGTTATAATATATACTTTAAAAGGAAAATTGGCATATTTGTTAACATAATTTCTGTAATTTAATTGGGACAAAACTAGAAGAATTCAGGATAGGGATTTTTTTTTTTTTACATGGTCTAGAATAGTTTAATTTTTCTGTTGATCAGTTTAATGTTCTGCAGAATAATACAGGATATGCTGGTGTTGCTGGTAAGTTTCCTTAATTCTGTTTAGGTTTTTATTTTACTGGGCTTTTTTAGTATCCTTTGATAAAACTGATAGTGAAATGCTATAAATCCCTGTGGCACAGCTTAAACATCCACAGTGAAGCTGCAAAGCCAAGGGGAGCTTCTCAGCTTATGACCTGTGGCACCAAGGACTGAATTGTTCCGATTTTGCTCCCTACATCCAGGATTTCCCTCCTGCAGGGAAAGTCCTGTCCCAAGCAGGGAGGTTTTAAACCGGCTGGTCCACAGTCTTGGTCAGTAGTGGAGGAAGGCTGGGCTGGAGTCTCTCCTGCACCCGTGGGTGCGTGGTTTTGGGACAGGCAGGGTCTCCACTGCGGTGGGGCTGCGTCTCCGCACGTTCCCAACTCCTGCAGGCAGGAGTCCTGTTTGCTCCAGGCCTCCTGCTGCCTCCAGCTCAATGGCTGGAGCTGTCCCCCCCTGCCCTGGCCAAGAGGAGTGGTGGCTCCCCGGCATGCTGTCTGCTGGGCCCCACAAAACCAATGGCTGCCAGGGCTCCTGCAGGGCTCCTGCAGCAATTCCAAGCTCTTTTTCCATCCAAAGTGGGCGGAAATGTTGGTCAAAATACGTGACTGTCATGCTCTTCTGTGCTGAAAGCTACTTAGCAAGCTTCAGTGAGAATATGGGCTTAAAATCATAGAACCACAGTGTGGTTTGGGTTACAATGAACCTTCAAGATCACCCAGTTTCAACTCTCCTGCCTTGGGCAGGGACACCTTCCACTACCCCAGGCTGCTCCAAGCCCATCCAACCTGGCCTTGGACGCTGCCAGGGACGGGGCAGCCACAGCTGCTCTGGGAAGCCTGTGCCAGGGCCTCAGCACCCTCACAGGGAATAATTTCTTCCTGATCTCTCATCTAATTGTCTTTCAGTTTAAAACCCTTCCTCCTTGTCCTATGACTATTTGCCCATGTAAAAATTCTCTCGCTCTGTCTTCTTCAAAAGCCCCCTGTAAGTACTAGGCTTTTGTGTCTCCACAGGGAATTTCTAGACCTTAGACATCTGTGCAGATGGATTTTGAATTGAAGCTGGTAAAGGTTCTGTGAACAGAAACCTGTTTTATTTTCACTTCCAGCCCTGGCACAGAGTATATTGTGATTATGAACAAGCTGCTGTTACTTTGAGGGATCTCAGACAATGTGATGTGATGTTTTACATCACTTAACCCACCAAACTCCCCACCACACACCTCTAAAGTCCTGTGTTTCACTGAGATAATCACAGTAATCTTGACCTATGCATATCCACCCTTCATGCCAAGAAAGGGATGGATGGGAGATACTCTACCTGAGTGCCAGAGAACTAAACCTGTAAGTTTGATGTGTGGGGTTTGGAAATTATTTGTTGATATATTGGTTCCAGAGAAGATTTTGTGGCTTCCCCCTTTCCAGCAGCTCCTGGGGTCACATTCCTTCTTGGCAGTGGAAGCCATATGGAGGGACAAAACTGTTTTATGAAAAAAAGTGAATGTTTTGTGCAGGTACTGGGATCTTAACTCGAGCTCATATAGGAGAACAACCTCAGCTTTTTGGCACAACTGAAGCTTTTTGAGACTCTGTTATGGTTTATGACCATTGGTGATAAGAGTCATGGGTGATTTTTGTTTCCTCCTTTCTGTGGTGTATTAAATATTTTCCCCAGACATTTTATAAAATTAACAAATAACTGAATGATAAATATATTTGTTTGATTTTTTTTCTTTATTTCAGATAACACTGCTTTTTCATCATCAAGTCCACACACTTTCCAGATTAATTTTAACAGTCTGTACACAGCTTTATGTGAGCAGCAGAAATCTGATCAAGCCACTCTTCTCTTATACATGCTTCTGCATCAGAACAGCAATGTGCGGACCTACGTGTTGGCACGGACAGACATAGAAAATCTGGTGAGTCTTGCTCTGCCTCCTTTGTTCTCACCGTGAGGGATTGGCCCTGAAAGCTTGGGTGTCACCAGCTGCCAGTGGCCTCTGTTCCGCAGTGGGAGCAGCAGGTTCTGGGTCACTCGTTCACCAGTTCCAGCTCTCTTATTTCTGTTAGGCTGTCTCAGCAGTGCGGTGCTAAACCTCTGTCTGGAGTCAAGGGGGGCACTGGTAGAGCTACAGGGATACCTCGGATTCCCTCTGTCTCTGTGCCACCGTCGTGACCCAGGTCAAAACTCCCCACTTCTGACCACGGTGTAGAGGAAATGGTAACAGATAACATTCTGTTGATTATTTTATTTATCTCTTTTGGATATTCAGGCCAAAAAGTTGCACAAGATTACTCTGTGCTTTCAGGAGTAATAGTTAACAAAAAGAGCTGTAACTGGACTAACATGCCAAATGTCTTACAGGGTTGACCTAAGACTGAAACTCCTCAAGGAGCAGCTCACAGATTTTATAGAAATACAACTGTAGTGCCTTTTTAGCCGCTTAAATAGGATTGTGGTTAATGGCCAGTATAACAGACACCTGGTACGGTTTTTGTAGGTTATAAATTAGCTTATGCTCCCCGCTTTAGTAATGTCACAAACCACTTTAACAAATCTTACTTATTAAAAAGCATTCCTTTAATAAGATAATGGCTGTCTAGGGGAATTGGTAACAGAGTAGAGGACCCTTTCCATTTTAATATTTGAAATCTAGCCAGGTAATTAGATCCCTTGACTGTTTGATGGCAGATATGGAGTGAGTTTGGTTTCAGTCCAAGTTCTAGCAGATGTATTGCTAAAATCAGAGCTGATAGACACCACTGTTGGCAAACTGGGGTGAGATGGTTGATGCTGAATTGATTCAAGACCGAATTCCTGTGTCCACTGCAGATTATGTCGGCAAGGGCTGAGTCATTTTGTGTGAATTCCGTGAACAAATGGTCATGTATAATTTTTGGGGCTGCTAGTGTGTGGTATGACAACAGCTGTTAACCATAACAATTTGCTGTACCTTTAGAATCATAGAACAGAATCACAGAATGGTTTGGGTTGGAAGGGAACTCAAAGGCCATCTTGTTCCAACCTCCTGCATATGCAGGGATGCCTTCCACTATCCCAGTTTGCTCTAGACAAGTAAATATTAGGTGTGTGCATTGTTTTATAATTACTGTGTCTGATACACTGTAAGGCTTCCAGAAAAACAGTGGAGTTCATCTGTCAAAACAAGTCAAGATGCAGGTACTCAGATGCTCTGCAGTGTAGGATATTTTCATATATTATCATTATTTCGTATATTATCAAATAATATATTTTCATATATTATCTGGGTTAAAAAAACCTGGAAATTATCAGCACCTTTGAACACTTCATGGGAAACGTTGAAAAAAATTCAGAAAAGGATCACTGAAAGGCCCACAGTATGTTTTTGTGGGTATTTTGATTTATTTTTTTTTTAATACAGACATTTGAAACTGCTCTTTCTTGCTTTTCATGCATTCTTTGTGATTTCTACTGACAAGTTACTGACATCTTTTTCCAATCCTCGTGTTTTTATTGGACTGGTAGATAAGGATAAGCAGCAACCAACTGAGAAGAGCAGTTTTAACTGCTCAGTAAGGCAGGCTGAGCCAGACCCAAGAAGAACTGGGAGGGCCGGGAGGGCTACTGGACAAAGAAATCATGACCTCATAACTACAGTCCTGTGGTGAAAAGGGTAATTCAGTCTTAGACTTGAAAATGAGATAAAGGGGCTTGAGTACTGGAGCTGGCTGTCCTTCCCTGGATGGCAAAAGTGGTGCTGATACACTGTGTGCTATTCTGGTGTTGTACTTCCAGACTTCATAAAGGCTGGACTACTCAAAAATGGATCAGTGTTGAGAGGCATGGGTTTTTTTTTTTGCTTTAAAATTAACAATAACATCGTGAGAGGCCTAGGAAGCGAAGTGTAGCTGGTCAGAGGCAGAGCTTGGGGAGCAGCAGGATGTGTATGTGCCTTCATAAAGGGGAATCCTTGGAAAAACAGGAATCTCTGCTTGGGTGGTGAGAGGTGAAGCCTGGAGGCTGATTCCCACCATCCAGAGATATGGGAGAAAACCAGTAAGGTCATGAATTCAGAGCCAAAGTGATCTTTGAATGAGGGTGGAGGACTTTCTGTAGGCCTGTGGTGTAAATCAGTGGCCTCTTTGTAGAGAGGCAGTTGGAGGAGTGAGGTGTGTAGGTGCTTTGAGAGAGATCTCGTCCACAGGCAGCTCAGAGCTCATCCCTAAGCTTTAAGGGGTTTTGCAGGTTGTTCCTGTTTCACTGCTCTCAGTGCATCCCATATGTTGTGTTTTTCCCCTATTTTAATTTGTCTTCCTTTCTGTGCCCAGGAAGCATCACCAGAAGGTGCTCTGTAACATTTCATAAGGATTTTTGAAATGTGTCTCTGCTCTTTTTCAACTTCAGTTTAACTTGTAAATTAAAACAGTTTGTTTTTCTTAGCTGGTATAACAGATACTGTCTCAGCTCACTTCCTCATTTGTATGCATCTCCCTCTGCCAGTTATAGCTAAATACCTTCACTTCTGTTGGGCTTTCACTTTGTGTCTTATTATTAATAAAGAACCTTTCTTGCTCTTATTATAATTCTGCTTGACAAAATGAATAGGATCTTTGTGCATCCTTCATTATTTCATTCTTTTAAAATAACTGGAGTAAATTTCTGATGCTAGAGAATCTTCTGTTAGAGAAGTCTACATCTAGTATCTGGCTGTCCTTTTCAAAGTGCTTCCAGAAGCGCTTTGAAAGCACCAGAAGTGCAGGTGAAATAGAGGGCAGTTAGCACATTTTTTTATAAGCACAGTGTTCTGCTCTGTGGATGAGAGACTGTTGAGCCTTCTTCTGTTTGAAAGAGCAGTTAGCACCAGTATTGCTGGTAAATACACCAGTGAGATTTCTGCGTGTAAGGAATGAGCTATTCCATGTGTTTGCTTTGGCTGCTGAGTTGGGATTTTGTTGCTGCTCAACATGACTGGAATGAAATAACATACATGATTTTATGTACTTGTATCAGCTGATGCTGCAGCAGTGTTTTTTCCTGTAATATAAATTTGTTTTAAGCAGGTTGCTGCTTGTATATTGCTGATTACCAAACACAGTCTATTTTTAAACTTTACTGGGGAAACCAACCTTGGACTGGATATAGCACCTGCAATTTTCAGTGTCCTTTTTTACCTGCCACTTGTTTTGGGGATTAAAAGTAACTTTTTAATGGTGGCCGTTTGTTGCCAGTTGAAAGCTGCTGCTGAGGGAGGAGTGCTGGTAGCGGGGCAGGAGAGATAGTGTGAGGACTGTGAGAAATGGTCAGCAACACAAAAGAAGTGGTGGCTGTCTTCCCAATACAGATTTGTATTAAACCATTGTGTAAGAAGATAGGTACAAAAGTGTTCATGGAGGCAGGTAGCATAGAAGATTAGAACTGTATTTTGGTTGAAAGTCGAGATAAATTTTAACATAATTAAAATATTACCTGAGAGGATTTCTCCTCTGTCTCTTCCAAAATCTTCCTGAGACTCTTCCTAGAAATCTCCTGCAGTTTCCACCTGTACTTGAGGCACCTGAGATCCCAGGCAGCAGCCCTGGACTCCTTCAGAGAAGATACCTGAGATGTTTTTGGTCTTTAAATACCAGATCTTACTTCCAAGATTCACTTGAGACTCCTTCCAGGCATCTCCCAGGGCTCTTTGAATTCCTCTAGAGCTCTGATACCCAGGTTTCAGCCCCAGACTTCTCCAAGGAAACTACTTAAAAGTCTTCCTCCCTTGAAGAAAACTGTCTCCTCCAGGTTCCACCCAAGACTCCTCCCAGGCATCTCCCAGAGTTTTTCCAGTGTATAATTAGAGTTTTAATGGAATCCTACGTTGTAACTCTTTTACAGAAGTGTGGCTTGTTAACTGGTTTTTGTTCTGAGGACAGTCATACAGTCCTAAAGGTGTGTGTGCACCTCAGCAATCAGTATACAAAGGAGGAAGGATTATGGAGAGTGTATGAGTTTATTCTGCTCCCATCCAGAAACGGCACATCAGAGAGAATTCAGTTGGCATTTGCCTCCCCGAGTTTTGTCCAGTGTGTAGGCAGAGCAAAGCCTAAAAGAGGAGTGGAAAGGGAAATGTAGCCAAAGGAGTGGAGATTCTGGAGGCAACAGGTTTGTTTGGGGCAGGGGGACTGATTGCCATGATCTGGAGTGCCAGACTACTCTTCAGTAGCAAGGATGGAGCTTTAGTAGCAGCATTTTCACATATTGGCTTGTAGGGGACTGTCTGCAATGTCTCAGTCTCATGTATTTTTAAATGTAGTTTCTAGCAACACACTTGTAGGACTTGGAGGGCTTGAGAGCATGAATGGACTTTTTCAGTTACAATTAGTGTTAATGTGCATGGACAGAGGAGATGTTTTGGGCTGTTCTGAAGGAATGTGTTTTGCCAGAGTGCTTTGTATGGTTTAATACAACCAGACTGAATCACAGTTATCTTTAAAGGTCCCTTCCAAACCAAACCATTCTGTGCTTCCATCTGGGATCTGTCTAGAAAAATAAGAAGTTGTTCCAGTGGTAACCTTCAGCAAGGCTTTTGTTGTTCTCCCTGCAAAGTCCAGTTGTAAATGCAATTTTTCATTAGTTTTATGTTGCTTCCAGCTCTATCCAGCTAATTGTAATAACTCTTGGACTTGGAAATGACAGAGCTTTACAGTGCAAACCTACATGCAAGTGTTGGAGATGGAAATAATTTGAATGGTGGGCTAAAGCAGTGATGTTTGTCTCTCTCTGTCCCTATCCAAGAGAAAGGACAATTTTTTTTTTCCCTCTATATGCTAATTAGAAGCTTTAGGGGAAAGCTGGTCTTTACTCAAGACTGATAGTCAGAAAACACAGATGGTACCCTAGTTTCTACCAGGGAGAGAGGTTTCTGAAGAAACCTTTGACATGGCAAGGGAAGCATGTTTGCAACACGTAATTTTAAAAACAGTTTTTATTTTAATGTTTACTTATTATTAATAAAAATAGTCCTGTAAGTATATTGTCTCTCTGCTTCTGTTGTCCTCTTGTCTTGACCCTGGCCAAAGCACGTGTCACAAGGTCTTGTGGCCTGCAGCATTTAGATCAACCTCATTTCATTCTAATAGGAGCTGGTTTGGTATGCCCCGACTGTTTCGAGGATGGTTGTTGTAAGAAAACATTTTGGTAACTTCACAGGCTTGTGAAGCACTTGGTGTCCTGGCTGCTCACCAGAATAGGTTTCACATGATTCATCCAACTGCATTTGGCCTGTTTTGAAAAACAGCGAGTTTTTAGGTGTCTAGAAGCTTCTTGGAACTGAGGGCTTTCTCCAGTTCCTTTTTCCAGGGCCTTTTTGTGATCTCGGCCTATTTCTGCAGCCTAGGGAAGCCACGTCGTACTGAGCCAGTAGAAAGCTAATTTTCATTTGGTAGAGAGACAACATTTGCATCTGGATTAACTTTAGACTAGCATTCAGGTATGCTTGCTGTTGCAATGAAATCTCATTTTCGTTATTATTGCAAGGCTTTGGCTTAAGCTATTCATCCTGATGGAAATGTTGCAAGACCTTGGGCTGAACTCTAATCATAATGATCAGTCAGTTCTCTTTGGCTGCATATTATCTAAAATTGGAAAAACAGGCCTTTTTTAGTCTTAACCCAACCCAAACTGGTTTTTTTCTGGTATTATCTTCACACAGCAAAATGGGATTTAACTTTCATGTCTCAAAATGCCTCTGTTCACCTCAGCTTTGATGTGCTTGGCTAGGTTTGATGCAGAAAGGCTTTTCAGAGCAGGCTTGTGGCAGTACAGATGGGTAGACACAACTGTTTTCCTGCTTGGACTAGTGAAAATGTTGTTTAACAATTCTCTTTACAATGTAGAGAGGAGGACTGAGGCGTTTGGAGCTTATGGTAACTGGTATGGCTGGGAATCTCATTTATTAGGGATTGAAATTCTGTTTCTGACCACAAGAAAGCACTTGTTTAGACTCTCTTGTGAGACAAACGAAGCGGATGAAAGGTGTTTGGACACTGTAGTCACTGCTCAGGGGTGGTTGTTTCAAGAGGGGGGAATTGGTATGAATTGTCAAGGGCAGAGCAATACATGGGATCTTCAGATCCTCCTCTGTTTAGTGTCTGAGGTATTTGAAGACTAAACTAATACATGCATTTTTCCTTCCCTAAAGGTTCTGCCAATTCTTGAAATTCTGTATCACGTTGAAGAGAGGAATTCACACCATGTTTACATGGCCCTTATAATTTTGCTGATCCTCACAGAGGATGATGGCTTCAACCGATCCATTCATGAAGTGGTGAGTTGCTGTTTTGGTAAATAATCCTTCAACTCTAAAAATAATCTGAATATTTACTTCTAAGAAGGTACATTGGCAAATCTGTTGCCACAGCAGAGGCTGTATGAGCCCATCCAAATTTCATGGCATATATATCTTTCTTTTGTAAGAAGAAGGAGCCTGAAGACTGATTTCAAAGCTTTTCCCGAGTGAAGTTAACAAACACACTCCCTCCTGTAGAGAAACTGCTGCAAATATCTATTTTTCTGTTTTTTGGTATTCCCTGTTACAAATTAGCCTAGTAATAACTGGGCAGGCTCCCTCAAAGGTGCTGAATGTTTGCCATGAAGTGGAGGGTTAGAAGAGAGGAAAAAAAACAGGAAACCTTTTTTTATTTCTCTTGAAAAACTTTGCTTAACTAGTTTGATGCAGCCTTTAGCTGGAGTTGTATTTTCCATACTAAATGTTACTTCCTTACTTGGCACTTCTTCTTCTGTCTCTCTGTTAGATTAATTTCTCTTTTATGTTGTCCATATAACAGGATCCAAATTTTTACTAGCTTTGATGGGCCTTGACCATCTGTGCAGGAGAATACCTTGGACAATTATGTCCTAGTTTCTCAGCTTCTAAAACTATGATACAACCTGAGGTATTTCCACTGATTTAACATAATTTTTTGACTGGGACACAGAAATTCTCTTCTGGGGAAATTATTATCTTTGTGAATGATTATCTTTGTGAAATTATTGAAATGCAAAATGCTGCAAGCAGGTTTCAAGGTTCCTAAACAGAACTCTCTCCCAGGTGAATTTCCAGCCTTTTTTGGAGGGAAGCTGACATTTTTTCTTTGTGCCAAGCAGTAGAGACTTACAGTATTTTCTCTCAAAAATTTCAGATTATTTAGCATAGCTCTGTGTGTAGAAAGCAGGAAGAGACTATTTAAATGCAGTTTCCCAGGAATACCTTTTTGGAAGCAGCTTTTAGGAGCACCTATAGTAACCATGCAGATGACTGAAGTATTTTCTTGAAGTTTTTCCCTGCCTTCAGCTTTGTGTGCCTTGAACCTGTACGTGTGCTCCAGAGGTGTACGTGTGTGATGTTTGTTTTTGGGCTCCATGTCACTGAGTCATTTATCCTGTCTCATAAATTTGGCTTGTTGAGAGTTGGAGTTCAACATACAAGGTGTCATTCCTGCCTCAGTTTCTTCCCCTATCATTTTTCGTTCGCTTTACACACGGTCTTTCAGTAAATTCCTTACTGGATGAGTAAAAGTGGAAGATTTCCCTAAAATTCCTTAATGAGGATCCAGCTGTGGAATGAAAACATAAATCAAGTTTTCTTGTCTGGTTTATCCTGCCTTTCAGCTAACCCTGCCAAGAGAGTTGTAGTGTTTCCTTGCAATGTGGATATTGGTTTACTGCTTCAATATTAATAAAAACACAAACCCCTCCTTGCTCCTTTTACCCTGCACTGATCTTTTTTTCAGTCGTGCCTTTGCTTCTTCCATTTTCTTCACTTTTTTTTTTTTTATTTTACTTCAGATTTTCACTAACTTCTGTTTCTTTCCTTTCCTCTGGGGTGGTGTTTTCCTGCTCCTCCGTGGTGCCTGGTTCCATCTGTTAGGAGTGCTGTGTGGCCGGAGTTTTGCTGGGTTTGGTTCTTAGGTGGACAGTGAGAGGTGGCTGTGAGGTGCCTGAGCCTGCAGGCCTGTCTGTGTGAGCTTGTCCTACACATTCCTGCAGATCCCAAGGAGGGAAATGAGTGTAAGGGGGAAAGAGTTTCAAATATACTTGTAAATCCATTCCTCTCGCTCATGTCTTTGGATTAATTAAATGGATGCTTTCAGGTATGAACGAGCAAGTTACGGTTCAAGAACTCTGGTATTAAGGATGAAGTTAGTCTCGTACTTTCTTAAATTTTGACTCCACATCTCCTGCAGCCCAAGAGAGTATTGTAGGTCAGCAAAATGGTGGGAGTCAGGAAATCTCTGAATGCAAGCATCTAGTATCAGTTTCATAAACTTGATGCATACAAATGCACACCAAATTTTAGCAGTTACAGCAGGATTGTTTTTTCCCTCCATCACTTGGAGGGAAAGATGAAGAAAAAAAGATGTGCTGTATTTTAGATCAGCCTGTTTTTCTCTCTGCTGTGTATCCTGTGTGCTGTGCTTATAAGAACCATGACTGTACAGTTCATTTATGGGCTATTTTCCTTTGTGGCATTCAACCCACATTTATTTATTGATTTTTAGGATTAATTTTAGTAAGCAAAGTTTTATAAATCTGGTGATTATACCAATTGGTAAGGAGCTCAGGAAACCACAGAAACTCTTTCTGACTGCTGTAGGATGCTGAAACATTTTTTATTTAAAACTAATGTGGTCTTAACTGCCTGGAAAATATGATCAAAATCATAGGTCCTGTCCCTGCAATTGGTTTAATGCAGTTGGGTCACTGCAACCACACAGAATTAAATTTCTTTCACTAATAATAACAATAATTTTAATAGCAGAGTAAACAAGTAAATGTAAGAATTCCCCAGAGGGACAAGTATTGGTGATCTTTTGTCTCCGATTTATGAAATTGTAAACAAAATTACATCAGACATCAAAATAACATCGTACTGTACTTTATGGAGCAGTAACCTTATTGTGCTATTGTAGCACTTTATGCTGTAGTAAATGGTGATAGACTATAAATCACGATTTAACTGTGTTTATTTTTAGTGTGTTAAAAAATATCTCATGAGCAAAACTGTGGGAAACTGAGTATCTCACTGCTTGGTATATGTAGAACTGAGCTCCTGCTCTTTGCCTCTGCAGTTTGTGCCCCTTGAGTTCGAACTATCCAGGAGCCTAATAGTCAAAAGAATAATTAATCAAAACATTTCAATTTATTTTAAAATTATTCTTGCAAGACCACCCCAGGGCTAAGCTTTTTCTTTTTTTCCCTTTTCAATGTCAACTGCAAACGGATGAGATTGGTCAGTGGGGGCACTGGTTCCCGGTAGGTGATTTTGAAATTTAAGGTATTTTCATGCTTCGTGCCTCTGAAACCCAGAGTGGATGGTGGTGGTTGCTGCTGTTGTTTTTGAAATAGCCACTTCACTGCCCGCCAGCTCGGGTTGCTTTCCTCAGTGTGGAGGAGAGGAAACAGGTTCTGGTAGGTGACGTTATAACTGTTTTTATAACGTCTGTCTGTTTTTTAGAGAGTCGTGTACAATTTCAAGGAGTAGTTATCTCAGCAACTGATTCTCCCCAGGTTGGTGTTTTCAGAGTTTCAGGGAGAGCCACTGAAGGTTTCTGCAGCCAGACTGGAGCATTAACTTGTCTTTGTGCATGCTTACAGCTGTCAGTGTGTTACATAAGGAGCCCTGGTAACTTCATGTTTTGCATTAGGAATCCGAAATTTGGCAGGTGGCCTCTGTGCCAGGGCTCTGCTGCAGATAATATGACTAAATGTGACCAAATCATCAGTCTCCGGGCACGGGCAGCAGCCCGCTTCCATCTGCGCAGCACAGACGTAGCCGGAGGTGGCCTGACGTCTGTGGGAACTGAATATTCTCATTCTGCTGCTCCCAGAGCCATCTGGGCTGCGTGCATCCTCCTCTGCCCAGGGATCACGTTATCAGCTGAGACAGGCAGGGACGAGCTGCAGCGTGTGCGAGTGCAGCTCCCGTCTCCCCTGGGACGGGGCTCTGCTCCCAGGGATGTCTCTGCTGCTGCTGGGCAGGGGTGGACACCACGCAGAACCTGGAGAAAGCCCTGCTAGGCCATCAAGTCCAACCATTCCCCCAGCACTGCCAAGGCCACCAGTGTCCCCAAGTGCCACGGCCACACGTTGGAGCAAATTTGTAAGAATGGGGGAGCCCTGGTATGAGAGCGGCTGGGAGAAATTTGAAACAGCCTGGGACTGGCTGTACATGGAACATGGGATGGTGCAGTAGGGGAGAGGGACAAGAGTTAAACCAGAAATAGGTAGGATTTTGGGATGCTGAGAAGAGAAATGAGTAAAGAGGCAGGATAGGAGCAGAGTGACAAAAAGCTGAGGAAGATAAAATCAGGCTTCTTTTTGATGGGAGACTGGGATGGGCAGGGTAGGACAAAGGAGAGTGGCTTCACCTTGACAGAAGGCTGGGTTAGATGGGATACTGGGAAGAAATTCTTCCCTGTGAAGATGCTGAGGCCCTGGCACAGGCTGCCCAGAGCTGCTGTAGCTGCCCCATCCCTGGAAGTGTCCCCGGCCAGGCTGGACAGAGTTTGGAGCACCCTGGGATAGTGGGAGGTGGTTGAGCTTTCAAGAGCCTTCTAACACAAACCATTCTGTGGTTCTGTGATGATAAGGTGTGGGTGGGGGGAGTGCAAGCAGGTAAAAGAAAGAGCTGAGAAGGAATGGGGTCTGGGAGGGCGTGGAGATGGGAAAAAGCTACAAGGAGGGAAAAAAGCTACAAAGAGGGAAAACAGGAAGAGTGATGGCTTCTGTATACAACAGAGATCTATGGGTGGATGGCAGAGAAGTGTCTGGAGATGTTGGATGCCTCAAGGTACTGCTTGAGATTACTTAACCTGTCCCATTCCTCTTGTCCCTCTGGGACACCCTGTGGGAGAGAGCACATGATGGAGCCTGGTCTCAGTCACAGCACAGAGCGAGCCATGAACTGCGCTTTGGTTGGTGAAGTGTGGGGATATGCCCCACAAAAGAGCACCAGGGAGGGTGGCAGGAAGCATGGGATTGTTTTAATTGTGGGAGGAGGTTCCTTTGCTATTTCACTCATAAATCAGAGACTGAAAAAGTAACTTATTAGAAATTTAATCAGTTAAGTTGATGTTTTTTTGGCCAGGGTAAGTGTATTTTGTCTAAGAGGAGAAAAAAACCCCAAACTCTTGGGTATCGTTTCAGAGCAAATTGAGTGAAATTTTCTTCAGTAATCATCAGGAAATATGTCCATTTATGTACTATTGGTTTCAATTTACATTGTGTGTCATGTCAAAACAAATAGTATTTTATACTACCCATTTTCATAGCTGTATTTTGTTTTCTTTAAAGTCTGTTAAATTTTCAATAAGCATTTAAAAGCAGGAAATGAAATATGCAACCACAACTTATCCCTGCTATATTTGTGTATTACTGAGAGTAACCATTATTTAATGATCATATACAGTATTCTTCAAATAACAAAATGTTTTTCTTCTGGAAGGTCCCAGTACTGAGCCTGGGATCTTTAATCTTGAGATATTTGCTTGAGATATTTGTCAGAGTGGTTAGTTTATTTCTTTATATAAAATCTTCTCTTGGGAGCAGGTATATTCACATAGTCATAAATAAGTTGTTATTAAGAAATTACAATTAAGGGAACCAGGATGAATGTCTGCACTTACTTTAGCATTTTACATTTGTGAAATAACCCATGAACTTGCTATATCTTACCATATGTTTATCCTTAGCAGCCTTGGAATGATAAAATTCTCCATTAGCAGAGTATCTTCTTGCAGTGAAGTTTGTACGTGTGATTTGTTAATTACTTACACTAACAGCTTTTGAAATTTTCAGTTGCCTTTTTTTGTGAAAATATGTGGGGATTTTCTTTCAGGCATTTCCTGTTAATCCTCTATGCTGTTCATCCCAACTAGTTGTCCTTGTTTACTGAAACTCTTTGGATGACTTGTTTTCATTTATACCATCATCACTCTGTCTTAAAATAGTATTAGTGATTTGTTATAACCAGAAATTATACTGGTTTCCGTGTCCACTTGTCGCCTGCTATTTGTGGAAACCTTTCTTGTAGTGATTTTCTATTTGTTCCTCAGCCTTGACCATTCTCCCCTTAAAATATCTCTCAAATCTTTCCATCTTCCCCCTATTCTGATTTTTTCATCCTTTTAGCAGAAGGTGTTTGCTGTCAGCCACTACACCTCAGCCTATACCTGGGGATGGTTTGTCACTTTTGCCATGAAATAGTGTTTTTCCCATCCACAGACTGCAGTTATTACTGGCTTCGTTTTAGCTTCCA
This sequence comes from Regulus satrapa, assembly GCA_013396955.1. Lineage (NCBI taxonomy): Eukaryota > Metazoa > Chordata > Aves > Passeriformes > Regulidae > Regulus > Regulus satrapa. The sequence goes on from VWZN01012221.1 coordinate 99,957, forward strand.
TGTCAGACATAGAAAGTGCTGACAAAGAGCCAGCAGCGTGTGATAATTGAGATGCCTTTAAAAATTATTTAAAAATTTATTTCAAGTATCAGAATTTTTATTTTGTCTCTTCATATATAATAAAAAATTAATTTTATATCTCAAACTTTATTGCTTTTACCAATTAACATTAATCATAATAAGGATGCTATCTCTTATGTCTCTTGTACTGTGAAAGAGCTTCCCAGAGGTACAGATTCACAAAATGGTTTGGGGTGGAGGAAACCTTAAGGCTCATCTTGGGTTTCCACCCCCTCCCAGCATCCCAGGCTGCTCCAGCCCCAGTGTCCAGCCTGGCCTGGGGCACTGCCAGGGATCCAGGGGCAGCCCCAGCTGCTCTGGGCACCCTGGGCCAGGGCCTGCCCACCCTCCCAGCCAGCAATTCCCCATTGCCAAGATGCCATCTGTGCCTGCCCTCTGGCCCTGGGAGCCATTCCCTGGGTGCTGTCCCTGCGGGCCTTGTCCCCAGGCCCTGCCCAGCTCTCCTGGAGCCCTTGCAGTCTCTTCTCCCTCTGAAAGTTACACAGAGTGATAGCTTTGTACGCAGTAGTCCTTGTTGAACACATTTATGTTTTGACCGAGAATAACCCTGAATGTACAGAGCATCCTTCCCATGTTTTCAGGACAGTTCTTGTTGAGTTGTTTCTACCAGTCCTTCGAGGCAGGGTGTTGGGTACATGTGTTTCCTCCGTGTCTGTTGGCCGGCTACAGGGGAAGAGTGGATTGATTCTCCTTCTGCAGTGGACTTGGCGATGGTGGTTAGCTTCATCCCCCTGATAGTGGAGGGCAGTGAAAGATATGAAGGGATTTATCTAGCTGATGACTTTCCCTAAGTATAAGGGGAAGAGACTTCACACTTTTCAAGGGAAAGGCTTTGGTATGAAGTCAACGCACTGTTGATCTGCTCCGGACCTTCAGTATGTGTGCTCTTGCCCGTCAGTCAGAACTCCTGTGTGCTGCCTCTTGCCCAGCCAGTGATGGGGGAAAATGGCATGGCACTGGCAGAATTACTTGGGTGTCTTGGGCGTAAATTGAGAGTTTTTAAGGGGGTGAGATCCAAATGACTACATGAGAGTGGTGGCACAGGGCACAAAAATCAGTGAAGTGCCAAATTTGATAATCTTTCTATACTTGCTGTGTTTCCATATGACTTAAAGTTGATGAGATCCACCAGGTGATAATGCTGCAGAAGTCTGAGCTTTTTGGTTTTAATCACTTTTTGGAGTACAAAAATTAAGTCACATTTGAAACTGGAAACTAATTTTCATGCCTTAAGGAATGTGGGATTCCAGACAGCTTCCTATGTTCTTAATCAGACCTAGGTGCTGAAGAGTGTTGTTCTTCAATTTTTTTTCTTTTGTAGATACTGAAAAACATCACTTGGTATGCTGAGCGTGTTCTAACAGAGATCTCACTTGGGAGTCTTCTGATTCTGGTTGTGATAAGAACCATCCAGTACAACATGACACGGACAAGGGTAAGAGTTGCTTGGAGCACTTGTGAATTCCTAACCTCAGCAGCCTGAATTCAGTTTTAAACGGGAGGTGGGATTTTATTAATTCCATGGCAACCAGTTGGCATCTGGTTCTGCAGGAGGGAAGAAGATAGATCAGCTGTGTTAAGTGTTTGTGAACTTGTAACACAATTTCTGTGTCCAGTTCATGGGGTATGGTTCTCTACAGAACTTCATTCAGGCATCAAGCTCATATTCAGTTGAGAAGGAAGAGTTGCTTAGTTTCAAGGGAAGAAATGATTCCTTATAGACTGTTTGCCTCTCTGAATGACTTAAAAGTGAAAATTTCAGGTCTACTTATTGTTAATTTTTTTAGTAAGGACAACAGGGACTGGGCGAGAAGACCTTTCTGAGCTCTGGCAAAGCAAAACTGCTTTAACTTCAGAGCCTTATAGCCTAGATTGATTTTTGTGCATTTTTCAAGCCTTTGTTTTCTCACCTTTTTTGCAAACACAAGCATAGTATCACACAGTTCTGAATATTTTCTACAATTAAAGGCACAGGATTTTTTAGATTAAACAGTAGCCAAAACATTCAATATATTTTCAACTGGAAAAATTAAGGATTTTATTTTTATTATAAGAATTGGAAGGAACGAGAACAAAAATTTGGCATGTACTTGTAGTATTTGGAATCTGTTATGTAAATGAATATTTTAGACTTGAATAGGGAAATTAATCCCTTTTGGATTGGGTAAGTGGACAAGTTTCATTCTTTGAGAACCCTTGACTTTGAAAGGGTCATCAGATAGATGCTTATCTGGTCAAAAGGTTTCAGGGATTCTGAAATGAGGACCAGTGACCTGAGGGATGGTATGGTTGTGCCTGTGGGATATATGGAATGGTGTGAAAGAGTCAACAGGGAGATGAGTTATGAAGCAGAAAGTTTAAGGATAACACTACCAGAGGGAGAGAGGGGAAGGTAGAGAGAGGAAAATGTCTGTGTATGTGTTACATCTGTGGTGCAATTGTAAATGAACACTGAAAGACAGATACAGACATGTCTATACACATATCTATGGATACACTCTGAAATCTGTATGGAGTCACTTTTTTATTATAAGCCTTATATTTTAAGAAATCATGTTCAAACATCACCAAGTATATTCGCCCTGCACTTCTGCCTGTGCTTTTAAAGCAACATATATTCCTCAATCCTTCTAGTGATTCCTACAAGAGGTGTCAAGTGTGTATCCCACAAACAGTTTGATGTGTTGTTTTTTTTTTTTTATCCTTCTCTTCTTTCTGACAGGACAAATACCTTCATACAAATTGTCTGGCAGCCTTAGCAAATATGTCGGCACAGTTCCGCTCGCTTCATCAGTACGCTGCTCAGAGAATCATCAGGTAAATATAAAGACTCTGCTGGAAAATCATCTTTACTGGAACTCAGGAGTAGAGAAGCTTGATTTTTTTTATGCCTTGGAAGTACAGAAAGGTTAATTTTGTATGCCTTACCAGTGAAGTAGACAGCAGAAATGGTAACTGAGTAACTAGATAATCCCAGAATAAGTCTTACTTGCTCTATATTAGAACCTGCTCTGGATGGACAGAAAAAATACTAGTTTCTCTGTCTGAGAAACTTCTGCCTTTTGATCCTCGTAACAGAACAGGTCAATAACTGCCTTAAAAACAGAAGGTTTTCAGGGATTTGTGTGAATTACAAATTCAGTCATGTGTTCAGTTATTATAAAAATGCACTGAGTGGTGTGGTGGTTTTCAAGTACTATACAGCATGGATTTTCAGTTTATTTCTTCCTGCATATTTGGCAAAAGGTCTATTTCTTAAAATCAGACTATAATTAAATGGTCATTTTGTGACCATACCCTGCAAGTATGGGCAATAAAGCCTAGATCTGTGCTTTTCAAATGATAAAGTTTATTATCCTGTATAGTAGTCAATCATCAGTTTCTGCTCTGGTTTCTAAAACAAGGCCAGAACTTTGAAGAAGCAGATATCGAAGTTGGTCCTTCCTATTGTGTTTCTGTGCTGCAGAGCACATTGTGAAGGCAGGTAACCCTGCGCCAGGCATCCTTCTCATCTTGGCAGCCAGCCCTGCTCCACGCTCCAAGGGAAACTGGGAAGGTCCCTTTTAATGTGATCTGGAATAAATTGTTGCAGGGCTTGTCAGGTACAGACTGCATGCCAAAAATAATAATTGTGTACCTGTACACTTTGTCAAGGACTGGGTTAACATGACATACAGCTTGTTCTTAAGGATTTAATTCTCTCCAAGACACTTCTCCTTTGAAAATGGTTGGTGGTAAAAGTAGGACAGGTTACCAGAATGAATGCATTGTGTTGGTGCCTTTCACCTGCCTGATGCTTGCCCTCTTTTCATACCCTTGGCAGAAGTAAAGAGGGTTCAGAGTTTGAAATGGAGCTATTTTCCTCTTACTTACCACAGACATTGTCTTAAATATTTGCTGTGCTCATTTCTCAAATCATAGACATGAAGTCTGACTTTTTGAAGCATTTGAAATGTTCTGAAGTCAGGGATCCTGGTGCTGTGTGAGATACACTTCTCTGACTCTCAAAAACTTGGTCTAGTTCTTACTGTTATACTTCATTTGCCATTTCAGAACTTGTTCCTAGAATCCTGGGTTCTGGTTTTGTTCTATTTTATTCCACAGCTGTTTCTGCAGCCCAAAGTGAGATGTGTTCTTGTGATTATATTTGAGGCAGGAGGCAGTTTTCTTGCTAGTCGCAAGAATTTATCTTTCACTCATTTCATGCATCATTTTATCAGGATCCTCTGATGTTTGGGAGTCTTATTCCTCATGTCTCTCGACCTGCATAGTTACAACATGACTTTAACATTGCTGCTTGATTTTTAGCTATGATATTCCTATTAGAGGCATGACAGACTTTTTCTGCTGCTTCTCACTGATGTGTGTGGAAAAAAGAGGTGAATGGCAGGAAACAGGGGAAGGAGATTCTGTCAGAGTGGAAGATCATCGAGTCCAGCTGTGGGAGTTCCCACCCCTGGAGGTGTTTAAAAGCCATGTGGCACCTGGGGACATGGGTCAGTGGTGGCCTTGGGCAGTGCTGGGGGAATGGTTGGACTCAATGGTCTTCAGAAGTTTTTCCAACCTAAATGGTTGTGTAGTTGTATTCTGTGACTCTGTAGATCAGTCTGAGGCCTCAGTGCATCTGGAGAACTGCAGACATGTCAGTCTGGTAGGATGGCAGAGAGGAGGATGCTGGCTATCCCAGCCATTGGGTGCCAGCAGGGTTGGGGCTGTATTGTCCTGCCTGGAAGTAATGTCAGGACTGGTAGAGAAAATGTTCGTACTCATCAGCTGAGGAAGCAAAAATAAAAAAAGAAAAAGGGCAATAATATCTGTATTATGTATAATATTACATTCTTACATAGTCCAAAGGTATTCCATGCTGTTGCTTTTAAGCTTCTGTCTTGTTGTAGCCAAGCACTCCATATTATTATTAGTGGAAAATGTAATGAAGGAGGTGACTTTAGATTTGAAACAGTACCAGCAAAACAAGAGGAGTATTAGGGAAAGAGGATCTTATTCTGGAGTTAGAAAACTGTACATCTGGACAATAGGCAAAAACGACCACCAAAGCTGGAATTTAACTTGTCACTGTGATCATGATTGCTTGTAAATCAAAGGACACTACTTTAAAAATGTATTAAAATCTGTTGTAAAGTGTCCTGTGGGACTAGGACATGGGCAGGCTGGAAGGAAGAGCCAGTTCCAGGAGCAGCCTGTCTCCTGTTAGACTTTATTGCATTTTCTTCTCAGGAACTTTACAGCCCTGGGTTCCTTGGCAGGTTTAATCATGATCGAGGAAGTATTTTAACCTGATTTCCTCTCAAAATACACTAGATTTGCTATGAAGTTTCAGTTACTAAGAAAAGCAGTGCAAATACACATACTTCTTAAGGGGCTGGTGTTTGAGTAATATATGGTCCTTCCTTTTTCTACCTTAGGAAGTCTGTTATCCACAATTATTAAATTAAGCCAGCAGTGATGGACCCAGCTTTGTTCCTTGATGCCAAAGCAGGATGTGTGTATTTATACTCCTGTTCTGCTTTGGAGTATAAGCATCTCAATGAGAAAGTGTTTTCTGCGAAGCAAAAACATAATAGTACTTTATATTACATGAAGTATTTCAGGGTGCAGGTTTCTAAATTAAGTAGCTCTGAAACACTTAAAATCTGCTTAGCAATACAACTGAATAGACTGTCATAATTTAAACCTCACCAGATGCTCTAATGACTCCTTCCTTAATGTGAGAATTAATTCCATTTCCATGCAGGCTTTTTCCTAATCCTATTCTGAGCAGAGACAGCCAATTGTTTTAAATTCTGAAGACTACTTTCTGTGAAAGAATGAGCTGGGAATATTCAATGTAGTGCACTTAAGAGCTCAGTAAAATACAACTTCCTAATGTTGGGATATTTGTATCACATTCCAGCAAAGCATGAAAATTGTCAGATTTGTGTAAATCTATCACAAGCAGCTGCTAGAAGTTAAAAATAGAAGTAATAGATGTTTCCTAGTAAGATCTAGGGTTCATTTGGTGTTGGATGTCCTCAGCTGTAGATTGTCTTGACTCTGAAATCCTTGCCTTCTCTGATGCCTGTGTGGGCCATTCACTGAAAAGTTGGACTCTGTGATCCTTGTGGCTCCCTTACAGCTCAGAATATTCTGTGTTTCTCAAATTCTTCTATGCACTGCTGCCACGGGTTTGTGTTTAATTACTCAGAGCTCTTTCATCAGCAGATTGCTGAGGGTGGTACTGCACTGCACAGTGGAGTGCTGCTGTTTGTAGTATCTTAAAATTGTTTTTAAATATACCTGCATAGTAGTGCAGATACTCAGTTTGTCATTTAACACTGCAAGTCATTCTGCATTAATTTCTTTAACCTATTTGGAAACAGCTTTCATTTGTGCAATCTGGCTTTTCTGCAGCTTGCCTCTCTGCTGCAGTACATGGAACACTTGGAGGGTATTCCTTGGGTCAGCTGTGCACCAGCATCTCCTTTCCATGTCATTCTAATAAAATCAGTGACAAGAAGAGGACTGATCACTTCAGGCAAACGCTTTTCCTATAGCTTCATGTGCTGGAATGTTTGCTGTTTCCTAAGCAGGCATATGCCACTAGAGGTTGCCATGCACCTCACTAATTAGATGTGGACTTTAACACTGAATGACTTCATGGGGCTAGAAACACCATCCAGTTTTCCTTTTTTTCGGCGTTACCATCACAGCTGCTCATGTGAGACATTTAGAACTCTACAGGTTGCGCTTTTGTTGATTTCTTTGGTAGTCACAGAAGTTTCAGTGAGATTCAGGGAATGACACGAGGAAAGGGGTTTGTGTCAATTCTCCCGATGCTGGTAGCAGTCAAGTGGAGTTAGAGAAGAATGTGTGCTTTAAAGGGGTCCAGATCAGAGACCTGTGTAAGTTATGCATGTGTGGGGCACAGTAGATTGTACCTGAGTGTCACCACAGCCCAGGTGTAGCTGCTCGGAGAGCAAAGCTGGAGACCTAAGTACCAGCTGTAAATGTAAACTGTGAGTGGTGTCCTTAAACATCAGTGCTTGTACAGTCTGGCTGCGTTGCTGTAGTTCCTGTCATCTGAGCGTAGGATGAAGCTCTGAATTACCTTTTTACTCTTCAGTGAAATTTTCATCTTCTTAGAGAGTTGATTATGTTTCTAAAGCTACTGTGAAAATTGCTATCTTTTTTGATATGCGCTGCTGTAGTATTTGAGAAGTTTCAGCTCCCTAACCAAATAATTTATTTGCTTTATGGTTTTCTCTGTTAGTAATTTAGGTTCTTTGGTATGATTTCCTCTTACAGAATTCTGATGTTCCTGAGTAAAAATGTTTATTTGTGTTGTTGAAGAAAAAGAGTACAGGGAGTTAATTTAAACTGTGCTTTTTAAGCCCTGTTTATGCTGAACTAAAAATTGTATTTAAGTTGTAACGTGTGAATTTCTACAAGAACATTTTATTGCTACTGTGCTGTATTTCATACAGTCCCAAAATAGTTTCAGTGAGAATGGACCCTAAAGCCCATCTCGTTCCACCTTCCATTCCATGGGCTGGGACACCTTCCACTAGACTGGGTTGCTCCAAACCTTGTCCAATGTTTTCCTTAAGGTAACAGTAAATAAAATGTTTCCTTATACTAAATACAACCCTGCCCTCTGGCCCTGGGAGCCATTCCCTGGGTGCTGTCCCTGCGGGCCTTGTCCCCAGTCCCTGCCCAGCTCTCCTGGAGCCCCTGCAGGCCCTGCCAGGGGCTCGCAGCTCTCCCTGGAGCCTTCTCTTGTGCAGCTGAGCACCCCCAGCTCTGCCAGGCTGGCTCCAGAGCACAGGGGCTCCAGCCCTGCCAGCAGCTCCGGGCCTCCTCTGCTCTGGCTCCAGCAGCTCCACGCCTTCCTTGTGCTGTTGGCCCCAGGGCTGGGGCAGCTCTGCAGGTGGGCTCTCACCTGGGCACAGGGGCAGAATCCCCCCTGCCCTGCTGCCCAGCTGGGGCTCAGCCCAGGCACGGGGGGCTCAGCCTGGGCCAGGCCCAGCTCTCACCCTCAGCACCCCCGGCTCCTTCTCCCAGGGCTGCTCTTGATCCTTTCTCTGCTCAGAAAAATTTGTGTCAATCACTGTGTTTCAAAAAACAAGAAAAGTGCCTATAGAGCAGCAAAACCTGTGTGGTCTGACCTGTGCATTAGAGGCCATATTGAACAGAAAAATCTGAAATTATTAATGTGTAAGTGTGATGAAGTTTAAATTTACCAATTGCTTAATAATATAATTTAGCAGTGCGAATAATGCAATGCATTTGCTGGTTCAGAATTCTCTAAACTGCTTCTATTGGAAGATAAACAAATTTGTCTCCCACATGACTTTATACTCTATGAGAATTCTGGGTTTTCTGCCTTTTTTTTTCTTTGATGTCCACAGGGTTTTTGGATAGCTCTTTAGCAGAGAGCTTCCTCTTTCATTGGAGAACAGCAATGGGATAGTTGGAGCAAAGAACTAGTGAGATGGAGTTCTTAAAATCAAAGGTGCTTCTTAAGGGGAAAAACATGGAAGCACAATCCAGGTGGCTGCATGAATACTTCAATACTTTGCTTTCTAATTTAATTATCATTTGGAAATGTGAGTATAGAACAGAACTGTTTCTTCTCAAACAGGAGTTGTGGTTTCTAAATTATAAGATTTGAGCTAAGTTGGCATTTTAGACTTCAACTGAGATGTCTAAATTGATCAAATAGAATTAGGTGGCTAGAGTATGCAGTGATGTTAAGCTCATCATTCTGGCATCTTTCTTTCAGCAGGGTAATGAATGAGGTGAAATTAGAACAGTTTCTCAGGTAAAAAGCTTCCTAAAATTGTTCCAGATTTGGGAATTGAAGCCCCTTGACACTAGGAAACCTTATTTTAAAAAATAAAAAATCTTTAACTTCAAGAAAGTCAGGTTTCAGTACTCATAGAGCAAGATAACCCTAGTAAGATGTTCAGTGGTCATTTCTTAACCTGTGTATTTATTACCACATGACATGGAAACTGTTTCCACCCTCCTTTACTCCTTCTCTGTTGGTACTCTTGGAACATGGGGTTTATGTTGCTTAGAGCTGCACAGCTCTGGGGATGGTTTGAAACACTCAGCTCTGCATCACACCGTGCACACCGGGAGCCCGGGCTTGGGTAGGCTGTAATGGCACTTGTAGGAACGATCAATAGACAAGGGTTTTACAATCAGGGCTCAAATCTTCATCTCTTAATTGGGCCATTAAATTAATTCTCAGTTTGCTGATCTCTTAATCATAGCAGAGAAGTGTTCACAATGGCAGGCCCTAGAGAAAAGAGACGGCTCCTGCTCCCACGGCAGCCGACATTGAGGGATTTCACAGGTTAAATTATAACATAATAAACGATGAAGCTTCTTGGAATTAGTGCCCTGTGGCCAGAGCTGTTAAATACTGAACCCTCTAAGCATCAGCTTTGTACTACTCAATACTGCAACCTCTGAGCATCAGCTTTCCCATTCCTTTTTTTAACCAGAAGAAAAGAAGAAAGGAAGGAATTGAGGGTAATGAAAAGTTTCACTAAAGCAATGAAATCTGCCTGTGCAAATAACGTGAGGGGAATATTCAAAAATCCCTGGTTTCTTATAGTGAAACTCAACTACCTCCAGTCTGAGCTGTTCAAGAATAAAAGAATTTTTTTGTCCTCTTTTGAATCACATATAGGTTGTGCTAAAAAGAAATTATTTCAATGATAGTTATCACCACAGTATGACTGTTGTCTAAATTTTCTAAATATGATTTTTAACTTCAGGCTTATGTTAATTTCACTGTCAGCACAGGAAACCCCACAGCCCTACTCTCCAATTCCATGCTTTGGGGGAGCCTACTGGTAGAAACGGTGGCTTTTAGCAATTCCTATCCCTGACTATTTTTGTGCAGACATCATGTCACTGAAGTGAACAGGCAAAGAGCATCTTTCTGTGGATATGGCTTTTGGTTATTAATCTGCAGTTTAACTAGCTTGTCTAATTTTCTGTGTTTGCTTTAAAGTAGTAGCTGATGACCTGTTCATCCCAACAAACTTGTGTTGCCTTAAAACACTTGGACTGGTGAATTTGTTACTTTGATTTGTATTGATTCTTCTCTCCATCCTTCACTTGGGTGGTATTTACCATGTGCTGTAAGATACAGGTTCTAGCAGTAAATCCTCTTCAGAATGGAAGGCTGCAGAACTGACTGGTTGACTTTGCCTTAAAAGTAAGAATTAAAATCCTTAAAGGCAGTTTAGTGCTTCTTAACTTTGAAGTAGTTTGTAACATTTCTGTTCAGAAAAGAAAGCATTTATTGTCTACCCTGGATATAAAATGGCTTCCCTCTGCCGGGGGGCAGAGTTGTGTGGTATACTGGGAAGGAATTGCTGGCTGGGAGGGTGGGCAGGCCCTGGCCCAGGGTGCCCAGAGCAGCTGGGGCTGCCCCTGGATCCCTGGCAGTGCCCCAGGCCAGGCTGGACACTGGGGCTGGAGCAGCCTGGGATGCTGGGAGGGGGCCCTGCCATGGCAGGGGCTGGAATGAGATGAGTTTACAAGCCATTTATAACACAAGCCATTCTGTGGTTCTATGATAAAATGATACTCTGTTTAGGAGAAACTGCTTTATAATGAAGTTTTTTTTAACTCCTATGCAGCGCAGCAAAATTGATAATGCCGTTTTTATTAAGCATTCCAAGTGGAGTGAAAACTAATGTCTTCTCAGAAAAGGGGCCTTCATGATATTCTCATACCCAGGCCATGTTTGAAAGAGGCCACTGTGGAAATGGAAAATCAAGCAGCTTCAAGCCCCTGAGCCTGAGCTTTGCTTTTCACCTGTGGGCTGCCCAGTAGCCCAGGCTCTGTGTGCAGTAGGACACCTGGAGGCAGTGTTTGAGTCACCCAGTGAAGCCTCAGGCAGCTTTGCCTTCTCTTCCCTGAGCTGTGCACAGGCACAAGCTCCCTACTCTGTGTGCAATGCTTTTTACACCCCCTCATTCTCTGCTCTGTCACTGTTACTCCTCAAACCCACAGAGGGTCTCAAATCCCTGGGGTGCCTTTTATTGGGAGACAGAAGTGATTTATAAAGATCTCAATAGCGTTAAATAAAAGAAACATATGCTGGCCTTATTAGTAGCTTGTTGACCTAGATTAGCTGTGGGGAAGCTTATAAGCTGATCAGCCATTCCAAAATTGGGAGGTGTCATTGCAATTAGTAGGAAAGGCTGTGACAAAAGGGAAGACAACAATTGTTCTGTCAAGGGAAAAGAGAATATTAGTAACAAATGGACTCTTGATGGCATGACTTAGGGATGTAAATAGAATGAAGTTAATTTTTTAAGAGGAAAGAAGCATCCTCTGTTACTAAGAACTGAGCGTAGTTGTGGTCAAATGTACTAAAATGCTGCTTTAGCTATGTCAACAGCAAGAGGAGTACCCCATGTGTGCTTGCCTGTTTTTGCCTGTGTGTGACATATGGAGGTGAGGTTTTAGGCTGATATCAGCTGTTTCCAACATGGAAATATCATTGAACTTGGTTTAAGCCTGGTTGAACCTGCTGGGGATTCTGAGTGCACATCTGATGGGACAGTAATACCCTTGCCCCCATCTGGCGTGAGCAGTCGAGTGCCCCACGTGCCACTGGAAGTGTTTGCAGCCCAGGAGCCCCAGCTCACGGGTCGTGGAGGCTCCCCAGATGGACAGACTGGATCAGTGTGAGCCATGGAGGACTACTGGGGAAGCAGTTGCTTCTCTCTGTGTCAGGGTCTTCTCAGATGGAGCAGAGCACTTAAACTACCTTATCTTCTGCTCTGCAGTTAATGGCCACAGGACTCCTTAAAAATGACAGTTTGATTGCTGATTTGGCTTAAAAAGGTATTTAGTATCAAAATGTGCACCACTCTGACAGCTCAACTTTGTACAAGATAGTTTGCTCTGCCCTGGTCTACTTTTTGTGTCTCTATTGACTTGCAGGCAACAACCAGCAGGATAATTCTGGCATTACTGGGGGGGAAGACACTACTACAGCTCATTTGTCTTCTGCCATCCAGAAAATAGTGTGGTATTTTAGAGTCTTTCAGACTGCAAATCACTGCCTGGCAGGATGTGTTTTTCAGATCAGCACAGAACTGAGGTGTGTTGAAGCCTCGATCCCTGGTTCAGGGTGTCCACATGTGTCACACGGCACTGGAGTTAGGAGGCAGAAGGCCCCGTTGTGACATCTTTAATTGTTATGAATTGCCCTTTCATTGTGACTGTGCCACATAAGCTCTTTGGAAGCAGTATAACTTGATATAGTGTTCAAGTGGGGGAATTAAACTTTTATTTTCTGGTGTAACCTTGAAGCTGTTGATCTTGTGAATCTCTTATGATAGAGAAGAAATATCTGAGGAAACCTTTAGAGAAATAACTATTTTTGCAACAGACTTCCAGTGTTGTTCTAGAGATGAATTTGCAGAGTAGACTGAGGTTGTTCTGAGTTGTGTCATGTAAGTTTTCTGCAGGTTTAGTGGCTACAGGAAGCAAAAACGAGAAAGCAAGCAAGATTATGCCAGTCCTGCTTTTTATTCCTTTTAGCTGGAAAAAATGTTCAGGCCACTGAAATGTTTGCTGGCTTTTGTCCAACTGTACTATTTGGGATTTGGATGTCTACTGTGGGGGTCACAGAATGGTTTGGGTCAGAAGGGACCTCAGAGATATCTAGATGTGATCCTTATAGCTTTTGTGTTATAAAAAGACTGTTCTGTACCAATAAATTGTTCTGCATAAGATTTTTCTGAGATTTAGAAAACCAAGGGAATTCTGACAAGTCTTTTAGAAACTACTGTTTGCCACTCTGGTATAATCCTAGAAACTGCAGTCTCGTCTTCAGTTTGTTTTGAATGGAACGTATTTATGGGACAGTGTTCCATAACAGAAATAGAGGTGACTCAAGATAATGACTTGCTTGAACCTGTAATTTATCCTCAGTTGCAGGGTATTTGGCTCATTAATGCTCTATTCTGAAACAACATGTACTCTTTCCTTTTTAGAAATTTTCTCTTTGGAAAAAACTCTGCGCTGTGATCTAAAGAAGTGAATAATGAACTTTTAAGGATTTAACTGACGAACTAAAATGATTCTAAGTAAACATTAGTATGGAACAAAAGTGTAGCCAAAAATATAGCATCAATTATGGTTTTTTTCCCTTGTCAGGCTGCTGCTTATTACACATTTAACCTGATGTCATTATATACGTCTAGTATTTTTCCAGCTCTACACTGCAGTGAACTAATGTCCCTCTCCACTCGTGTGAAGTCAGAGTAGGTGTGAGTGGCTGCAGGGAGGGAAGCAGGGCTGTGTAATACCCAACTGGCCTGTGTCAGTGCCCTCCTGAAAACTTCCCTTTCCACCACACATGGAAATTTTCAGTACATTCAGTCCCCACACTTCAGTGAGGATTTTCAAATAGGCTTTCTAATGGATTTTGGGAATAGAAAATAATAGTTTATGACATTTCAGAGTCTCTTAAGTACTCAAACTGAGGTATTTCCTACCACCGTGTATTTTCACTGGCATTTTTGTGGCTCTCAAAGGCAATATTGCACATTGAATCATCTGACATTTGTAAATGGAGGGTGAAACTATAGGTACAGGCAAAAGAATCAGGATTTAACAACTTTAATGTGCAGCAGGTCTTTATAACTATTGAATGACTCAGCCTATTTAATGGTAATGGCCTTCAGCGGGTTTAGGAAATAACAGGCTTTTAGGTAAAGTAAGTGCACTTAGTTTAGTAATGAATAAACAAATTCACTCCGAAGCTGTGCAGAGGCATGTTCCACACGCTGTTGGGGGCTCTGTCTCCCAGCAGCCCAGGTGGCGGGCTCGGGAGGATGGCTGGGTGCTGGGGGGCCGGGGCAGCGGGGCTCAGACACCCTGCCTTGCCTGCCCTCTCGTCTCCTGACGCAGGATTTTCCAGGTTCAGGCAGACGGAGATGCAAATGCCTGTGTTAATGAGGGTGTCCTAGCATCCCTGTAATCCTGTGCAGAGCCTGTGAATTATCACAAGTGTCTAGCCAAAGGATAAAAGCACAGGAGGTTTCCAAAACAACATTCCCATAGTAGCATCTCTCAAGCTGCCGGGGGTATGTGCCTTCCAAGCAGCCAGTGCATCTGGGTGATTAAAGCCTTCGCCTTTGTCTGAAACATCAGAGCTGGATAGACACTTCCTCCGAGCTCTTTTGTATCTTTTTTGCTTATGGGTCATCAGTTATTTCTGTCTGCTTTTAATATATAAATACTTTTGTTCTTTCTGATAGAATTTCATCTGTACAGAAGTAATTTGGCCTTTGGTATATGAGATTGAATTGGTATATGAGATTGAATTGGTATATGAGAAGAATCTCATATATTTCTCATTTTGTTTTCAGTCTATCAGACATCTCCAGAACTTGTTTGGCTTTTATTTCCTTGCCCTCCTTCAGTATAAATACTTTCATGCATAGAGATTATACTCTTCTCATAAGCCTGTCGTGTACATTTGGCCAATACTGTGACAGGGTGCTGCTTCAGGGCATGGGAACTTACATCTGTGACACATTATCACAAATAATCGCTTCTTAAGCATTTAAATAATTTTCATCCTTTTCTATGTTGTTATGGCACCTTTAACCCCATGGTGACCCCTTGCCGCCAAACTGCTGTTTCACAGTAATGTAATTTAAAATCCTGTCATCACTTTATGATGTAAGATATAAATTTATACTTGTATCTGAAAAGAAGGCCTGCAGGAATGAAGTATTTTTAGAAATCTATGAGAATGTTACTTACAAGAGGACATTAGGTGGGGATCAGGGAGGAAGGAAAGTGCCAGCCATGGAAAAGGATCAAGTCAGGATTACTTGAAAATTGACATATCCATGTCCACAGGACCTGGTAAAACACATCCAAGAGTGCCATGCGTGTTGACTTGTGCTGTGCAAGACCACCGTGTTGGAAAACTGCATCCAGGAAAACTGTATCCCTCTCGACACAGCAGAGGGGCTGCCAGACTAGAGGGAGTTCCCTGGAGGGCTGCCTGATGGCTGGGAGCTGGAGTGGGAGGGGGGGCTGGGGGCACTGGGCTTGTTTAGCCTGGGGGAGAGAAGGCTTTGGGGCAAGGCTACAGCAGCAGGTTCACAGAAAGTGTGAGCAGCATTCCCATGGGTATGAGGAGGCTGCTGAGCAGATGGAGCCAGGCTCTTTATACAGGAGGGTGTGGCAGGAAGGTGAGAGAGAATGGTCAGGAGGTTCCAGGCTGAGGGAGGAATGCAGTTTTCCTTGGTCATGGCAGAATTTGCACACCAGCGCAGGGAAGTTGTGGAGCCTCTCTTTCTCTGGAGGCTTCTGAGACTCGAACAGATAAAGCAGTGCTCAGGTGTGGATACAGTTTAAACCCTGCTTTGAGCAGGTTGGGCTAGAGACTCCCCCTAAAGGTCTCTTTCATCCTAATTATGACTCTAATGTAAGACTAATAATTAAAAAAAATACCTAAACTGTATGAACAACGAGGAATTTCCTAAGCAGTTTAACTGTGCTAACACCACAGTGGCAGAAACTCACCCCAAAGAAGCCCAGAACATCTTTCCATGAAGATGGGCATGTCGATCTTTCAAAATGTCCTTGGTACTGAAAAAGGAATAGATAGTTAGATTTCTGCTGTGGTTCATCAGCACCATAGTTCATCGTGTCATCAGTGGCAGTGTACTAAACAGAAATTAAAAGTTCAATCTGAAATTCTATTTTTGCAGGATGTATATGATTTATTCTACTGTTGCAAGAATCACAGGATCCTAGACTGGCCCATGGTAGGAAGGGATCTTATGAACCATCTTGTTCCAGCCCTCCTGCCTTCCCCTAGACCAGATTGCTCCAAGCCCTGTCCAACCCGGCCTTGAGATAGGCAGAGAGATAATTTGCCTTTCAGCTCTTTATGCCACATGAAATAACAGTAATTGGGGATGTTTCAGGCAGAACAGAAATCACTTCTCGCGGGGTGGATGATCTAATAAGTTGTTACCGTATATTTGGTGTTTGAGTACAGAATGTATTTTGGTTGGGTTTGTCTTTGGGAACAGAGGAGTAGTGACTAATAGGACTTCCTAGAAAACAAGTTATCAAACATGAACAGCAATAAAATGTTCACTGCATGTCGTGACGTTCTGCCCACGTGTACAGAGGCAGTTTGGTGTGTTGACTAACATGTACCAGTTTAATTAGCTTACACTTTAATTTATTTTTCTTTTAAAGAGTTTCATATTGGCTTTCCCATAGAGTTGTGTTGTAACATAACTGCCTTTTGAAAATACAGCGATTAGGTCCTCAAGCTCAGGGAAAGATGTTATTTGCTGTGCATTTTTCGAATTCTGCTGCAGAAACAATATGACCTAAATATTTAATCAGGCTTAGTAGAATTGGCTTTTTTTATTGCTGCAGATTAATCTAGTTTCTCTGAGCTAATACACATGGCATGTATGTCTTCAAGACCTTTCTTTTTCTCAATAACGTTAAAGATTTATAGCTCTCATAAAATCTGGCATGTGCCAAGAGGAAGATTATGAATTACAATTACTTAAACATTAACACTGGGAATTTTTCTGTTCAGTCCTGTATATGCTGTTTCAGCCTAGGTTATATTTATAGAGGGGCTAGTGAACACTGGCTTTATTCTGCTTTTCTATACCCTGCCCAGTTTGCTTCCTTTCAGTGTTGTTAAGATGTTGGCCTGATGCTGTTTACATTTCTGCCTTTGATGCATTAACTTTAAAATCACAGTTGATTTCACTAGAGAAAATATCAGCTTTCTAGTTTAAACAAATAAAGATGTAAGTGGCTTTGCGTGTTTTGCCTACTGCTGTTGTCTTGTTCAAGTCTTAAATTTTGGATGAAAAAATGAATGTGAATGTATAATGAATTTCCACAGTTCTTATTTTTAAACTTGTTTTTGCTAGGTGCTTAGTTTGTGGTTGTAGCTTTCTGAAATAATGTGGAGTTTGAGTTAAATATCATTAAAAATTTATATAATCACCTAAACCAAAATGATAGCAGTGGCCAATTAGGATGTTGAAATTTGCAGGGAAACTTCAGAAGAATCTTTAGCAAAGTCTTATTTATTTGTTGATTTTGACTATCTGCTGGTTTCACACAAGGTGCTTGGAGGGCTTCCAGATGATCAGAGGAGTAACTAAAGCTGCAGGAAGCTGTGACATTCTCCTATGCCCTGACATTCCCAGAGGGAAAACCACATCCTGGCTTGCATCAAACACAGCAGAACCAGTTGGTCAAGGGAGGGGATTGTCCCGCTCTGCTCAGCCTTGTTGCAGTGTCATTTCAGGCACCGTGTGCAGTTCTGGACACACATCTGAGAAGGCTGTGAAGGTCCTTGGAGGCATCCAGAGAAGGGCAGCAAGGCTGGTGAAAGGCTGGCAGGAATGTCCTGTGAGAAGCAGCCGGACAGTCTGGGCTGGCCAGCTGGGAGAGAAGGGGCACAACCTCTGCTCCCTGCAGCAGCTCCCTGAGGAAGGGAGCCACCTCCTCTCACTGGGATCTAGGGATAACGTGTGGAAATGGTTCCAAACTGCCCAGGGGAAGTTCAGACGGGACATTAGGAAGCATTTATTTACTGAGAGGGTGGTCAAACCCTGGAACAGCCTTCCTAGAGAGTTGGTCCATCATGGAATCCCAGAATGGTTCCGGCTGGAAGGTACCTTTATATATATAACTTCTATAACTTCAGCTCTCCCATGGGCAGGGACATCTCCCACTGTCCCAGGCTGCTCCAAGCCCCATCCAACCTGGCCCTGGATACTTCCAGGGATCCAGGGGCTGCCACAGCCTCTCTGGCCACCCTGTGCCAGTGGTTTAGCATGCTTTTATTTGGTCATCCCTGAACTGGTCAGGCAGTTGGACTAGATAGTTGTTGTAGGTCCCTTCCTATTGAAAATATTCTCTTCTTCTCACATGGAGACCTCCACCTTCCCTCTGGCTCTCCACATGCAACTCTCATAGATTTTGAAGTGCATCTCTGATGCTCTCATTCAGCTGCTGTCATCAGAATACCTTTACTGATTGGGGTAAGAAAAAGGAAAGAAAACTTTTCTTTGTGTTCATCGAATCTACACTTAGTTGCAAATAAATGTAGATGTACTGGGTTAATTTTTTTATGTGTGTAGAAATTACATGTTTCCCCTACATGTGCCTGGGTGTCAGGCAGTGAGCAGTGAGCACAGTGGAGTGTCTCAGCCTTCATTTTAACTACTTCTGCTTCAGACAAATATAAAAAGCTCTCAGGTAGAGGACCAGAGCTCCGGGATTATGGAAGATTGAGATAAATGGGTGAGAGTATTCTCACAGCAGTCAGATGAAGGCATTCACCTCTTGATGAGAACAGGCTGCCCTTGCAGGGTGGCAGAGGAAAGGACAGCTCAGAAGTTGGGGAGAGTTAAAAGCAGGACCAATTATCCTTTTCAGCACGTTCACTTTTTTTTTTTTTTTCCCTGTAGAAGGTTGATACAGCTGACTGTTGTGGTTGAGGTTTTTTAATTTTAATTTTTTTTCTTTTCTCTTCTCTTTTTTTTCATTTGCCAGCCAATACTGCAGCTTCCTCCCTGCCCTCTCAGTTTACACCAGCTGCCAGGCAAGATTAGACAGTGCCAGGATCAGGGCACTAATGGATGCCAGAAACATGAGTAGAAAAATTGCTCAGGTAGCAGGTAGTTTACAGGCTTCCTCAAAGATGTCAGGTTCTCTGTGCTGTCTCTTATAGTACTGAATTACTTCAGGTTTATTTTTATTCCAAAATGCACATTATTGATGGTTAGCAAGTGAGCATTTTTTTATGGTGGTTTTAAGTGTTTTGTTCAATTTTTGTCTCTTGCGATTCACCCTCAATGTGTAGTAGAGAAAATGAAAAACAAACAAGAAACCTATAAAAATACTTATGGAATGAAATCCTTGGAGCCTTCTAAATGCTACTTTCTGACTTTATAAAAAGACTGAATTTGGTGCTTTGCCGTGGTGCCTGTCAGTTTTGAGTTTCCGTGTTTAAGTTTTCCTCCAGGTGATATTTTGTAATCACAGAGGGTTGCAGCTGATCCAGTAAGAGAGATGGGGAACTACCAGACAGAAAGGATCCTGGCCCTTTAGTCTCCACAATACTGATGCTGACTCTGTTGCTTGGGATCTGAAAGTTTTGGGTTCTGTGGCTTTCATGGCTGTTGAAGACAGCACTGCTAACTTGGATTTTTAATGGAGCATATGGGATTTTTTTCATAAATTTAAACTTCTATTTAATGTCACTGTGTATTTTTGTGTAGTGAGAAGGCAAGAGAGGAGTTCTATTATTTTCATTACCATAAATGCAGACAGTGATACTGTTATATATGCATAGTTAATTTTTCTGATTGAGATCACTCAAGTCCACCCTGATTTCCCTGACAGAGTTTTGTAACAGGGCACACTACTGTTTAGAAATGGACACTGTCATATTGTCATATCAGAATTCAAAATGTTGATCAGATGGGGTTTTTTATGGGGGGATTACAGTCTTTTGAAGTGGGATTTTAGTACAGTGTGAGCTACATTTTTGTCCTCCAGGTAAACAGAATACCTGAATAGCACACATGCACACACACCCACCATAAATCAAATCTTAGTCCTTGTTTTTTGCAGTAGTGCTTTTTCAAAAGTTTCAGTACTATATTATAGATGAAGATCACTTTTTGCTATAAAGTAAATGAAATGTACCCCATAAAACATGCAGAAAGCAAAAATTTCAGTAACATGTGAAAGTAGATGTAGCTGGAAACATCATTTGTGGTGGATCAAATAAGCTTATTTCAAACTCACAAGTAGTCAGTGAAAATTGAGGTCAATGTCTGTTAATGTGCAGGGCCTTAAAGGAACTCTGCTCTTAAACCTTGGTTTTATTCGATTTACTTTAGAGGATTTAATAACAGAAATGCTCAGTCTTCAATGTGATGTAAGCTCTGCTGGTCAAAGTGGCTATGAACAGCCACAGGGCCTGTGGGATTGCATTGCTCTTGGTACGGGTTTGACATCACACTCCTCAGTAGAAAGTCCAGCTTTGAAAATATGAATGGCTTGTGGAGTGCTGCCGACCCCGTGTGTGTTCCAGAACCTCTGGGTGATGTTTTGGGGAAACTTCTCCTCCTCCACTGCAGGCTGTGGCCACAGCCAGTTGGTCAGTTAAGCCTAAACACAGTAATGGTGTTTATGGGGTCAAGTCTTGTTCTTCCCATCTATGAAGAATGTTGACAAGCATCAAAGACACTGGCAGTCACTTTCCCTGCTCTGGAGCCAGCCTGGCAGAGCTGGGGGTGCTCAGCTGCACAAGAGAAGGCTCCAGGGAGAGCTGCGAGCCCCTGGCAGGGCCTGCAGGGGCTCCAGGAGAGCTGGGCAGGGACTGGGGACAAGGCCCGCAGGGACAGCACCCAGGGAATGGCTCCCAGGGCCAGAGGGCAGGCACAGATGGCATCTTGGCAATGGGGAATTGCTGGCTGGGAGGGTGGGCAGGCCCTGGCCCAGGGTGCCCAGAGCAGCTGGGGCTGCCCCTGGATCCCTGGCAGTGCCCCAGGCCAGGCTGGACACTGGGGCTGGAGCAGCCTGGGATGCTGGGAGGGGGCCCTGCCATGGCAGAGGGTGGAATGGGATGGGCTTTAATGTCCCTTCCAGCCCAAACCATCCTGGGATTCTATAATGAAAGACCCATTCAATTTCTTGATAAATCTGACAAGAATAAATGGCTGGAAGGAGTTTTTAGTAAGAGGCCTGGTTAAATACAATAAATTGTAACAGTGCACTTAAAACCATTTAAATCTTTTAAGCGTCATCATTCGAAGTAATGCTCTTTATTCTGGTTTTGGAAAGAAAATATGTGGCCTGTCGGGGTAGCTGGGAGGGCAGGCTTGTGGGCTAAGGGTTTTCTTTAGTATGGGACCCTGTAAATCCTTTATTTGTCCATCCCAGCCTATGGAGTGAATGGAGTAGCCTGCCTTGCTCACAGCGGGCTGTGGTCAGGAAAGCAGAAAAGGTGTGACAGCTTAGGAAATTGCATCCCTGAAGGTTCTTCATCTCCTGAAAATTACCATACCTGAAGTGCCACAAGAGATTTTATGAAACTTCCAGAGCAACGATAGAACAGATTTAACCCAGCAGTTGTTTAAAGCGGAGCAGAGGGAGGTGTTGGTTTTGATACAGTCTTGGGTTAGAGCCCTGCTGGTTGCAACAATTAGCTGTTGGTGGCACTCTTTTTTGTCCTGCTTTTTGCCTGAGGTACACAAATGACTTTGTCTCAGGGGAGAATATTTCAGCCATATGTAACTGTATCATGTAGGGATTTAGAGAGACATTTCCCTGTGAAATATAGATTTGGTATATAGTCCCTGGGCCAATTTTCCACCTGTAAAGCTATGAAATAATATGGGGTTTTGATTTGGTGAGAATGCTGTAGGCCTGGAATTCAGCTGTTGTTAGTTCTTGCCGAAATCAGCAAAAGAGACTTGATTTTATGCATCTCCATGGAAAACTTCCCCAGTTTAGCACTCTGTGGGTGCATCCTGGAGAGAACCATGTCCCCTGTCTGGAATTGGGGACAGCAGAACCTGGTAGGATCATCGTGGCTGACTTTTTTATCTCACGCTATATTAGGCTGGTCAAAGCATGTTCTGGACAACTTGGAATCACAGAACCATTAAGGTTGGAAAAGCTGTCCAGGATTACCAAGTCTAGCTGTGAGACCACTGAGTCACATCACCACGTCACATCATAACCCTTGGCACACCCTGGGCTGTGCACCATTATGCAGTGAAGTATTTTCTATACAACCCCTATAATGAAAGGTGGTTGAGGTTGTATTTTCTGTGTGCTCAGAGTTTTCCAGTGATGCAGTTTGTTGCAGGTGAACTATGCTAATGAATTTATTTTCCTTTCCTTTTTGAGTGGGAGGATATCCTGTGCATAGGCATAGCCAATATATCTCTTACTCAGGTGCATTCAGGGTTGCTTAATACAGTTTTAAATGTTTATTGCTTGCTCTATTGTTACTTCATAGAAGTGACTGTAATGCTTCGTGGAAAAGCTTAGGCCAGGTCTTAATTGAGTAACTCTGTTACGATTAAGCATTGCATTTGAGCGACTGGAATTAGATGCAGGAGTGCTCTGCCTCTGAAATCTCAGGCTGCAAGAGCAGTTCACGCTGATCAATAATTCTGTGTGGGTTTTTTTTTCCCTTTAAGTCAACTGTCAGTTTTCATGAAAGGTGGTTACATTTTGTGAACATTCTTAGGTGTTATTTTTAAAGATGACCTTTGTAAACCAGGGGCCCGTGTCCTGCATTTATACATTTATAATTTTTGGGCATCTTGAGAGAGGGACAAACTTTTCTTACGATGATACTGAGAAAAAAATGTGGGGGGGGGAGGGGGAGGAGGGAGAGAAATGACACACACACACACCCAAAAGAAGCCCAAATTCTTGTGTCTAATGTGTGAGACTTGGTGAATTCCCCGTGCAGCAGTGACAGAACCAGCATGTGGGCTCAGGAGCAAAGAGGTCCCCCTGTTTCTTGAAACTGTTGTTTTATGTCAAACCGCTCCGTTGCTTTCTTGGCATCTTCCATTGACTCTTGGCTCAAAAGCCAGGGATGTTAAACGGTGACTTAGCTTTCTTAAAGGCAAACACCTCTTTTTTCTGTTTTGTCTCCCTCTACCCTTGTCTTTCAGTTATACCTGCCGCCACTTGCGGAGATATGTGTATGTCTTGGACAAACTGTATTTCCCCCACTCCCACTGCTCTACGCTGCAGCATTGCTTCTCGACCCTCAGTGACAATGGAGAGGAACTCTTGTCTTTAACTTGTTCTCACATTCTCAGATCCTATGCTTCCAGGTTATTAACCTCTGCTCTCCATTTACTGCATGCTGCATGCCCTGTGACTGATCTGTGCATGTTTTCGGTGAACGGATGAATAATTTTAATTTCTAAGGGGATGACTGGTGTCTTTTATGGCACCCTTGATGTATATTCTATAAAGTGTGTTAGAAATGGGAGTCTAGTAATGGTTTGGGTCTGTCTTTTTAAATTTAGAGTAGAAATTCCTTGGCCTTTGGAAGCTTTAAATGCTTTTTATATTAAAGTATTTTAATCCATTTCCAAAGCCTTGACATAAAAACATGAGCCGTGATTCACAAAACTGCCATTGCAGTTGTGTAGTTTGTTTGGAAATGGTGCAGAGATTTGTCTTACATGCGAGTGTCTAATACTTCTTTGACACCCATTGTTTTATTTGTAATGTTGTCCATTTAATTCACTTTTCAAGAGTAGAAATGCTAGAGCTTTTGCCTTAAGTTCAGGAAGTTTTTGTGGCAATTAATCACAGGATTGTTTGTGTTGGAAAAGCCCTCCAACATCATCAAGTCCAACCATTTCCCAGCACTGCCCAGGCCACCACTGACCCCTGTCCCCAAGTGCCACATCCACAGGCTTCTAAATCCCTCCAGGGATGGGGACTCCACCACTGCCCTGGGCAGCTGGGCCAGTGCCTGGCCACCCTTGGGGTCAAGAAATTTTTCCCAATATCCAGCCTAAACCTCCTCTGATACAGCGGAGTCCATTTCCTCTTCTGTTGGTTATTACGTGGGACAATTAAGAAAGATCTCTCTTTTTTTAGTATGCCTGATCACTTTTAATTATACAGAATATGAGTGATGAGAATCCATCAGACCCAAATCCTTGTTGTGATGAGAATTTTAGGTGCTTTACAGAAACTTTAAAAAGGGTGAATTTAAAAGTAAGTCATACTTGCCATACCCAAAGGATTTCTCTTAGCTGTTTACTCCAAGTAAAAATTTAAGTTTTACTATTTCATTGTTGATGCTGTGGATAATTAAATATATTAACCTAGATCCTAGAAGCTTTGGGAAAACAAGGAAAAAATTGCGTGACAAAATTGATCAGAACATGGAAAGCATCCAGGGTGGAAATGCAGCTTCCCAGCTAAGCCAGCATACAATAGCAAGAGACCACACAGTAAACATAAGTAAAACCAGCTTGATTGTCAAGGGAAGAAAATACAGCATGCAAGCCGAAATGGCTCTTTTTGTACAGAAGAAAAAATTTATAGTAGTACATAATGATGGAGAATTACTCTGAAGATCTCAACAGGAGATGAAAATCTAGCTGTCCCAGGGGCGTTCTCCAGATTAATTTGGAACAGGGATATGGTATTAAAGTAGTCAAAAGCCTGAGATTTCAAAGGCTTATTTAAAAATGAATACTAATAAGTGCAGTCTACACTACAATCTTCTTTAAGATGTAATGTTTTACATGTTGGAACGATATACTGAAAATGTAAAAGAAATAGTGTAATTCTCCCGTTTTGCTTCCATGAAATTTTGGTAATTCTGTAAAGGAACAGCACTACACATTAAGCTGACAAAATCATCCTTGGGAGCCTAAGTGCTTCTCCACGAATATTGCATCTTTCAGGTGTTCCGTGGATGAAAATAAGCACTGATAACACTGTATGTGTTTTCTTGTAACAAGCTGGTGAAGTTTTTAGAGAAAAACATTAAATCTAGTTATTCCCTGTACCAAAACCTATGGAGAAAATTTTTACTGGTATCACTTTCTGAAATAAGGCTTATGCATCAGTTGAGATATATTAGAGTACATCAGTCTGGGAGATTGTAAAATCTCAGATTTTCATTGCAGGTTACCTTTTTCTGAGAGAGGAGGAAAACAGAGGATTTTAAGTAGAAACTGCTGCTGCAGAAATAGAGATGCAGCAGTTTTTTATGGCTAATTCTCTATTGTTGTTTTGATATTGTATGATTAGAGGAGTTGTATGCTCAGGAAATTTGCCTAAGTCTATAGGTAGCATCAAATACAACAGCATAATTGAGGTGTCAAAAGTTTTTTTTGTGTGAATCCATGCATCCATCTTGTATTAAGTACTCCTATTTTGTTGTGTGATCAGCCTGTTCAGAGAAGAGATGAAAGTTATAAATTACTAAAGGCAGAGGATAATTAAATATAGTGACTTAGAAATCACCACCCCACAGCTAGTATTCCTGGTGAAGAATGTGAAATTTAGCCCTGAGCAGCAGGTCTCTAATGATGCTCTGATACCCACAGATGGTGTTGCCTTTGTATTTATGAAAAAATTAGTTTTCATTACTATTTTGGGAGATTTCATGTGCAAATATATTAATGTTTGAATTAAACATGTTCAAAAACAGCGTGGGCAGCAGGGCAGGGGGGATTCTGCCCCTGTGCCCAGGTGAGAGCCCACCTGCAGAGCTGCCCCAGCCCTGGGGCCAACAGCACACGGAAGGCGTGGAGCTGCTGGAGCCAGAGCAGAGGAGGCCCGGAGCTGCTGGCAGGGCTGGAGCCCCTGTGCTCTGGAGCCAGCCTGGCAGAGCTGGGGGTGCTCAGCTGCACAAGAGAAGGCTCCAGGGAGAGCTGCGAGCCCCTGGCAGGGCCTGCAGGGGCTCCAGGAGAGCTGGGCAGGGACTGGGGACAAGGCCCGCAGGGACAGCACCCAGGGAATGGCTCCCAGGGCCAGAGGGCAGGCACAGATGGCATCTTGGCAATGGGGAATTGCTGGCTGGGAGGGTGGGCAGGCCCTGGCCCAGGGTGCCCAGAGCAGCTGGGGCTGCCCCTGGATCCCTGGCAGTGCCCCAGGCCAGGCTGGACACTGGGGCTGGAGCAGCCTGGGATGCTGGGAGGGGGCCCTGCCATGGCAGGGAATGGAATGAGATGAGTTTCAAGGTCCCTTCCAACCCAAACCACTCTATGTTTCTGAGGCTTTTGGTGTGCCATGGATGTGTAAGAACCTGGTGGTGATGTGTCACACGGGCACACCACACTCCACACTTACTGGACAACCAACACTGGTTAAAGCAGGGAGGAGGGAATGCAAAATAACACATACTTTGATATCCCACAGGGAGCAAGCCCACAGCGCCAGTTTTACAGGGAGCTTTCACTGGGATTTAGTGCCAGTGTTTCTTTCAGTCTCTTGCAAATTCTAGAAGCATAGTGAATACAATACCCATTTCATTTTGCACAGCATTAGCATAATGTAAATAC
Source organism: Regulus satrapa (assembly GCA_013396955.1). Taxonomy (NCBI): domain Eukaryota; kingdom Metazoa; phylum Chordata; class Aves; order Passeriformes; family Regulidae; genus Regulus; species Regulus satrapa. Next base: position 126,167 of record VWZN01012221.1, read on the forward strand.
TGAGCCAGGGCTTGTAATGTAGAATTCCTAATATCTAATAATTCTGCTGCGACTGTGCTATGTATTTTTTATTGCAGCAACTGTGCTTTGTGATGTGAGATATGTTTGCCACTATTACTGTTTCCTTTTGCATTTCATATTCATCGTGTGATGTTTTAATGCTCGTGTGTGTTCCTGTTTTGTTTTAAACCTCTTTGGGTTGCAGACAGGCTTAGGAAAATTGCTTTCGAAGGCAGACTGGCTTAGTGCATGTACTAGCAGAGAGGCAGCTAACAAGCAATGATTAGTTCTGGGATGCTGAACAAATTATGGACAGTTTTAGTTTCATAGACAGCATAACACTGTGTGTGAAAGCAGGAAATACAGTTTTGCTGAGTCTTAAAAATTGGGTAAATATGTCTTAAAGAAGCAGAGGTAAAATTTATTATGGATTAATTTAAATTAGGGGTTTTTTCCTAGATAAAAAAGAACAAGGAATACAATGTAAAATTGACATTCCATTTACCCATTATGCTTATCTTTTATTACTTAATGCTAGGTTTGTTTAAACAGCAGAATGTATCTCATGAGATAATAATGCTCCCTTTCAGAAGTGTTCTGGCACATTGTCTGGAGTGTGTGGAGAATGAGCTTTGCAGCCATCCTTCTCCCCTGCCATCAGAGTCAATGGAATTATGCAATTACCTTCATTTAGGAATTTGCCGCCTTAGCGGGATCAGGGCCTTGGAGGTTAGCTTTGGGAAATGCTGCTAATTTACTAGAAATGGTTCTGCTGCTGCAACCTGATGCTGAAGTGCTGCTTAAAGCCAACTGGAATTTATTATCCAGTTTCTAGTTCATTTTTTCTTGGTGTGGGAGCTGTGCTGGAGGACAGGCCTGGATCCCAGTCCTGTGTCCTGTACAGATTACAGACCTGACAATGCAGGAAAGGTGTCTGTGTGTCATCCTCAAAAACAGCTGAAACATCTGCAACTCTGGTATATTTTCTTTGACTTTAGTCTGTGAAGGGAAAGTAGGGAAAAACGTGAGGCAAACATGCTTATCGTTGAACCTTAAGTGGCTTTTGCAGGGATTAATGCTGTGTGGAGATGTGCAGCAATTTGTGTTCTTCCAAACGGGGCTTGCCAGATGTGAATTCTTTTTCTCTGATAATCCTGAGCATGTGTCGCTATTGACTTTTTAGACAGTTAATGTGAAAAACTCACCCTAAGTTAATCCAAGTAAAAGAATCAATACATTAGGCCTGCTCAGAGTTATTAGATGCTTTGGGCTGGAAGGAACCCTAAAGCTCTTCCCATTCCACCTCCCTCCAGGAAGGGACCAGGGACACCTTCCACTATCCCAGGTTGCTCCAAGCCCTGTCCAGCTTGGCCTGGAACACTTCCAGGGATAGGACAAAAATTGATCCTTACTTCGCTCTGAGCATAACCTGTCAGAGCTTTTATAAATGGCCCCACATTTGTCATAGGATTAAAAGTAGAGTAATGAAATGGCAGAATCTGGATCTGTCAAAGGCAGGAACCAGCTTCACTTCATTTATCACTAAAGCAAACTATTTTTGGAATGGTGGATAGCATAGTTTAAAATATTTTTCCCCAAAGAAAAATTTATTTCTCCAATGCATGTAATGAAATTGGTAGATTTAAGCACTTTTCAAAAATAAACAAAGTGGGGGAGTTTGTTGTTTGTTTTTTGGTTTTTTGTTTTTTGGTTTTTTTCTATACTGAGTAAAAACATTCTTATTCTGCAGTATATTTAAATAAGATTCTGCACTTTGCTTCCACTGGCATTTGACCAGTGATCTTTTTCCTTTTCTTTCTCCTTTCTGTTCCCCCAAACATCATTCAATGATCTCTGCTCAGCATCCTGCCAAGCTGAGAGGCTGATGGGAACTGGATTGATACCATTCAGGGTCTGCAGTGTCATTGTTTTATCAGAGAGTATCATTATGGGTGGGCTGGGAAATTTTTATTGTTATTGAAACATATGGCATAATTTCTTCAGCCTTTAATGTCAGAGTTGGAAATAGTAAATTTTTGTGACAATTAACTCTTTTTTTTTTTTTGTCATAATGTCTTAGAGCCTCTGATAAATTATAATTGCTGCCATTACCAGTGTTAAACCTGAAGTCTCAAAAATGGTCTTTTTCCTAGTGGGTTTCACGTGCACAGTTTTACTTTTTATTTTCAGTGTTGCCCAGTGCTCTGAGTTGCTGTAACAGTCAACCACTAATAATTTACTTCAGTGGTTATGGTGTAGTTTAAACTTCAGTCTTAGGCAGACCATGGAACAGCTGATGAAATTTAATTTAGTCACTTAATAAGTAAATAGAAGCAAGAACAAGTGAAAATTGACAAAAGAAAAAAAAGACAATCAAACTACATTAATATTTCTTCAAGGATCCAGGCTCGTTTGTTAATAACCATATGCTGAGATTTCTCTTGAGTGGCCTGTAAGATTCTGTGGAAACTCAGTTTCTGAGCTTCCATGCAAGATGGTTTGTGGGGCTCAGTTTCTGAGCTGGGGGCACAGCTCAGGAGATGAGGCTTTTTTGGCTGCTGCTTTAGTAGGGATCATTTCCCCAAAGTCCAGCTCATTTAATCATTTTCCTTTGGGGAAAAAATAGAATTAAAAAAAAAAAAAAAAGGTCATAGGTCTGTTGAATGAATATAATTTAATATTTTATTGCTTTGTGAATCTGAATTTTAGTCAGCTGCTCATAATTTTATTGAAGGCTCAGAGTTGTTTATTATGGAAGGATCACTTTACACTCAACATTGAGTGACTTGGCAGAGCGAAGTTATTTATAAATAATTCTATTACGGATTATTTATCTTTGTACTGCACAGAATAATGATCAAGAAACCAGTGAGATATAAAATCGATGCTGTGGGTATTCACTGGATGAAGAACTGCCTGGCTTGCAGGTCTCAAATACAGTTTAACTGGATGCTTATCAAGTGGGTGCAATGTCTAGTGGAAGCCCTCTGCATTGATTTGTTAAGTCCTGCCCTATTTTAAAATAAAGTATGAAAAATAGACTTTAGGAAAGGAGTGATCAGTGAAGGGGAGAGATTGCTGATAGAAAAATGTAATTGTCTAAGCTTGATGAAAGCAAGGTATATTTTCATAAAGCTGGTGGAGTTCCACACACATAGATCATGCTGCAAGATAAAAGGTTGACTTTGAAAGAAATCAGAAGTACTCTATGGCATTTTTATGAGTTTACTCCTTAAATTACTTGGAAGATTGAGGGTAAATAAATCCTTCAATAAGGGGGCTCTTTAATAAGGTATGTCAGGGAGGGTGAGGCTGGATGTCAGGGAGAGGCTCTCCTTCCCCAGAGGGGCTGGCACTGCCCAGGCTCCCCAGGGAATGGGCACGGCCCCGAGGCTGCCAGAGCTCCAGGAGCTGCCAGGGATGGACAGGGGGGCAGTGCTGGGGCTCTGGGCAGGGACAGGCCTGGGCTGGATGGTCCTGGGGGATCATCCCAGCTTGGGGTATTCCGTGATTCCTGTGCAAAGGTACAATGCACTCCAGTAGCTGGAAAGCAAACCCAGCTGAGACTGGTCCATCTTTTTGTGTATGGTGTATGAGTCACTGGAATAGTTTAACAAGGGCTCTGGATTTCCCTAGATTGGATTTTTTAAATGAGATTGGATGTTCTCCTAAATGATATGTCCAAGTCCTGCCAAAGCAATTGGGCTTGAAGGAGGAAGTATTCCTATGGCTTACGTCAGATGAGTGGATCAGCTTCTTTTGACATAAAAAATGGAAGTTACAGGCAGATTGCCATGCAGGATTTAGTCCATGTTTTTACCTTACAGATTGCTTGAAAAGGCTGTATTTTGATTAGGAATCTTCCCATTAAAAATGATATCTTCTCAGGTTTCCCAGGTGATTTGACCTAAATAGTACATAGCAGCACAGGTTGCCAAAACTCTGCATTCTCATGTATGAAGAATGAAATTGAAAGGGGAAAAATTGCTAGAGTCATGTTGTTTCTCTATAACAATCTTTATTCCTCCCACCCTGGTAAAATCTATCACAGGCATGTTCTAGACGCATTCTACCACATTAGCATGTGAAGCTAAAACACATCTCGATCAGTCGGAATTATTTTTAATTGGATGCTTATGAGCCTGCATTCCCCTGAGATGAAACTGGAACAAAATTACTTTCACACATTTCCATTGTAGCAGTATGTTCAGAGTCCGGAGGTTTTGTGTTCCTACGTAACGTCTGGCATTTAATCAGCATTGGGAGGGTGTCTTATTCTTTGGTAAGTATTTAAATAAGCTATTGTTTTGGGAGTAGAAGGAGAAAAATGCCATGGCTTGCCTGAAGAGTTCAGGAGAATGCTAACAGAATTTGTGTCAGTCTGAATATACTGAAACAGCTTATTGCTGAATGGTGATAGAATTTATGCTCATCTCAGCCAGTTTTGTCCTTAAACTGAAATACCTTGCTGAGATCCAGCCCCTTGGTAGTCTCTGCTAACTTCCCTGGGTGCCCCTCTCCAGCAGCTTCCTTAAGTCACTGCCATGGCAGCAGGGAGTGCCCTGCAGGTGTTCTTGGCTTTCTCCACATAGGTGATGCTCCCGTGTGTGTTTTGATTAACCAAACAGCACTGCATGAACTTTGACCAAGCTTAGTAAAATATTTAATTATTGCCTAAATATAGAAAATTATTCACCTAAAAAATAACAAGCATGTGTTACTGATTCAAAGCGTCTTCCAATTGGTCAAATTAAAGAAAGTATTGACTGAGCTAAAGTTGTCACAATTAATAATTTTGATTAAGATGTTCCAGTCAGAATGCCTGAAGCATCAGAATTCTCCTTTTAGGGAGGAATATCTACATCCTGATATCAGTTGAGAACTAAATGTTTAAACCGCGTACATGGGTCTCCTGAGAGAGATCTGGGTGTCTGTCCAGAACTGGGCAGTACCCCCAGTACCAAAATATTTCAGAGAACTTTGCAACTTGAGTAACAAATGATGTACAAAAAGAACAGTGCAGCAAACATCTCTGCAGGTGTCTTCTGGAGACAGAAATGGATGATTAAGGGATTCGGATCATACATATAAACAGTGCTAATGACGGAAATTTAAAATTTTGATCAAGGGCTCTGAAGAACAGAAGCAACAAAAAATTAACCTTGTTAATGTAGAGGACAAGAGGTTTAAAGGTTTATGCTTTTAAGGTTAGATGCAAAGTGTCCCACTTCGTAAAATATATAAAATCTTAGTTCAGCAGTTATTTTTAATCAATAACCCCAAGAATCAATAATACAGTTAAAAATGCGAGAACCTCACAACATACTCATAGCTTCAGAGGAGGCTTTCACTTGAAATGTAATTTGGTTAGTGGGATGTTGTGCATAAGAAGGATCTGCTGATGCGGGGCTGGTATGTTAGTTTAAAAGTGATGAGTCCAGGAGATCAATCTTATATAGTGAAACCCAGGGGTTTTCCCCAAATTATCTCAAAGCAGATGTTGTGATATGTGCTGCAGAGGTGTTCTGTGCAGGAGCCATAGGGCAGACCTGCTTAATGAAAATACCTGAGAGTCTTTATTCTCCTAATTAACCTGCAGCTGTGGATTGCATGAGTTTGGAAAGTTTGGTTTCTTCTGATATAAATTTTTAAAAAAACCCAACTTTTAAAAAATCTTTGCTTAACAATGCAAGTGATTAGAGGCATCATCCTTGTGGTTCTCTGTCTGAAGTAGTTTTGGGTAGTCCCCCAGCTGCCCAGCTGTTGAATGTAAATCAGTGATTCTTCATCAGAGATGTGATGGTGACATCAAAGGTTTCACCAGTGAGGGGTCACAAGCACACTACAACAGAGGCAGAGCCCCCAGGCTGGTTCCTGCAGACTGCCTGGCTCCCTTCGTGGCTGGAACAGGATGGGGAGGAAAGGAGCTGAGTGGGGGGAGTAGGGAACATTGCTGATGTGCTTATTAAAGGTGTAACGCCTGAAAAATTGGAAACGGGCATCCAGATCCATTCATACTGACCTAAGAGACCCAAACCATTCCAGATTTGCAGAATTAATAACACTGTAAGAACGACTCCTTCTGTTCTTTTCATTTCCGGCCTCTATTGAGAACATCTGAAAACAAGAACTGTTATGTCTTCTCACATTTTGGTATCGCCCTTCCTCACCGCAGCCTATTCTCTGCAAGAAATGCAGAGAGAGGCTTGGGGGGAAGATTTAGTCAGCTCTTTATTCCAATCCTCCAAAGGATTGATTTAAGTTGTGTAAGGAGTTTTTGGATCCCCATTCTGCAGCAGGATGTAGGGGGTGAGAGCTGTGAGCTATTCTTAAGTGGTTTTGTTCTTTCGTGTTTGTAAGCTGAATTTATGAGAAAACATTGATGAGAATGCTCCCACTGCAGCAGCCACAGATCAGAAAAAGCAGTGGGAGAGGAAAATAAGAACAACCACAACTGGTTTCCAAAGATGACTAATCCTGCAACCCCAGTGTAACCTCCAGGACAGTGATTAGCATTTGGCTTTTCTTCTGCTGGAGAAATTTTCTGGGGCGTCAGCCTAGCTGAAAACTGGTTCAATACATGTAACTAATGAAAGATTTTAAAGTTCCTATTTAATGTTCCTGCCTTGTGCACTTGGTTACTTTAAGTACTTCTAGGTGCATAATGTGCAGTATTACATTTTGCCTCTATTACGTATTAGTTACCAGAATATTTTATAAATAAGACAAATCTAGTTTTATAGATAAGATATGGTAAGGTACCTCTAATGGACCTGTCAGCAGTTGCGTGATAGGTTGGTGAAAATTCAGTGACTGCTCCTCAACTTTGTGCAAGACTTTACAGAGAATTCAACATAGATGTTTTCCTTCTCACCAGGGTGGAAAAAAATGCAAGTCCTTGCTTTTAGTGTGATATTCACTCAGCAAAAATTAAAAACTGGTGATGATAAAAAACTCTCAACCTAATAAATAAAATCAGATATTTCCAATGCTGCATTCTTGTAATTAATCTACAAGCCATCCTCTTACTACTGCAGGGTTTTATCCTGAAGTATGTTTTCTGTATTTCCCAGAGTGTTTTGCAGTGCAGTTGTGGCTTTACAGGATTTTACATTGACTTGGTACTCATTCCCAGCAGACGGTTTTCCTTGCATTTTGTAGTTTATTGGGTTGGGCTTCAACGTTAGTGTTCAGTGATTCCAGGGAATCATCAGAGTTCCTGGTTAGGAAGCATCTTTGGAGATTGTCATGTCCAAGAGCAGGATCACCAAGTGCTGTATGCTCAGGGCGACATCCAGTTGATGTCTAGTATTTCCAAGGATGGTGATTCCACAAGCTCTCTGAGTAGCTTGTGGTTTTTCTCTGATGGTTAAATGCAATTTCCTGTATTTCAGCTTGGGCCCATTTCCTTTGTCGGGGCACCAGTGTGTCTGGCTTCATCATCTTTAGACCTTCCCATCAGAATCATAGAATCATCTAGACTGGAAAAGACCTTTGAGATAGATCATCAAGTCCTACCTACGACCACCTTGTCTTCTGTCAGATATTTGTATGTTCTGAGACCCCCGTGGGCCTTTTCTCCCCCAGGCTAATCACAGGTCTCTGAGCTTCTTCTTGCAATGTCAGACGCTCCAGTCCCTCCATCACCTGGTGGTGCTTTGCTGGACCTGCTGCAGCGTGTGCATGTCCCTGCTGCTGGGAACCCAGTGCTCCAGCTGAGGCTTCCCAGTGCTGAGCAGAGAGGGGGGATCCCCTCTTCAGAGGGTGGCAATGCTCTGCCTCACACAGCCCAAGGTGCCTGGGGCTTCCCTTGCTGTGAGGGTTTTCAGTTGCTGGTGTACCTTCCATTCCATGCTCCCCAGGAAGCTGAGGGCCCTTGCTGCAAAGCTGCTTTGTATTGGGTCAACCCTCCAGATCCAGGATCGGATACATCCCTTCATAGCTTCACAAGCTTGCTCTTGGAGTGTTTATCCAGCCTATCCTCGTCCCTCTAGCAGCACAACCATCCTGTGCATCAGCTTCTTTTCCCAGTTCTGTACCATCTGCAAACTTCCTGGATCTGCAGCCTGTACAGCAGCTGGGACATCGTTGGAGATGTTGGAAAACATTGGTCCCAGAATCCTAGATTAGTTGGCAGCAATCTTTAAAGGCCATCTTGTTTCACCCTCTGCCAGGGGCAGGGCCCCCTCCCAGCATCCCAGGCTGCTCCAGCCCCAGTGTCCAGCCTGGCCTGGGGCACTGCCAGGGATCCAGGGGCAGCCCCAGCTGCTCTGGGCACCCTGGGCCAGGGCCTGCCCACCCTCCCAGCCAGCAATTCCCCATTGCCAAGATGCCATCTGTGCCTGCCCTCTGGCCCTGGGAGCCATTCCCTGGGTGCTGTCCCTGCGGGCCTTGTCCCCAGTCCCTGCCCAGCTCTCCTGGAGCCCCTGCAGGCCCTGCCAGGGGCTCGCAGCTCTCCCTGGAGCCTTCTCTTGTGCAGCTGAGCACCCCCAGCTCTGCCAGGCTGGCTCCAGAGCACAGGGGCTCCAGCCCTGCCAGCAGCTCCATGGCCTCCTCCAGAATCAACACATGGGCTGCACCACTTGTGGCTGGGCTCCAGCTGGACTTTGTGCTGCTGACTGTAGCTCTTTGACCCCTTAAGTTTAGCCAGGTTTCTGTCCACCTCCCTTGTCCATTTATCTAGTCTCTACTTCATCACTCTGTTACAACTTGGCTTAATTGTAAAATACCATTTTTATCTTGATTTTATCTTTAAGAGCCTTTATACTGTCTTTATAGTTGTTCAGATTTACAAATTGCTTCAGTATCTGGGATAATTTTGACGTTGCATTAAGATTTCAAATTACACCTCCAGGGTTGGCAATACTCTCTGGGGTCTGTGCTGGCCCTGCTGGGCACGTCCAGCGCTGGGGACAGCTCTGCGCCCCTCAGGACAAGAGAGACCCCGAGGGGCTGGAGCCAGGGCAGGGCAGGGAGCTGGGAAGGGGCTGAGCCTGGAGCAGAGGAGGCTCAGGGGGCCCTGGTGGCTCTGCACAGCTCCTGCCAGGAGGGGACAGCCGGGGGGGCCGGGCTGTGCTCCAGGGAACAGGGACAGGAGGAGAGGGAACGGCCCCAGGCTGGGCCAGGGCAGGCTCAGGGTAGACACTGGGGAAAATCCCTCCATGGAAAGGGCGGCAGGAACTGGAACTGCCCAGGGAGATCTGGATTCCCCATCCCTGGAGGTGTCGAGGAAGGCCTGGACGTGGCACTCAGAGCTCTGGGCAGGTGGCACGATGGGGATGAGGCACAGCCTGGACTTTGTGGTCTCAGTTTTTTCCCAACTGAAATGATTCTGTGGTTCTGTTGCCTGGGTAAATTGAAATTAAGAACAATGCTTGTACTTGTCTAGAAAGACTCTTACTGTGTCTCTTCTGAATATCCCATTGAAATACAGTTTATATTTGATCCAATGGCCTAACATTTGTTTCCCAAGCGGGAGCGAAAGGAACATTCCAACCCATGACAGTTGTACTTAGTTTTCATACAGTATAGAATATGAAATTTGTTAGTTTTTGCTTTATCATCATGAAGTCAGTTCCTAGAAGTGTTGTCTTAACTTTGGGAAAAACAGAGAATGACCTGGAACATCACAGAAATGCGTCTTTTGTGAAAGTACGTTTTAGGGAGGGCAATGTTTTGGAATTTAGGAGGATTTTTGGATTGATAGAGGCAGAAAGAATTGCACAGCAGAATAAGATTTATAAAACTGAGTGGGAGGTAAAGCACAGCCTCTTTCTCTGTGGGAAGGAGGTTAATTTCCAAATAAATTGAAGACAATGTAAATTTAATCTCTACACAGCTAGAAGGACTGGGACTTGAAAGCTATCATGTTCGTTTTTACGATGGAAAAATATTGCACAACTGCAAGACTGCTGAAATAAATAATTAAATCAAATCTGTGTTAGTTGTCCCACCAATCCTGAGACTTGAGGATGTCTGAAGGCAATGAAATAATCACTCTTCAGAACGACAGGTTCAGTAGAGGGTAAGGTAATTTCAGATGTCAGTTTATGGGGGAAATAATGACATTTTTCTTACCGAAAAGTAATGAACAATAATGCTTTACCTAAATAAAATCAGCTTTTTCTTAATAAGGGCTATTCATGCCCATGTTGCATTTCTAGATCTCACTGGTATTGTCTGTTACACCTTTTTCACTGAAGAATAAAATTTAAAATATTGACAGACAGACTAGTGTGGGAAAACAGAGTTGCATTTCAGCTCTGTCAAGGTTGGATTGTGAAACTTGGATAAGATGTGACTTTTGCTAGGTATGGAAAGGATTTTTATAAAAGATATGGGGGTGATCCAAGCCGGGGATCCTTCAGGATGCTGACAAGCCTTTTCCTGCTGTGAGCTACGGTGATTTTGATCACACACGTTTGTTTGGAAGAACAGTGGTAGTGATGGAGACAAAAGCTGGGAGAATTCAGTGCTCCAAACATTTTTCCTTCCTTAAAGGCTTCCAGACTATCCGTTCCAAGACTGTCATCCTCCTGAGGCCACGAGCAGTTCACAGCATGCCAAGCTGCCTGTAGTGTATTTCTAAATGCTCTCGTACACGCTGGAGACCGTGGTATATTCTTCATACCTATATGCTGTTCCCTGGAGTTGTGTTTTAACCTTTCTAGGTGCTTGCTCTACATTTAATGGAATCATTTAGGTTGGAAAATCCCTTTACAAGCATCAAGTCCTACCATTCATTCCCCCAGCACTGCCGAGGTCACCACTAACCCTTGTCCCTAAGTCTCATATTCACAGATCTTTTCGGTCTCTCCAGCAATGCTTCACAGGAAGTTCCCCCCCACCCTTGTTTGTTGGTTTGTTTGTTTGTATGGATTGGGGTTTTTCGTTTGTTTTGTTTTGTTTTTTCTTATGAGCGGTAGAACAAGGGGGAGAAATCACTAAGCACTGTGAATTTAGGATGTGATGTTAGGGATGTCAGCTTTACTGTTCATAATAAAGACACATGGAAAATTAAGCAGGTGAAAGGCCTTGGCATTATCTCTTGGACGTACATAGGAAAGGACAGGGGTGTTGTTGAGAGGCTGAAGCTACCAAGAAGAGAGAAATAAAGAAAATAAAGAGAAATGTTAAATAACAAGAGCTAAGAAAATGCCGTGGGCTGATTTCCAAGGATGTTGGTACAGCATTTATGCTGGACTGGGCAAGGGCAGGCTGGGGCTTCCTAAAGCCAACTTAACCTCTGTGTAGATTATTAAATGCAGCTTTTTCCACGGTGAATTGCGCTCTTACGAAATGCTTCATTATCCCTTGTTTTGTTCAGCATCCACTGTAGTTGGGCTTGACCGAATATTAACATCCCTTACAAAAAATTTAATATTCTTGATAAATGTTTTCTTTTGATGATGCAGTATTTTTCAGGATGAAAATACCTATCTTTAATTTCCTATCTATTTTAACATCAATTTTCCTTTGAAAAGTGGTTTATTTATGACAGGCTACCTTTTGCAGATTTGATTCTAGGAACAGAAATTCACAGAAATGCAACAAAGGGGATGATGTTGACATTACAGTGAAGGATGTAAACAGTTTTTATTTGAGAAACATATTTTTCAAGTACCATGTTGTTACAGGATGGGTTTAGTAACAGATATTAAATTTAATCTCGGTCTTGTATTGAAAAACACTTGATATGTTATATTGCTTGATGCTGTATATTTGACATTATCCTGTGTTTTTATTGCATTTTTCCTTTTTCAAGTACTAGTATAGCTTCATGTCCTTCTGAAAATATTTAAGCATTTCATATCGTTGAAAGTATATGTATCACCACATCAGTGCTGTTTACAGAGAGTAGTATTTTCAACAAATACCTGTCTGGGAGGAAGGTGTGGGTGTTTTATGTAGGTGCATACGCTGGGTCATAGGATAGGATTCCAGAGTGGTCTGGGTTGGAAGGGACATTAAAGTCCATCCCATTCCAGCCCCTGCCATGGCAGGGCCCCCTCCCAGCATCCCAGGCTGCTCCAGCCCCAGTGTCCAGCCTGGCCTGGGGCACTGCCAGGGATCCAGGGGCAGCCCCAGCTGCTCTGGGCACCCTGGGCCAGGGCCTGCCCACCCTCCCAGCCAGCAATTCCCCATTGCCAAGATGCCATCTGTGCCTGCCCTCTGGCCCTGGGAGCCATTCCCTGGGTGCTGTCCCTGCGGGCCTTGTCCCCAGTCCCTGCCCAGCTCTCCTGGAGCCCCTGCAGGCCCTGCCAGGGGCTCGCAGCTCTCCCTGGAGCCTTCTCTTGTGCAGCTGAGCACCCCCAGCTCTGCCAGGCTGGCTCCAGAGCACAGGGGCTCCAGCCCTGCCAGCAGCTCCGGGCCTCCTCTGCTCTGGCTCCAGCAGCTCCACGCCTTCCTTGTGCTGTTGGCCCCAGGGCTGGGGCAGCTCTGCAGGTGGGCTCTCACCTGGGCACAGGGGCAGAATCCCCCCTGCCCTGCTGCCCAGCTGGGGCTCAGCCCAGGCACGGGGGGCTCAGCCCGGGCCAGGCCCAGCTCTCACCCTCAGCACCCCTGGCTCCTTCTCCCAGGGCTGCTCCCGCTGCTCCTCCCCAGCCTGGATCCATCCCGGGGGCTGCCCTGACCCAGCTGCAGCCCCAGCCCTTGGCCTTGTTAAACCTCAGAGGTTTCCACCGGCCACTGCTCAGGGCTGTCTGGGCAATGTGATACCAGATATTGTAGTGTGAGTTTTGAGTTCATTATCATGTATCATTCCTAAAGTCCTCTTCTCTCTTCCTTCCAACGTGTTTAGTGTCTGACATGATTTATTCAGAATGGAATGCATGAGCAAAGTTTGAAAATTGAAATTCTGCATGTACTGGTTTGAATACACATGCCTTGGAAATTGCATTTTTTGTACCAAGATTGAACATTCTCTATGAAATTCCTGGTGAAAGCATAAAGGGAATGATCAAAATTCAGCTCTGGTTTTGACTTTATCGTACTGCAGCTCAAACTGTGTGGTTTGTTTTTTTTGGGTTTTTTTTTGGTCTGGAAATTCAATAAAATGGATATTTGAGCCAAAATCACTAACATGGTATGGATAGAGATAACTCCACTGAAGGAGGTGATAATACACTCATTATATTATGCTTTATGCACTTTTTACAATAAAAATTATTTTCCTCAATATTGAAATTTGACCCAAAGTTCAGGAAATATTAGATTAAGGTTTTATGAAACGTTTTAATTCACCATCTTCGTTGCAAAAATGAAATCTTTAATTGAGTGATTGTTCATTGTACTTTGTTCTGAATGTAGGGATATTCATTGGTTTGGGGCTTTTTTACATTGTCTTTATTCTTTTTGTGGCCTCAGGCACACTGAACACATGCCATCTAACTTTATCCAGAAGACAAAAAATGCTAATTTCCTTAATAACTGACTTTTTAGAGCTCGTGGTACTCGTAAAACTTCTCAGTGGTTCAAAAGTGTTCACAGTGAAAATACAAATGATTTGGATTTGGGAAAAAATGATTGCTACCCACTATGAACAGTTATGGAAGTTATCCACAGATATAAATGTGTTATCTTTAATTTTTTTTACCTTTATGGTTAAAATTGAAGTTCAGAAATGGCTTTTTTCTGAGAGAGAAAAAAGAGAATCCTTGCATCCAAAATAATATTTGGGAGAAAATCTTAGCTGTGACACTTATGTCAGGTTTGAATTTTTGGTCATTTCTGTAGTGTCCTTAGCAATGGCTTTATTGTAAAGTTGATTCATTCAACTGATTTTATTTATTTAAAAAAGAAAAAAAAGTTTTCAGTTTGTTAAATTTTAGAGATTTTATGTCAGTAGGGTAACCAAACAAAGTGTAGTGATGAGACAGCTAGAGGCTTTCCATGCCCACTAGCAGGATGGCTCTGGAGGGAGAAAGATCAGGAAGGACGCCTGGCAAAAGACAAGGTCAGTGCATGAGGAAAGCATTGAACTCCTTCCTGTGGAGCAAGCAGATGGGTCAGAGAGACCTTTAGGACAGGGACTGAAAGAAAGGAGGGGGAAAGCAGACAAAGGCATAAGGCAACAATAGCCTTCTCTGTCTGCAGCATATGATGGGTCCTCCTAGGGGCTTGTTTCCTCTTCTGCTTCAACACTGAAACTCCAGTTTTATGAAGTTAGGTGCAAGGCCTTGCTAGACCTTCCCTGCTAGAGAAGGCTCCAGGGAGAGCTGCGAGCCCCTGGCAGGGCCTGCAGGGGCTCCAGGAGAGCTGGGCAGGGACTGGGGACAAGGCCCGCAGGGACAGCACCCAGGGAATGGCTCCCAGGGCCAGAGGGCAGGCACAGATGGCATCTTGGCAATGGGGAATTGCTGGCTGGGAGGGTGGGCAGGCCCTGGCCCAGGGTGCCCAGAGCAGCTGGGGCTGCCCCTGGATCCCTGGCAGTGCCCCAGGCCAGGCTGGACACTGGGGCTGGAGCAGCCCGGGATGCTGGGAGGGGGCCCTGCCCATGGCAGGGGCTGGAATGGGATGGACTTTAATGTCCCTTCCAGCCCAAACCATTCTATACCTGTCTGATACTATTTCCAAGTTTCAGAGGAGATTGCAATGAACAATTAATTCATTGTAGCTGTGCCAGGGCACTGAGAAGCCAAACTTTTGCTGAGCCCATGGGGCTGTGTAGGGACAGGGTCATGCCAGAGGTGAGCCCTGTGAGGACTCTGGGTCCAGAGCCAGGGCTCCAGACTCATGTTCTGCTTCAATCCGAAAAGAAAGAGGGCTGTTAGCAGCACACACCCCCTATGACCCCCTGCCTGCAGAATGAGTCTGTTGCCTCCTAAAGTGTGCCCAGATTTTTTCCTGTCAGAGTGAGTTCAGAGGGCACAGCAATTCTCTTTTCCAAGACAGCAGCCAAATATGTACAAATACAAATGTGCTTGCACAGCCCGTGTGTTTGAGCAAAGCTGTGCCAAATCCAAGCTGCTCAAAGGACAGGCCCAAGGGATTTTGTTGCAGGGCAGCAGTGTCTTTGTCATTTTCATGTTGCTAATTCTCTGTTAGGTGTCTGTTGGTGGGGTTTTGGGTGAGAGTTTTGCTCGGGATGCTTTCTCCAGCAATTTCCTCTGATTCTCACCCGCGGAGTTTTGCCCTCATTCAAGGCAAATGTAATCTCTCTGCAGGTATGAGACACCCTATTGATTTAAGAGTAGGTAGATAAAATTGAAATACTGTGAGCTCTGCCCATTTTATATTATATTCTTCTAAAATAGTAACAGGACAAACACAGGGATTATTAAAATAAATTAGATACATACCTTGAGACACCTAAAAACAGGTTTGAGGATTTAAGCTCAGAATAAACTTTGTATTTAATCAGAGCTTCGCAAACATATTCTGTTTATTCTGGACTGCACTGATTTTCCTCCCTTAGATTTCAGCCTTTGAGAATTTGCTTTCCTTGTTGCCACTCTCATGAAAAATACAGAAGAGAGATGGTGCCCGTTGAAGCACTGCCCTGTCAAGCCAAAATCATCATGTTCTGTAGGATTTGTGTGCAGGAAATCAGTCCATGGTAGACCTCAGTCTGTTTATGGAGTTTCTAGTTCAGTACTGCCTAGAGTTAGGTCCTAGCCTGCCTCTGCTCTCTGAGTGGAATTGCAAGGACGTTATTTGACATGCCAGACAAAAGGGGAATAAAACAACCTGTACCAAGATACAGGGGAAGGAATTTACTGCTTTCTGTTCCTTTTACTTCTCTAGCAGTAGGAGCATCCATTTCCCAACATTGGCTGGAAAGTGGCCATGAGATGCCGAACAATTTATGCCTTCAGTTGAAAAATACATTTCCTGGTCTCTGGAAATTAAACTCTTGGCTTATTTTGTAAATATTTACTTTTGTCTTGCCACATCAAATTCCTTTTTTCCATGTTGTTTCTAGTGTCATTGTCTTTCTAACTCCACTTTAGCAGGAAATCCTGTTCATTAATGCAAAGCCTCCCTTAATTGCTCTAGGTTGTTCTGATTTTTGTTATATGCCTACAAGTATATATGGTGACTTCTTGTTTTTCTACTTAATATAACAATATTTTAAATAATAATAATGTTATCCCCTGTGAGGCAGAATTTGATATGGCTTTAAGACACATAACTTATACATCTCTGCTCATATATAAGCAGTGGCAGATAAAAGGGTACTCTTTGAAATTAATGAGGTGTTTTGTCATGAAGATATCTTGAAGTATATAATTTATTAGGGTCAAGTTTAGGATTGTAGAATTAAAAGAGTGGCCTCTTATGTTTGCTGTTTAACAGGAAGATGGGATAGGAATAACGTTCTTACTCAAGCTGCCATAAAACCATTTGTGATGCCAGAGAGCAGCTCAGGAGGATGAGTTTTTACATGGGCAGATACCGAAGAGACAGCTCTGAACAGACAGAGGGCAGGTTCAGACTGGATGTTAGTAAGAAATTCTTTATTGGGGTGGGGGGGGGGGGGGTAAGATCCTGGCCCAGGGTGCCCAGAGCAGCTGGGGCTGCCCCTGGATCCCTGGCAGTGCCCCAGGCCAGGCTGGACACTGGGGCTGGAGCAGCCTGGGATGCTGGGAGGGGGCCCTGCCCGTGGCACCCTATATTTTTAAGAAGGCACAAGATAATAAAAAGGTCTGATCACTGTGCGGCAAAATTGGCACATGGAATATCCTTCTCATGTGAATGTTGTGCTGTCTGGGAGTTTTTTCATTCCCTGATCCCTTGAACACTCTTTGTCCATCAGTGTGGCCCATGCAGTCCATGTTATTTACATCCATGATGTTTGTGGAGTCTGCACACCATGAGTCGCTCAATTTCAGGTCATCTCCACAAGCCAGGTGGACGTAATAGTAAATATAGCAAATCTTTTTTTATTCAGCAGAATTTAGTCATGTTTCATCTTACAATATTAGAAAGAAAGATATAAAGTGCGTTCTTACTTTCTGTTTATTCTGTTCTTTAATATTTTGACTGGGATCCTGAATGTCTCCCAGGATTTAGAGTTGGGCTCAAATAAATAAGAGCCGTGGCCCTCTATGGAGTAAATTGCCCTGCAAAGGCCTTGGAGTTCTCCATGGCTATTGTCTCTCTTTATTTCTATGTATGTGCCATTGTAGCTTGGATAATTCAAATGCAGAATGCCTCAAGGACTTTTTAGTAGACATGAGCACAGGGGACTTAGGGGTTTTTCTCTGCACTTATTTGTACTAAATGGATTTCTCCCAGTGCTGGGTTCCTTAAGTGCTGGCAGAGCACTTGTCCATTGCCCTCAGACAGGCACTTGCTTACAACCTGTCCCCCATACAGGTTTATGGGAGAAAGCATTTATTGTAGTTCAAGTGGAGCAGCACAGTGCATTTGCTTTGTTCTGATGTCTGGTATGACCCTTCACAGACCTCTATTCAACCAGATGGGCATTTCAGGTTGCCTGCTTGAAGATGTCTGTGCAGGCGCGTATCCGTGTCTAGAGTTCTTGTGCCACAGCACACGGGTTTGTTTTTTTTGTTGTTGTAATCCTTTTAAAAAATAGGTCAAACCCAAGAAGTGTTCCTTACGTATCAGAAATCAAAGTATGGTTTTAACTTTTAGACGTCGGGTTTTGAAAATAAAATATTTTTAGAGAATTTTTTTCTAATATGATCGTGGCATTGTAAAATCCTTTTGTTTAAAAGGAGTTTTTTTGTTTTGTTTTTTTGGGTTTTTTTTTTTGTTTTTTTGGGTTTTTTTGTGTAGCAAGATTTTGGTGTTTAGGGCTTTATGTTTAAGGCTTTAAAATGGAGAACAATGGTACATTTGGCATGTATATAGGAGGAGAGAGAAAAAGCAGTATGGAGTATTGCTGAATTGTTTGAGAGCATTAATCACATTTTTTTGATCCATGGAACTGTTTTTTTCCATCACCAGATAGTGGTTTGTGTTTGGGTGCTGTTCAGTTTGTTTGCAGCACTTCTGAACTAGGAGAGCAAGCAGAAAAAAATCAGAACATCTGAATTTCCAGACTTCAAATAAATTCTGTGGAGAAGCACTTTAGTCCTCAAGTAGTTTTTTACTCAGCACATACAGAATATTTCTAGATGTTCAGATAAATTAAAATTCACCTTTAGAAGGTCAGTAGTGATTTGAATTATGAGAAATTCAATCCTTCTTGCTGTCATATAACTCGATCTGACTTTCCTCTGCTCATATCTTTAGCTTGTTTCTATCCGTGCCCCTTTTTTTCAGGCTTCCATCTCTTTCTTTCTCTCACACCATCAGTCTAAGCTCATCTCATACCCTAGGTATCGAGATTGTCTTCTTTCCTCCCAGGTTTTTCTTCCCTCTCTGCTGTTGCTTTGACAGTGCAAATAGGAATTTATTGCACCTCCAGCCCGGCTTCAACCTCCTTTGCAAGAGAGGTCTGTGCCTATGTAATGATAGTGAAGTTTCCATTTCAATAACTTTTTTTTTTTTAAAACTCTGTTAGTAGAATCCTCTGTAAGCAAGTTTCCTTTCTGTATTTGCATATTTTTTGGTTTTTGGTCAAATCACTGAAAAATATGAAAAAATAATTTTTTTTTCATCTTTTCTCAAATACATTGAATAAATTAGTTTTCAAGCATTTAATGGAGTAGTACATTTTCTGGTTTAGAGCCTTTGCATTTCGTACAATTGTTTCAAAATCTTGCACGCAGGATGCCGGGGCAGTTGCTGCACAGCACAGCTTTACTGGATATAAAATCATAGAATTTTTTTGGTTGGAAAGGACATCTAAGCTTGAGTCCAGGCATTCCCCCAGCACTGCCAATGCCACCACTGCCCCATGTCCCCCAGTGCCACCTCTGCACGGCTTTTAAACCCCTCCAGGGGTGGGGACTCTATCACTGCTCTGTGCAGCTGTGCCAGGGCTGCACAGCCCTTGCCATGGAGAAACTTTTTCTAATACCCAAACTAAACCTCCTGGCACAACCTGAGCCATTCCTGCTTCTCCTGTCACTTGTTACAGGGAATAAGAAACCAACACCCGCTGGCTCCAGCCCCTTCCTCAGCCCTGTTCCCTTCTCTGGACACGCTCCAGTGCCCCAATGTCTTTGTTTTTGTCATGAAAAAGTGACAAAAGTTAGAGTTTTGTTAAAACCAAAGACAGGTAGTGGTCCAGCAGCTTTGTTGCAGTATACACAGCTGTTTGCTGTCTGGTCATCCTTAGTTGCTGCTCCCAGGGTGGAATCCTCCATACTTAGGGAGCAGCTTGGATTGTTTGTTGCTGCATTAAATCATCTCAGCAAGTTTATTTTGTGTCTAACTTCTTGAAAGGTAAAGAAAAATGTCATAAAATGCATTTTCTCTTTACTTATACATCCTGTAATGACTGTGCCGTTTGCAAAGTTTAACTGCAGTATTTCATAGGGTCACAGAATACCCCGAGCTGGAAGGAGTCCCCAGGATCATCCAGCCCAGCCCTGCTCCTGCCCAGACCCCCAGCACTGCCACCACTTATCAACATAAGTCACTTTATATATTCTCTCTGTATGTTGAAAGTATTTTGGTGGCTTGATCAAGTGTTTAATAAGTTTTGGTATTTCGATGGGCCAAGAATGTGTTCCTTTTTGGCCTTATTAAAAATATTTTTCAGACTGTTGGGATGTCTCACCTTCAGTTCATATAATGCATCCTGTGTTAGTTTTTTTTATTCAAACTGTCTTAATAATAATTTTTAAAAAACCTCACATGGAGCGAAGTCATATAAATGATGTACAGAACCCTGTTACAACAGGGGTACTTCTGTGCTTTATTTTACTTCCTCACTGAAAGACTATGGACAAGGTGTATTTTTCAGTGCTGGTGATATTCTCCTTGGAAGGTGTTTCATGATCACTGTTCCAGTATTGTGCTCAGGACAAAGTGGCATGTCATTATCTTGGAGCATTCTATTCACTTCCTTAAAATAAAGTACACTGCTGCCTTTCCTCCTCATTATCCAAAGCTTTCAGAAAAAAAGTTTTAGCAAATTCTAACTTTGGATTTTCTTTCAACTTCTAATTTTAATTCCCACTAATTTTTTTCCAATTTTTTTGTTATAAAAGCTGCATTTTATACTTTTTTTTTTTTTTTAATGTGAAAAGTGTACTTTATGAGGTGTTTCAAACTGATGTAAATTAGACTTTTTGAGGCACTTGTTAAATGAGTCTCCATATTGTTTTTTGTTTTTTTTTTTTTTCTTTTGGAATCTACAATGTGGAGTTGACTTTTTGGAAATGTTAAGTTCATATATTACTGGTTTGCATTTTATTGTGTGTGCAAATAGCACTTAGTCAATTCACTGGTATTAGCAACCATTGCTATTTAATCTGTATTAGCTTTTTTACTTATTGAAGTTCAGCCCTGAGTTAAATTAAAAGCTGCTGTGTAAAGGGAGGTAAAAAACCAGTGTTGTTTTTAATTCCTCAGAAACAAACAACTAGAGGACCTTGAGATGGTTATTCAGCTGTGAGTTTTCCATGTTGGCTGAGCTCATCCCTGATGCTGTTGATGACCTGTAAGAGATCACATTACCCCAGACCTTGAAGATCTCCCTGCTCATGGTCAGGGGCACCTTCTGCTAGACCAGGTTGCCCCAAGCCCCGTCCAGCCAGGCCTTGGACCCTGCCAGGGACCTGGAGACTTCCAGCTGCACACAGCTTCTCTGGGCACCCTGTGTCAGGGACTCGCCACCCTCACAGCCAGGAATTTCTCCTGATAATGCCTAATCTTCCAAGCAGATGCCAGCTGTCACCTCATCTTGCTCTTATTCCAGTTTACTGTTCTGCTTGTTAAACATTGGCCTGGGTGTACTTCTGTGAGGGAGAGATGAGTTGGGGTACCAAGATGTACCAAGGCGCTTTCATCGCTCTGAACACAGCTTGTTATTACTATGAAAATTCCACAGTGGGCGAGACTGAAGGGCTCTTGAGCTCCATAGCCTGCCTGATAGTTGATGGAGAAGAGGGGATGAAAGAGGACAAATATTCCAGTAGAAAAATCCATATTCTTGTCAGCCTGTGCACGCTGCCCTCGGTGACCACATTGTACGTGTATTTTTCTGTTTGATCTCAACTTGACTGTTAGTTGGACACAATTTGATGTGTGATTAGGACACACGAGGGAAATTTGGGAGACAGTCTCAGCTTCCATTTCTGGACCTTGTACCTTGTTGTGAAGAGGGGAACAGCCTTGTTGTAAAGCATTTCTGCTTTTTAAAAATTGCACTATTCATGCCTTCAAAATCAAAATCAAGCCTAAAACCTTACAGACGCTGGAAACATGAGTGCTGCAAAATCAAGCAGCTCCTTTAGAACACAGCATTTGTCAGTGATGAAAGGTATTTATGAGCTGAACTTTGTACAAATGCCTTTTGAGGGTTGTAACTAACTCTGTTCTGAGACTTTAAAAATCTGCCTGATATTTATCAAGGTGGTTTTTAGAGCTAGAGATGGAGGCATAATGAGTGAATGACTTGGAACTGAAGTTTTGCACCAATTCATGAGGTAACAGTGCTTCCTAGGAAGCTCCAAATCCATTTGTTAATCACAATATCTGGCCTTGATTTATTTTCTTCTGTGTTTAGCTGTAGTGTTTTTGTGCAGCATTTTGAGTTTGCAGTTCTATGCATTTTTGTTATGAAAAATGCAGTATGAAAAATCCTGCCATGTATCCCTGCCCTTGAGCTTATCTAAGGGATGGCCCTTGGAGAAGGATAACTGATGGATGGAGGAGAAAATTCTGTTGAGTTTCATTAACCTGGATATCTGTGTTATGGGCAGTGGTGCCACAAGGAGTTGCCCCAGCATGGTGTGAAGGACATGAGTTCGTGGCTGGAAAGCAGAACTTCGCAAAGGGAAGGGCAACAAAAGCCTCTGCACTGATGCTTTGAAACTAGAAATCAGCCACCAATGTATTGCTTATGCCATAAACTCTACTTATACTGCACTTAATTATTTCTTTTAAAATTTTAAATTTTAAAAAAATTAATATTTTAAAAATTAAAGTATATATAAAGAAATAATTTTGCTATTATTTTTCTTTCTTCTTATCCCCAGTTCTCTACATTTCTGATTCAATAAATAAATTAACTTTCTGCTCTTCTGGTTCCATGCATAGTACCAATGTATGTTCATTTTTCTCTTCACATGCATTGAATTCATGCACTTTCCAAAATCTTGATCCCACTTCTTGTTTCTATTTAAATTTCCTTTAAAGCTAAAATGCTTTATGTATTATGGAGAAGAATCTACTAGAAGGAAATCCTCTTTATTCCAAATTCTTCCTCCTTGTGAAATTATCTGTATCCTCTGGAGCAGACTTCAGATTTAACCTGGTTTTGCTGCACCCCACTATAAGCATCTCCAGCTTGATTTTAACTGATTATTTTGTCTCCACAGCACTAGATGGTGCTGATGACAGTATCTCTGAAATCTGAGTCTTCAAAGACACCCATGGCTGCAGAAGTAGTGCTGCTCTTTCCTACCAAGGACCAGTTTGCAGATCCAGTTACTGATCTGAGCAAAACATTTCAGTCTGTGAATGCAATAAAGATAATATGGAAGGGGAAAAAGGTGGAAAGCTACCAGTATATCCTGATTTCTGTGTTGCTTCTTCCCCTTTTAGCATGGAATGTTCTAGTGGTGTTGACTAATAGCAGTGAGTTGGAGTAACTAATTCCTCATGGCCGTGAGGAGTGTTGGAAAAGCCTTTTCCTGAGGCTCTTGGCTAGCAGTGGGGTACTCCAAAGAATCCACTCCTACCGCCTGTCAAGGAGATCGTATGAATGGTACATTGCAAGTTAGAAAAGTTCAGGGGACTTCTCCCAGTGCTGATTATCATTTCACGAGGCAGAAGAGCCTCGCAAGAACATGCCTTCCACCCCTGATCCAAGTTCCAGGAAATGAAGGGGGTCCCAAATGTAATACTGAGGTAGATTTTGCCACTTGTAAGTGAATTGTGTTCACAGGAAGTTTTCGTGTTGGAAGCTTAAAGCCCATCTCCTTCCACCCCTGCCATGGGCAGGGACACCTTCCAGTATCCCAGCCCTGTCCAGCCTGGCCTGGGGCACTGCCAGGGATCCAGGGGCAGCCCCAGCTGCTCTGGGCACCTGGGCCAGGGCCTCACCTGTGAGCTTTTGGTGCCTGTTCACCAAACTGGCCTTTCTACCCTCTGTAACACAGGTAGTCATCCTAGGAAAGCCTGATAGGTAGATCCTGTAATGCTCCAGAAAGAAGAAATCCAAATGAGGATTTTAAACACAGAAAGCCTGAAAACATCTGACACCTAAGAAGAGCAAATGGCCTCAGGTTGCACCAGAGTAGGTTTAGAATGGACATTAGGGAAAAATTCTCTATGGCAGGGGTTGTTCTTTCACAGCTGCCCAGGACAGGGGTGGAGTCCCCATCCCTGGAGGGGTTTAAAAGCTGTGTGGAGGTGGCACCTGGGGGCACAGTTCAGTGGTGATCTGAGCAGAGCTGGGGGAATGGTTGGACTTGGTGGTCTTAGGAGCTCTTCCAAGACGGGGATGGGTTTATCTGTGAATTGAGAGCCTTGTTTAAGCTGTCCAGGGCTTTAGAGGAGTATCTGACTCCTTGATGCTACTAAGCATTAGCTGGTGTCCTTTGCCCACTGCTGCTGCTTCCACCATTCTCCTTGTAAGTCAGGTTGTACCGTCCTCTGCGAGTGTCATTGCCCTGCTTTTTTTCAGAATGCAAGAAAAATGTGTTTATTTCTGTGTATGTGTATGGACCTGTGATTTAAGAGATTATTTATAAAACTAAAGTAATCCTTTTTTTCATTGACTTAAGCTAAAATAAATTTGAAAATAATATATAGTAGTAAAATGCAATAACTCGGCCTCAAAATACCCTAGGCTTGTGTCATATACTCAGATTTCTCCTGTCTAAGCAATAGGTTACTAGAATGGATGATATATGAGATACTTAAGAGTATGTTACAATGTATTGAATGAGGTGCTGCACTTAAAAATTGCATTCTAGTGAACACAAACTATTTATGAACTAAATTTGCATGTTTGCCATTCCTTCTCTGACAGTTTGACTTTTAAGAATTTAGTCATGAACATAAAATGTTGTTTAGATCATCTATTGTACACAATGTTTCTGATTCGAACTCTGATGTTACTTACCCAGATGTTAAATAAATAAATAAGTTATGCAACTATTGTGCATTGCATTCTAAAAATTTCATGTATATAGTAAGACTTCTTTCATTACTGAACAGTCTTAATTATTTCAGGACACTCTTGTGAAGTTGTTTGTTTTTTTTTTCCTCCCCAGTCTCTTTTCTCTGTTGTCTAAAAAACACAACAAAGTGCTGGAGCAAGCCACACAGTCCTTGAGAGGTTCCCTGGGTTCAAACGACTCTCCACTTCCTGATTATGTGAGTATCAAAATGCACGTTGTAATGGGTGCTTCAAAATTCAAGTCATACATCCCTAAATCTAAAAAGAATTCTCAGAGTGTGGCAGCTGAGCAACCACCAACATCAAAATACAGGAACCTGTATGAATGATGTCATGTCTGAAATGTCTCTAAAAAACAAGAATTACACTTAGAAATGGCAGAACAAAACCACAGCTATGCAGAGGGAAGAGACTTACTGTCAACCCGTGCTTTTCAGGCCATTTGTAATTCAGGTATTTAAATCACACAGTTGAAAATGGCATTTTTAAGAACTGGGCTTTAGTGTCCACAGAATCTTAAAATGCCTAAAAATGACTGAAAACAATTCCCAGTGAGCCTCTGGGGGAGTACTGGAGTCATGGGGCAAAGTAGTATGTTCTGCATGCATGGATACTGACAGTTCCCTTCAGTGTGCTGAGCCAGTGCCCACAAGTAGGCAACAATTTTGTATTTAATTGCACGGCTTGTTGGGAAATCTCTGCTTTGGGTGGAAGAAGGAGATGTCTTGAGAGGGCTTGAATAACATCTTTGTACTTGGTTGAAGTATCTTTGGTCTGTACCCGTTTGAACCCTCACTGCAGTACTGTGTGAAGGAAAGAGAAGTTGATTTATCAGTTGCTCGCGATTTTTGAGGATGGAAACATATCAACTGTATATTTTCAGGGCTAATACGTGATCCAGAATATGCCTGCCTGAGACTTTACATATCCTATTGCTCTAGCATTAAATATATAAATATGTAAAAAGATAATTTGATATAATAGTTTAATGACTAAAATAAGGAAACAGCATAAAATAAATAGGCACACATGTGATAACATGCATATGAAGATATATATTTTAGAGTGTGTAAAAATACAATCCTTGAAAAGTATTTTATAGGTTTTGCACTTCTTTTTAAGCTGCTGGATGTGAACAGTTCTGCAGTTAAGGAAAGGCCTGGGGAAAGGCTTTGTTGTATGAGATTGTCCCCTTATGTACAGAGGCAGCTGAACAGTGCAGCTGAACGAGCTGGGAAAGCTCCCTGGAGCACAGCCAAGAGGCTTAGTTATTCCACTGGATTTCTTCTCTTTTTGCTGTTGGTACGGTGTAGGGATGGGAGGGGGAAAGACAGCACTTGGAAAGATTGGCGTAGGTAGGGGAGGGTAAAGTAGGTTTGTGGCCTGTGTTCTGAAACAGTAAGGTAAACTGTAAAGCATGGCTTTTCAGTCCTTTCCTTTTCCTCTCCAAATTGCTCACGTTACAGCTCAGTCTGAAACATTGGCAGTTGACTAAAAAAAAGTTGAGGCCAGATTTCATCACTTCAGCATATTCTGCTTCTGCGAGCGTTGTGTGTTTATGTTGTGTGTAAGAGCAAGGAGGGGCGTAGGAGCTGAGGGTATGAAATGTCTGAAGCCCTGGAGCGCGTTCTGCCTCTGTGCCCCAGCGTGGAGCTGAGGAAAGGGCTGGTTCCAATATTGCCTGCTCTGCCCTGGTTTGTCAGCTGAGAGATGGAGGTTGGCTTGGTACACACTTCTCTGTGCAGCTTCTGTGCAGACCAGATATGTACTTTAAAAATAAATTTCTCATTATTTTTTCACTTAGGTTAATTTAGAAATTATTTATTTTCTTACTGTGCTCTGTAATCCAAAGGGGAATTTGCATGGAACCTGAATCCAAGGGTTAAGTAATACATAAAGGTATTCTAGATGCTGCTTAAGATATTGTCTTAAATTCTGTGTGTTTGAACAGTAGTAATATTTATATTCTAGTAAGTTTCTACCCAGTACACAGTCTATAAGTTTATACTCACTGATGGTGGTAGAAATATACACCTTTCTACCTTTACCTCATTTTTTAATGTTCCTTTTGTGAGTATGTGCTGCAGTCTGCCGTCAGGTCTGTGGTGACCCAGCAGAGCTGGGAACTGGAGCAAGGAACTGACCCCATTGCCTTGATATACTTCTTGCTGGGGTTTTTCTGTTTTTTGAAAAAGAAAAGTTGTTTCATTCGCTGTGGCTGGACCGGTGTCCAGGTACTTTCCTGATAAATTTTTATCAGTGTAGTGGGATTCAGGAGCAGGATGGAGAAGGCAGCAGGACAGAGACATCCACCCCTTGCCATTATTCCCTCAAAGACACAATCCTTTGTTAGACTAATTCTCCTGCTGAGTAGTTTGCTTGTTGTTTCGTAAGCCATAGTGTTATTTATTGTTTTTGTAGCGGTATTGATCTGTTTTGGAATACTACACTTTAATCCAGTTGAAAATGGGGAGAGTCCACTTATCTTTCTTGCTTTCTTGCATTCGGTGAAAGCATATTTTCTAATGATTTTAGCAAACAAGAAAACTGTTAGTAAAATAATTGAGAATTTTGCTTCTTTCAGTTCAAATCAAGATGTGTTACTTCAGTAAGCATATAAACTCTTTTCTTGGTAATTAGATTACAGCCTAATGTAATTTATCAAATCAGAAGAACTTCACAGCATAAATAGAGACATGCCAACTTATCTTGGGAAGCAGCACATCAGATGTGTTGCTGGAGCTACCATCTACCCCAAAAATTTGTTCGTAAGGATTTCATAGTATTCTTTATGACTTTTGAGCACCTCCCCTGCTTGTTAAAGTACAGCTGGTAACAAGAGATTCTCCGTAACTCTTTCTAGGGGAAGAGTGGATGGAGAGGAAGAGAGTAAATTATGATTTCTGGCAAGTTTGTCATTTTCTTGCTGATGTAAGAAAAAAAGCAGTTTCCTTAGTGCAAAAATTGAGGAAATTAAAAATCAACTGTAGGTATAGTATTAGATTCAAGTAGTTTGGCAGACATCATCACTCGAGTCTTACCTCCTAAATTTTGGGTTTAAAAAAAAATTGTTTTAACCAGATGAAGCTTAAATGTGTTAGGAAAAATTCTAAAAATAATCCCACTTAGTGGCAATATATCTAATTATTTAATATGTAGGATTGTCATTTAAACAGCACTTCAATGGAGGATAAAATTTGGGATAGAAACCTTGAAGTAATGTAGAGTTTTTCATATTAATAGATACATTATCCAGTATATGGAGAGCCATCCTTTAATCTTCTGTCTAAAATCTGTTGGGTTTTGGGTTGTTTAGTATAGAAATAAAAGCCTGTTGTCAATTCAAAGGGAAAAATGTAAAAAATACAAATGTAGTGAGCTCTGTGTGTGCATGTATGTGTACAAAAATAGATGTTTTAGTATATAGTTATATATGTAAAGTCTGCAGTAGAAAAGCCTGGTGGTACTGGGAGAGTTCCCAATCACAGCTGACTTTTCCTGACTCCTTCCCCATCCAGTAAATTTACACACTCTGCAAAGCTGCCTTTCATGGAGGGCTGGAATTCTGCAAATGTTGATGAGTTTTTCTCTCATCTTGATAACCAGAATTAAACTTTGCATCTGGAGGATGCGATTTCTGTATTATTTTCTTTTCCCCCTCAGTTTGTGCTCCATAATGGGCTAAATGAATTCCAATATTTAGATTCTTCTTTGATTTTTCCCTGATTTATATGGTAAATAGAAAACAGCTGTCTGTTTAACCATCTAACTCTTGAAACTCCTAGGCCCCTCGAGCGTCATCTGGAAGTAATGTAGCTTGTAAAACAAAGCTAAGAAGAAAAAGCAATGTTTGTTTTATGTGGGATGAATGACTTCAGTTGGGGTCCCTCTAATTCGGCCATTATGGGGGTTATTAAAAAGCAGTATTACAAAAGTGGTTTCAACAAAAAAGAAATTCGGAGGATGGGAGCTTATATCTTGTTATTTCATTTGATTATATTCAAAGCTCCCAGTACTTCATAAATAGTCCTTCATTTGAGTTTCCCCAAGAGAGAACCAGCCCAGTCTCTCCCTGTACATCAATAGAAGTAAAAAGGTTCCCCTGCATCATTTGCTTCCTCAGAAGAAATTGTCTGTTATAATTAAGAGCTCTGTATTTATCTTATAAACTTGAAATTGCTTAAGAGTAGGTAAAATCAGGTCCATGAACTGCAGTATTTGCTGTCTTTTAAAAATAATGGAACAGATCTAAAACCTATTGTTGTTCTAAATCCAGTTATGTGCAGAGAAGTTAACTTTTACTCCAATATGAAGCAAACAAGTATTTCATTCACAATTGATGTGAACAACGTGACCTTTAAATAAATGTTGTGATGTTTTGGAGGTTCGAGGGAGATGATCTGTAAGCCTTTCCAGCCCAAATTATTCTAGGATTTTATGATTTTTATGTGTCACAGAGCCATTTGGAGTGGAAAAGACCTCTAGGTTCATCAGGTCTTATAATATGTTGTGTGCTTGTATATCTAGTATTACCTCAGGTATCCTGCAGCTCTATCTGATTTTTCAAATTATCTAAAGAACAGTTTAGTGCAGAGCTCTGCCATCACATTCAAGTGTTCTCCTATGAACGTGTG
Source organism: Regulus satrapa (assembly GCA_013396955.1). NCBI lineage: Eukaryota > Metazoa > Chordata > Aves > Passeriformes > Regulidae > Regulus > Regulus satrapa. The sequence continues at coordinate 155,015 of VWZN01012221.1, forward strand.
TTATCATGAAGAAATGGGAAGTCTTCCCCACAATCATCTGATGACTCCAGTAATGATGGAGAAATTAAATTAAACCTGCTTCCAAATAAACTGGTCGGCCATAATAGAGTTAGTGTGATGCAATTAACATTGTTCAGCTGGTAGTCTGTAAAGTACTGCCTCAGTGGTAACTGCTAAGAACACACAAAATATGTAGAACTGGATACATTGTTGGCAGAAGGGAAAATTTTTGCCAAATAAAATCAAAGATCCCGACTGAGATATGTCTGTATTTGTCAAATACCGAGGTGAGGAAGAAAGCTAAGGTAGTTTTGTTTTGTTGGGGTATTTTTTTGTCATAATCCTCCTTTAAAATTCAGAATCCACCTATTTACCACCCACCCAAAGCACTGCCTGGGTCTGTTCAGTGGGGTTTTCTTGTCTCTATTTTCTTCCATTTCAAAATGTCATCCAGAAACCGAGTCAGATTTTTTTTTTTTTAATGCCTTAGCCACTCATCATTAATGGTCTAAAAAATGTAATTTTTGTGTGTAAATTTTTAGTTACTCATGTTGTCCCGAGGAATAAACTTACAATGTGATTATACAAGAAAATTTTTATTAGGGTGTTGTTTACTTAAAGCATGTGGCAAAGCCATATAGTACTGGGTGGGTTTTGTATGGTATGTGGATTCTAGCTGCTAAAGTTGCACTTAATAGGAGAGTCACCTTGTTTTGCACTATAATACCTTCTTTTGATTACTCTGACTTGATGGCTGATGAAGTAACATTTTCAATATCAGGTTATTCTTGGGTTTGCCTGTCTCCAGTATTGAGCAGAGGGCCTATAAATACTTTTTCTAAATATTAGTCATACCCTCCTCCAGATGAATTATATTTTATAGAATATTACTCCTACCTAATCCCCCTATTTTTATATCACCAAAAAATAGCTGTTTCAGAATAGACTGAAATAACCAACCTAACCCAAATCTAAAGCAAGATTTTCTATTGAGTAATAGCTGAATTCTGCAGTTCTGTCTGAATTCTTAATCAGTTCTTTCCTTTAAATGAATTGAAACTTTCATGAGAAAATGATGCATAAATTATCATTAAACAGAAGAACTGTCCTAAAATCCTGTAAAAAAGATGTTGGTGAAGTTCAGTCTGTTTAAACTTCTGTCTATTACTATGAAATACTAATAGTTATTTGCAGCTGGTTTTTGGATTATTGTGTCTTTACAAATACATTGCTTGTGCTTGCAAGATTTTTGGACAAATACATTGAAGAACATCAAGATGATGTTCTTCAAAAAGGTGATGGTCTTTCATCACCCAGGACTTCCACAAAAGTGTCACTGGTGTCTGGTATTTGTGTTACATAGATGGTGTTAAACCTTATTTCACTTAGAAATTCTCATTATTTTAGAAAATAAGGACAAAAATTTGTTTGTTTTGAAAGAATATTTGCTGTGGCAGTGTCACCTTATGATCATCTGATTGAAAATCTTTCATTCTTCAGGTTTATGAGGCAGGAGAAAAATAAGTAAAGAGCTTTTGACATTAGCAGTGCAAACACCTGCTAAAGTAATTTCAAAACACCTTGTTTTGCTTGTTAGAAATATTTGAAGTAAACCAAACATGAACATAATAATTTTTTACTTATTCTTCTTTAATAGTTCTAGAGCTTTAGGACATGGTCATTATTTTGCAGTAAAGGGTATAAATTAGGGCATATTTTCAAATTCTGTATTCAAAACCCATGATTTTTGAGGAGACTGCTTAATTGAGTGTCCTTAAAAGAGAAGATGATTAAATTGAGGAAGTTGGGAAAGTTTGTCTTATAAATGGATGAGATCTTGGGGTTCCCTTGCACCTCCATAAATTAAACAGGAAAAATTTTTAAATGCTGATTTTTCTCCTGAACAGCTAATTGGGTTGCATTGGAGAGAACTGGAAGCCTGGGGATGCTGGGAGTTATGGAAGGGTCTTAGGTGTAGCTGTAGATAAAAATGTGATGCATTATTGAGATAAAGCCTTCATAAGCCTCTCTATAAAACTGTTTATTACGGCCATGTAAACCAACATTTATTTTATTCACACTAATGGCAAGGATTGGAGTGTTTGGATGAAAAAAGGAACCGTGCTGATCCCCAAAGCGCCCTTCTTTGCTGATTTGATCATTAGATGCTTTTCCTGCTGCCTCTTTCACATGAGTGGGTTGTTCAGTGTTTCTCTGAAACCAATTATTCACCTGGACGGTTCATCTTGGTCAGATGTCCGCAGACAAACAGAGCAACCTAATGCAGTAGCTCTCCAAAGAGTAGGATTTGTTTTTATAACAGCAATCTATTTCAACAACGCATTAAAACAATTTTCTGGTGTTCCTAACGCAAGGTTTTTTATTGAAAAATGTAGTGCTTAAAAACCGTAAGTATGTGGCCATATGTTATAAACATCCCAGTAATTGTTTTTTTAAACATGCAGCCATATAAAGTAGAGGAAATGGATGAGGACAAAAGTATGTACCAAACCCTTTTAGGCTGTTTGGTACTAAATACCTAATTGGAATTGGAATTTTTGTGTGCTGCTTTTTCTCTGTGAAATATTGTCAGAACATGTTGTACCTTCCATTTGCAATTTCTCCTCTTCCTATTTTACAGGGACATTTACAGACTAACCAGTGAGGGGTTTGTACGTTTTCCCTTGTTGTTTGAAAAAAAGCCATCCGTTTCTATCAAAGGGTTATTAACTAAGGAGTTATTTAAAAAGTAAATGAACAAAGATCTTCAGATTCCTTCATTGCAGGTATCTGTGGTTTTGCACAATAAAGACAAAGAAAATAATAGAAATTAGGGTAAACCAAGACCTGGTGATCTTGAGAAACGTATTCTCAAGAGGAAGATGGTGTGCTTCACATTGGATAAAATAATGGAAGAATTTATTCACATGATGAGATGCTGCTCAAATCTGTCTGAAATGAAATGTCTCAAATGCTGTGTCCAGTCCTGGGCCCCTCAGGACAAGAGAGACCCCGAGGGGCTGGAGCCAGGGCAGGGCAGGGAGCTGGGAAGGGGCTGGAGCCCCAGCAGGGGCTGAGGGAGCTGGGAAGGGGCTGAGCCTGGAGCAGAGGAGGCTCAGGGGGCCCTGGTGGCTCTGCACAGCTCCTGCCAGGAGGGGACAGCCGGGGGGGCCGGGCTGTGCTCCAGGGAACAGGGACAGGAGGAGAGGGAGCGGCCCCAGGCTGGGCCAGGGCAGGCTCAGGGTGGACACTGGGGAAAATCCCTCCATGGAAAGGGTGTCCAGTCCTGGCAGAGCTGCCCGGGGCAGTGATGGAGTCCCAATCCCTGGAGGCGTTTAAATACTTTGTGGATGTGGGTCAGGGACGGCCTGGGCAGTGCTGGGGAATGGTTGGACCCCATCTTGGAGGGCTTTTCCAATCTAGCCAATTCTGTAATCCCATAAAGTATTGAAACAGGACCGTTTTCTGCCTCTGCACAGCCACATTTGTTCCAGGCTGTACCCATGTTACTGAAGCAAGTTAATGCTCATCAGTTGACGGTTTGTCTTCTTGGAGAGGTGCTGTCCCCTTGAGCAGCATTTCGCAGTGTCATGCTGAGTGCAGTTCTCCCACTGATGGCTGCTGTTAATATTACCTGTGATGTTACACAACTGCTGCTGATTGGCAGTGTGGGTGGCTCGAGACTGAATGATGGGATGGAGGAAAGGAGAGTGTTTTAAAGGGAATGAGTCAGCCATATTAAAAGACAGTCTTGGTATCAAGTGAAGAAAAATTGGGGAAGAAAAATTGTTAATATAGACAGAAATTCAAAATCAAAAGTGGGTTTTGGAAGAGGGTTGGCTCCTCTTTGCTGCTCATATGAAGTATCACATGGAGCAAAATAAGCCACTTACTGGAAACTGATTTCCTCACCACCTGGCCTGAAAACAGCATAGAAGAAATGTGGAAGGAGAATTTACATTTTGTTTATCCCATTGACAGGAGTGGATTCTTGCTCTCTGTGAAATATCTTTCTGAAAAGCATCTCAGAAAATGTAGAGAATATGTTCAGAAGAAACAGAAATTTATGAGTCTGTTACTAATTTTTATTGATTTGTATAGACACCCTAATGTTTTTCACAGGTGTAATTGAGAATATAAACTTTCAATTCCCTTTCATGTAATCAGCTGTTTCTCTTAATTTTCTCATTTCTTTGTCGATTAGGAACTAAGTGAATTAGTGGAATACCTTGCATATTTCATATGCTAAATCAGCTTTTATAAATAGGAATTATTCCACAGAATTTATTAATAATAGAAATTGGAATTTTTAACAATAACCCAGAATGTGGAGAAAAGCTAGCAATTCTTAGCAGTATCTGAGTTAGGGGCAGAGAAGTAGGGGTGTTCAGCCTGGGCAAGAGAAGACTCTGGGGAGTCAAGCCTCTAATACATTGCCGTTGTTTAATCCTCCTGTATTTGTTATCCCCAGCACTTTTGGGAGATGTCTGATTGCCTTCACTTCTCTGAAACAAAGTTGACACACGTAAGATA
>VWZN01012221.1:166025-188170 GCA_013396955.1 Regulus satrapa
AAAATCATAGAACTTGTCTGTTTGGGGTTAATTTGGCATTCTTAGTCCTTTTGATATCTGTTAATTGTGCAGGGTATGTATTCTTTTTTTTCCATTACTGGCAAAATTGCCTTTGTAGTCATTTCTGCGTCATGAAGGAAGTAGTAGTTTATGACTATAATTTTTTATAATTTATGTTCGCCAATTGTAGAATCTCAGTGAAAATATTACAGATTAAGAGCTATAATGAGTCATCATGGAGAGAGGCTCCGCATGGAGAACAGCAGTAAGTGCAGTTGCCTGTGCAACCTCCACCCTCACCTTTTCTCTATTCCTGCTTCCATTTGAGGCATTCAGCCTCAGCTCTGAGGATGATGCGGGGTCCCGCAGTGTGGATGCAGCAACACAGACATGGTGCAGTGCTCCTGTCATTCCAGGGCCTGCGGGGGCTCCAGGAGAGCTGGGCAGGGACTGGGGACAAGGCCCGCAGGGACAGCACCCAGGGAATGGCTCCCAGGGCCAGAGGGCAGGCACAGATGGCATCTTGGCAATGGGGAATTGCTGGCTGGGAGGGTGGGCAGGCCCTGGCCCAGGGTGCCCAGAGCAGCTGGGGCTGCCCCTGGATCCCTGGCAGTGCCCCAGGCCAGGCTGGACACTGGGGCTGGAGCAGCCTGGGATGCTGGGAGGGGGCCCTGCCATGGCAGGGGGTGGGACTTTTTGGGCTTTTTGAGGTCCTTTTTCCCACCCAAGCCATCCTGGGATTTTCTGAGTCGCAGAGAGAGGCAAACGGAGCCGATGTCCTTAAGGGGTCAGTCAGAGCTAGCAGGGAGAGTGGTGAATCCAAGATGGTTTTCCTTCTGTGAATTGCGGAGTTCCTGGGAAGGAAACTATTACATCATGTCCAGCTGTTTTAAGTAGCTGCTTCACAGCTTTTGCACACTGTGTGCACTCCTGGCTCTGCTGGAGAAGGACCGGCAGTGTTGGTCAGAGCGAGCTAAAGCCACCAAGCTTTGACAAAAAGCAACTTGCACTTTTGAAAATTCAAATGTCAAAGCATTTTATTACTGGCAGCAAGTTCCCACTCACTAAAAGCCATTCATTGTCATAAGCAGTTAAGATCAAAATTGTGTTTGGACATGTTTTTTGTTTGTTTTTTTTTTTTTTTCAGCCTGCATTTCCATCAAGTATTTATTTTGCAATTATATGTGACATTTCCACTTTATTTCGTCAGGTCTCTTTGAATTAAGACTTCAGCGCAGCGTGTTGTCCTGTTGTTTTCTTTTACCCTATTTACAATGTGCAGTTGTAGTGTACTCCCTTACCAATCCCTGCTCAGGTTTGGCTTTTTATAGGCAGATAAGCTTCTTCCTGCTTGTTGTGCTAACTATATAATTAACAGTTATTTAGCTGAAAGTATAATTTGGCTGGAAAATTGCTGTGATGTGAATGCACAGTGAGAAACGAGGCTTTTTTCAGTACACACAAGTGACCTGGGTGTCTGTACTCATTGTCATACGGTGCATAACACCATTCATATGGATCTTTGTCACAAAGCAAAGGTTGCTCTGTTAGATCCCCAGTTTTTAAAAGAAGTCAGGAAGTAGACCCCTTTTGGCTTACAGTTATTCATTGCTTTGGATTGCTGTTTACTGTACAGATAAAGGGGAGGAAAACCAAATCATTGCATTTAAGTGAATTTCAGCTTGCGCTGAAGAAATATGTAATCATATCTGTAATATATAGCCTGAAGCATGTAATTGTCATGTGGACATGATACGAGACTTAAGTTTGCTCACTAGTGCTTCTTAGAACCATGGAATAGAATCCCTCAATGGTTTGGGTTGGAAGGAACTGTGGAGCTGCTCTTGTTCCACCCTTGCCATGGGCAGGAGCACTTTCCACTGGCCCAGGGTCCCTGCCCAGCCTGGCCTTGGACAGTTCCCTGGATGGTGCAGCCACAGCTTCTCTGAGAAACCTGTGCCAGCTCTGGCTGAGTGTGCAGCACATCTTCCTGGGTTAATGATCAAAAATGCAAAATACCATTAAGAAATCTGTCACACTCCATGCTGTATCCCGGGTGCCACTCTGAAAAAGGGCACTGCTTGACTTCCAGCCTGGGCCCAGGACTGAAGGTCAAAAATTGGGCTAATCAAGGAGCTAATTTCATCAGGGAAGAGAAACTCATGTCCATTTCATAGCATCACAAGTCACCGAAATTCTGATTTTTCGACCAACTATTATTTTCCATATAAACTAACTTTGGAGGAAAGAAAACGGAAAGCTGAATAATTTTGTCTCTGTTTATATTAGACAGTACAAACCACAAGGGATGGTTATGCAACATTAAGCTGAATTACACAAGACATGCCTCCCTTTATCTCCTCAGAACTGGTAACATTTAGAGGGTGGAGATTTGCATTCATTCATGATAGAACTTTCTAAGTCAGATTTTATTATTACAATAATTAAAATACATTCAATGTCAAATTGAATTAAAAGGATGAGCACTCAAAATGTTCCATTGTGGGAACCAGGAGATGGGGCACCATAAATTAAATAGGTTTTTGGTGACATTGAATTTTTGTACCTCTGCTGACTTTTGTTTTTTTGATTTGTTTTTTGATGGGTAAATATGTCTGTAAGGAACTGAACTGTGAGCAAGTGCCTGGGGTTTCGTGGTTAGGCTGCTTGACTTCTCTTGATGTTTAAAAGCCATATACTTTTCAAGTGCTTTTACACATCAGTATGTAAGTATTGAATTCTGTGGAAATGCTTGCTCAGTATGCTCTATACCATACTAATTATTAATTGTATTGCAGTAAAGAAAGGAACAATATTCCAGGATGGTCAAATCCAGGAACAGCCAGCTCTGCCCATTGTTTTTTTTTCCCATCTTGAGCTTTTATGTGTTCCTTGATAGTGTTTATCAAACTCAAATTGTTTTTCCCCAGATAATGTTCTCATTTCTCATGTTTTCCCCTGTATCCTCCCAGCTTATTTCCATTTTTTTTCCTCTGGCATGATTACTTGTTTTTTCCTTTCAACAAAAGACTACACAGAGCCAGTGTACCTGGCTCTTTTAGTTGTCACTGCCTGGTTTATTCCTTGTGCATCTAGAACATTACCAAACATCTGTCTTTTTTGCCTTAAAAGTTAGAATCTTTGCAAAAAAGCACCACATTTAATTTCTCTCCTGAGAAGGAACCATGAGGTGACTACCTAGAATTACCCACAGTAATGTGAGGGCTGTGCCTGCACTCCAGTCCCCTTTGCAGGCATGATTTCAGTCTTACAGTGTTGATACCAAGCTTTCAGCTTCCACTTTTGTTTTGGTTATAATTATTACTATGGGGATGACTAAAAAAAAATAGACTGGGGAGGACTGGTACATGTTGCTGTTGATAGAGGCATTATCTGAGCCCTGTTTTGTAAAACAATATTGAAATAATTTTGATTGTGAGTGCCACACTGAATTTGTCAATTTTAATCTTCTTTAACTCTTCTCCTTTAAATGTGCTATTCAATAGATTGAAGCATGTCTATGTTTCACAAATCAATATTTGACTTCTCTTTTCATATAACAGCTAATCCAGTTTTAAAAAAAATTGGTCTTACAAAGCTGCTGAGGATGATGTGTTAGTCCTTGCCTTGGCCACACACATTCAGTATTTCAGCTGTGTTCAGCTGCTGTGAAAGTAATACAGGGTGATAAACTGCAACAACAAAATGTTAATATAACTTTATTTATACCTGTCTTGATACCATGTCTGGATGCAGTGGGGCTGTAGCCTGATACTGATGATACAGAGCAACAAAACCACATGGCATTTTATCAGCATTTCTCCACTCTCATCCAAATGCTGTCCTTGGATTTATGCTTGTTTTTTCCTTTGTTTTGAAAACTTTTAAACCCTTAGGAATTATTCAGTCACTAATTATAGAAGTAGACAGTTCTCCTGATAACATATGTGCAATACAGGGATTCCATGCCACTTCTCTGTCTTTTATGGAGATTGTTCTTCTTATAAATACTTTCTTGTGTAGTCACTTGTGAGTAAAAATCTTCACTATATCTCCTATTTCTCTTCATGGGGGTCCCAGATTCTGCACCTGCAGTGTGGTGGTAGCTGAAATACAGATGGTTAATTCTGTCCATAAGCTCTTAAAAATGTTGGATTTGATTACTGTGCAATAAACTCTGAACCTTTTTATTTTCTGAAGCTGGTCACTAGCAGAGCCCCAGCCTATTGGAAGATGGTTAGCAATGCTTTCTGTTTCAGTTAGCTGTATGCCTGGGGTTTAAGCTGGACACCTTTTATTAAAAAATGTTTAGTTTTTGAAAAGTAGTTGTGTGGTTTGTTACCTTTCTGGTAACTGGAGCGATCTCATTTGATTCAGAATCCTCATATTTCTCTGAAAGTCATGTAGTCTGTATTTTAGGATAGTGTCTTGGTCACTAGCTCACCCTGATGCACTGAGTGCAGAAGTGTGCCAGGGCTCAGAGGTTTTAAAAGTAGTCCATAATCCAGACTATTCTGCAGTAAATCTGAGTTGATAGGCAAGCACCATTCCCCAGATTAGTTAGGTCTGGATTTTTCTTCAGATCCCAGCTGAAGCAGTTATTTTTATTTTTGTCTAGTATTTTCCATTACATACCCTTCACAACACCTACCTGGGATGCCGTTTCATACCACAATAACAGGCTAACTACAGGCTAGAGGAACCACCTGCATTTTGAAAGTAAAGATTATTTCTGTCATAGAAAAATGTGATACCATTGACAGCAGTCTGCTTTGTAAGAGTTTCTGCCATCATTGTTAGCTACACTACAATACTAATTTAGGTGGCAAAGTCATTAAAAAATAGGAGATACATTCAGAAAAAATCTTCTGAATTAAAAATTACTACAGAAAAGTAACCTTCACTGTCAGGCATCACTGCTAAAGAAGGAATTTTACTGAAATGCATGCATGAGGTATTCCTCTTCAAACAAGAGCTCTAAAAGGCTTCCACTTAAACCTCCCTTGTACATGTAGAAGACAAGTGCTGTGATTAACCAGACTGAAGTGTGGGAATAATGATGGGATCTCACTTCTCCATGGTCCTCAGTGTCACTAAAGAAACGGAGGAACAGCTTAGGGGATGGTCCTGCCTTCTGCAGGGCCTCATCTAGGAGAGGGACTTGGGACAAGGGACAGAGAGAAGTGACAAGGGGAATGGCTCCCAGGGCCAGAGGGCAGGCACAGATGGCATCTTGGCAATGGGGAATTGCTGGCTGGGAGGGTGGGCAGGCCCTGGCCCAGGGTGCCCAGAGCAGCTGGGGCTGCCCCTGGATCCCTGGCAGTGCCCCAGGCCAGGCTGGACACTGGGGCTGGAGCAGCCTGGGATGCTGGGAGGGGCCCTGCCCATGGCAGGGGTGGGACTTTTTGGGCTTTGAGGTTCCTTCCAACCAAAACCATTCTGCAATTCTGTGATCTGCACTTCCAGGAAGAAATGCACCTTGCTTTGCATTGAAAGCAGCTAGAGCAAGGTGGTAGCAAAGAATTTTGCTCTTTATCGGTCTAAACAAGATAATGAAAATTCCTATGTTCTCTGCTGCCTTGGTGAGAGTATACATCTCCCTCATGATAGTTCCTACAGTACTACTTAATAGTAGAAAATAACTGTGTGCAGGTCAAATGACAGCCCAACAAAATGCTGTTGTAACTACTGCCTTTTTGTGAAGAATTTAAGTGCCTTGTGATAACGCAGAAAATGAATTTTGTGGGCAGTCAGCAAAAGGAAATATCATTGTTCATAACCAGCAGAAAAACTCAAGCTGGTTTGGTATGGTTCACATTCTTGCCAGACCTGTAAAGTCTCACAGTCCAGTGTTTGGTGTGATGGAGACAAATGATGCAAACAAGGTAGAAGTGCTCTTTTTTTAACCTATTCCAAGGTAGGACAGACAGTTCTGCAGTTGGAATGACCATATTGGAGATATCCTGATGTGGAGCTCAAGGAGGAAAATCCAGACTGCTGGAAGGAGTTCACATGCCATTTTGTTCAGCTTAGGAAGTTTGAGTTGTCAAATGCACTGACAAAATGAAAAGCTCTAGAAGTTTATCTTAGTGTGAAGGCTTAGTGCACTACAAAAGGAGATGCCTTTTTTCATTTATTACAAGTGTTCTTCAATGCCAAGAAAATAATTTTAAAATACAGTCAAAGGGGAAAAGTCTGGTAACAGTGACAGATGTTCAAGGTGCAGTGGTTTGATCCAGTCTGCTTTCTTTCTCCTGCCTTTGCTTTTCTCTGTCCCCACTGTTTTTTTATTTCTCTGTTATTTTTTCTCTCTTTCCCCTATCCCTCCTTCCTGCATAGGAGCTCAACAGAAAATGTAATGAATTAAATATATGCTGAAGTGCTTTTACTTAGAATAGGAAGGGTTGAAAAGACTATGTTAAATTAACCCTTGTGAATTTGGCTGAGTACAGTATGTAACGCTTCATGTCATGGCCCCTGTTCGAGAATCCAGCTATGAGGCTGACTACTAATATGATGCATTTCAATTAAAATTTTGGTTATTACTGGAGAAAACAGAATTCCTTTCCAGACACATGGATGCCAGATTTTCTCACCATGGAGACATTATCAGCTAATAGCTTTATTAGTAATAGTCACCTGTGCGCTGCCTTTATTACTCAATATTTTAGAATGGAAAAGGGCACACTGACCATTTACTTCTTCGTTAAAGGCACAAGACCTGAATGTGATCGAGGAAGTGATCCGAATGATGCTGGAGATCATCAACTCCTGCCTGACCAACTCCCTCCACCACAACCCCAACCTGGTGTACGCTCTGCTCTACAAGCGGGATCTGTTCGAGCAGTTTCGCACTCACCCCTCCTTCCAGGACATCATGCAAAATATAGACCTGGTGAGTGACACGTGACTTCAAAGGTGGTTGCACTTGCTTATGTGAGCTCTTCTTACTCTGGAGAGGTGGAAAATATTTATTACTTCTAACCAGTTTGTTTTAAAATGCTGAATTTTTCATGCCTGTGTTTTGGGCCTGCACTGTGGTGACTTCGGGCAGCATAGAAACACAGAGTGGTTTGGGTTGAAAGGGACCTTAAAGGTCATTTCATTCTAAACCTCTAATTTCTTGAACAACTCTTCCCCATATCTTTAACTCAGGAGAATGAGAGGGATTTTGAGATGCCTCTGGTAAGGAATTCCCAAGCTGTGACACATCTTTTACCCCCAAAGGGGCACAGTGTCAGCATCTCTTGACTGCCCCTTGTTAGAAACCTGCCTTTCAGAGGAGCAAAGGCTAATTTTCATCATCAAACAATTCTTTTTCATTTCTCTTACTCCTATCACCAGCCTATTAATGATTATAGGGAATTATTTTTAAATAACTGAAGAGCAGGCATTCAGCTCTCTTATTCCCTGTCTGTATCTGAATGTGTGTTCTGTTCGTCTGCCAAGTGTTTTCTTCACAGGAACCTTCCCCTTGTGTAAGGAAACATTTTAGAAGAAAAGAGAAGAAAATAGTTGTATTTAGGATTAGGATAAGCTGTTACCAGTGTGGTTCCCCATGGACTATGACTTTGGGAAACAGCTGTTAAGTATTTCTGCATCTGATAATAGTTTTAATGTTCATATGGAGAGCCTGAGTTTCTGCTAGAAAAATTTGAAGTATTACAAATCTTTCTCTGTCTTCTAGTCAATATTTGCAGAGCTGAGCAATGTTTGAAGCCACACTATGGTCACTGGGTGCAAATACTTGAAGGGAAGGCTGAGCAGGGTGCTAAGTCTCTGGATGCAGTGAATAATACTATTGTGTCTAATAATCAGCAGAGTTTCTGGTTTGATTTGCTTTTGATTAGAGAAGATTGATGGATATCTCTGATTGCCCATAAAGAAAAGTAATTTTAAGTGTTGAACTGAAATCCTGCTCTGTACCTATTCCTCCCTCTTTTCTCTCTTTACATTTTCTGGTCATGCAAGAGTTTGGGGAGTGGGGGACCTGAAGCTCAAAACTCTCCAAAACTTTCAGCAGCTGCAGACTACAGGCAGCGTGATACTGTCTGCAAGATTAGAACAAGATGTCTCCAAGTTGTGTGAAGAGGATATGGTGTGCTGAAGATAACAGTTGTCTACATTCCTGACTGAGATAGGGACCTTCTCTGGTTACTTGCCCACATCCAGGATAACTGGTGGTGGCCAGATCCTTCAGCCTGCAGCCCTGTGCCTCCCACAGACAGCAGCACGTACTTTCCTTTGTAACAGTTAAATGTAGGTTTTCCTCAACAATTTAAACAATTCCTCCCCAAAACTATTTAATATTGGGTTACAGCATAATGCCAGTTACATTCAGAAACTATTTAAAGCTTTCCAAGGGAGCATGTTGAATTTTTAAATAGCTCCTTTGTTAGAGAAGTGAGGACGTCAATAAAATAATTTTTTAATTTTTTTTTTTTTTTTTAATGTACCTGTCACCATCTGGCAAGTGGTAAGAGCTGTCAGGCTTGTAGATCTGAATAAAAGATGAGATTCTCTGACTCCTCGTCTACCTTGTCACGTCCTGCACTTCATATGCAGTATTGGCAGCACCGTACAGAACCAGGTTTTGTCTTGTCTGCTACAGCCAGAATGTTCTAACTGGTCTTGCTGTCCCTTGAAACAGTGGCAAATCACATTAGTTTTACTGTACACATTGCAGAGAGCTTGTCTGGGAGCCACGTGGGCAGGATCTGAGAAGAACCAAAATGAGTTTCTGTCTCCAAGAACTTACCAGGCATTTCTCTGCAGTGGTGGAGCTGGGGGCTCCATCCTCACATCTGTACAGAGCACTCTGGATGTCTGAAATGTAGCTGTGCTCTAAAAAGAGTTAGAAAAAAACTTTAAATGTTTGGCTCAATAGATTGCTAAACTGTATGTTGCTGAAAGCTGGGAGGATATACTCATGGGAAGGATCTCTCCCTATTCTTGATGCTCTTCATCCCAGACAGTTTTCAGATAGAACAGTGAGCTGACCAGGCATTTTGTGTGATCAAGACTGGTTTTAAGATAAGGATGGGTCCACCCACTTCGTGTTTATTGGGGAGCTGTGTTGGCTTTCAGGCGGTTGTGATCTATGAAATTTTGTGGCCCAAATTGTGTAAATTGTTGATGGAAATGGTAAATGTTGCAACTTCTGATAATGCAAGAGTGGTGAAGAAAAAATTACCTTCCTGAAGCTCCCCAGGTATGTCTGCAGGGGCTCTACTACATCTCAGCTCCCTTTCTTGGTACTTTCTCTAGTCTTAAACAGCAAATCATGTCTGGATTATCTGCACCCATGCTGCAGTGGAACAAGGAGCGTGATATTTGACAATGGCATTTAGTGATAGGATATGGGGCAATGGCTTCCCACTGCAAAAGGGCAGAGATAGGCAAGGAATTCTTGGTTGGGAGTGTTGTGAGAGCCCCGGCACAGGGTGGGCATGAAAGTTGTGACTGCCCCATCCCTGGAAGTGTTCCAGTCCAGCTTGGACAGGGCTTGTAGCAACCTGGTCTAGTGGAAGGTGCATTTGGATTGGGTGAGTTGGCCTTTGAGGGTCCCTTCCAGCCCAAACCCTTCTGGAATTCTATTATTCCAATCATCAGACAGCTCTAGACATTCATGTGAGCAGTAGGTGCCTGTTAGGCACCGTGTCACTCTGACATCTTTCTGCTTCAGCAAATGCTGCCCACCAGTTAATGAAAGATTCTCCAACCCAAAACTCTAGTCCAGATTTGTATTTCATAGAGAAATACTAACAGACAGTGTGATAATGTTTAATGCTGCAGAAATCAAACCCAAATACAGAGCATGTAAAAGTCTCTAATGAATTTTGGACACCAGAACAGTTGCCAGTTTGCCTTGTCAAGAATGTATAAAATAGATATGACATATGAAGACTTAAATGCTTATTATTTTTACTCTCTTGGACATAATGTACTCATCAACCAAAAGGAAGCAGGGAAGAGGTGAAAAGGCTAAAAATTTGATGAAGAATTAATTGGAGAATGTACTGGGGATGTAATAATGAGTAGTTGATGGTGCAGATAGAAAAAGGCGTCTGCTGCAATTCTGTGTGTGTATACAAGCACAGAATAACCCAGAGGTGTCCTCTAAGCCTAGTCATGCTGGTGACATCTTGGCTTAATTACTCTGGGTTAACAATCTCAGAATCATTTAGGTTGAAAAAGACTTTCAAGACCATGGAGTCCAACCATTCCCCAGCACTGCTCAGGCCACCACTGACCCCTGTCCCACCGTGCCACATCCACACAGCTTTTAAATCCCTCAGGGATGGGGACTCCATCACTGCCCAGGGCTGGACAGCTCTTTTCAGGAAGGAAATTTTCCCCAGTTTGCAACTAGAACTTCCCCCAGCCCAGCCTGGGGCCGTTCCCTCTCCTCCTGTCCCTGTTCCCTGGAGCACAGCCCGGCCCCCCCGGCTGTCNCGGGCGCTGCCCTGGGGCTGTGTCACACCTGCCTGGGACAGCCCAGGGGCCTCTTGGGCCTATGCTCAGCTGGCATTATGAAAGAAATTCCAGGTAGAAAGAAGGGCTGTATAAAACAAGAACCTCTGAAGGTGCTGATTTGCCAAAGGAAGGCTAAAGTGATGTGGTATTTTTCAAATGAAATGCTGCTGTGAAGGGAAATGGAATAATCTCTTTCACATACTTGTGGGTTCGCAGGTCATAAGGAAAGACTTTTTCAAGTTTAGGAATAATGAAGCACTGTGGAAGGTTTTCAGGGACTTCAGCATCGGAGACCTCTGGATAGCAGAGGTTTGGCAGAATGGCAGTGGGGTGTAGGACAGACTAGCAGAGGGCTACAGGCACAGGTGTGGGGATGCCTCTGCAGCCCCACCTGAGCTGGGACCAGAGCAGAAATTGCCCTCAGTACAGACCTGGCCACAGCAGCTCTGGGCTGTTCCTCAGGATTTGGACCATTCAGTTTACTCTGGAGATACACATGATCTCTGTGTGCTTCATTGTTGAGACAAAAATAGGTGAATGTATAAATGTTGTCCGTATATCAATCAGTATATCGACTTTTTATTGAAAACTACTTATTTGCCTCTGTGTTTTTACAAATAATCTAAAAATCCCCATTGCTAGCTGATCAAGAATATATGGGAACCATTAATGCTGTGCAGAAGAAACTGTAATCAAGATGCCTTCTGCTTCCTATTACTTTACTTTTCATTTTAGAAAGCCATTTTAGTAGGAGACAGTGCATCTTGTTTATGTAAAATGGGATATTCTTCTTCTGAATCATGAGCAAAGAGAATGCTGTGGGTCTTCTTCTGGCCTTGTGCAGAAATATTTCAGCTGGGAGCTGTCTATATGCCTCCACTTCAGAGGTGGTCTATAATTTGGTCAGCCACCCCAGATATGTCAGGAATTTGGTGGAGACTCTTCGCTTATCATTCCTAAAGATGTGTTTGGTTCATGGCCATGGTGAGAACTCCTTGG
The DNA here is from genome assembly GCA_013396955.1 of Regulus satrapa. NCBI lineage: Eukaryota > Metazoa > Chordata > Aves > Passeriformes > Regulidae > Regulus > Regulus satrapa. Next base: position 177,501 of record VWZN01012221.1, read on the forward strand.
CTTTCACTGCTCTCATATTTCCTACGAGTGTGCAACTGATACCAGGTGGCAGAACAGGCCTAACTAGGAGCTGCTAGAATTTTGTATGCAAAATAGTCTGATAGACATCAGGAGGTTGGGAGCACTGGCTTAGCGATGCAAAGGACTCAATTGATGCAATTTTCTACAAGGAATTTAATTCTTCAAAGACATTTCCCTGCAAAATTTTAAATCGGGTTGGCTTCGCTCTGGCATAGCAACCCCTGTTGTAAGACCTGCAGGACTTAAAAATTATTTTTTTATGGGTTTCCTTAAAATGTCCTTAGAAAAACCTTGATCCTGCTGATTACCAGAGCCTGGCTAAATACTCTGAAGATTTTGGGTTTTGGTGATTTTGGGTTGGGGTTTTTTTTTGTTGTTTGATCTGGGGGGGGGTCTTTTTGCTGTTCCTTTTCTTCTCATTCCTATACCCTGGAAGTGGAGAGCAGAATAGTTGGAAGAGCTCATATGTCCTTGAACATGCTCCTCATTTCAAGGTGATTCTGAAAAATACAGTACTTCACGTTTGCTGATTTAACCTCTTGTGCATCTCCTGCTGTTGAATCACCTGAAGCCGTTTCACCCCTTCTTAAATCAGCGAGGGTTGGCTTTGCCTCCCATTTGCTGCAGGTATGACTACTGGATACCAAATGTAGCTGTGATTTATGTTTCCCTACAGAAGCTACTTAGTTGAAGTGCTAATCCTTTACAGCGAGAGGTTTGTTTTCTTCTTTTCTTCTCCGTTCAGTGTGCCATCAATACACCACATTACTCTCCCAGCGGCGAACGTGGCTGGAAATAAAATACTCAGTGTTTCTTTCAATCACTTTCAAAGGGAAACAAAATTGACCAAAACAGGTTCAAAACTTATTCATTTTGTGCCAAGTGATTTTTTCTTCTGTCTTGCAGAACTGACCTTTGCAGTTGCAGGCAGAGGAGGCAGCAGTGTGTTGTACTGTTATTTTTAGCTGGAGGAGAAGGAGAGAAGCTGTCATGTTCATTAGGCAGCAGCACTGCCTGGGCTGCCAGAGGCCTCACGGCACTTCAGCATCTGCTGACAGAATCCAAGTGGAGGAAACATCTTGCCCTTGATAGCTCTGCTGTTGGCATGCTGTAAAGGGAAATATTTTGTTACTTCAGCCTTGCAGCCCAATTGATAATAATAATTGGGTGAAATAACAGACACTGTGTTTGTTCCCTCACAATCTCAAAAATAAGCTCCAAAACCTAAAATACTGCCTTTAAATGAAAAATGTTTCTAAATCATTCTAATCTTGTAGTACTTTTAATCTCTGGCAATACCTTGTACGTTTACTGTTTAGAAAACAAAATGAGAAAGTATCAGTTTCTCATGGAAAATTTATCTCTAGGAAGAAATTCTCACTGCAGGGGTGGTGGGGCCCTGGCACAGGGTGCCTACAGCAGCTGTGGCTGCCTCTGAATCCCCGGAAGTGTTGATCACAGGCCAGGCTGGATGGGGCTGGGAACACCCTGGGACAGCAGAAGGTGTCCCTGCCCATGAGACAGGGGTGGCACTGGGTGAGCTTTAAGGTCTCTTCCCAACCAAACCACTCCATGAGTCTGTGATTAAAAACAGTTTTGGAAATCGCTACAGAAAGCAGGTTTTGTGTAGAAATATTAATGGTATTTTAATACAAAAATAATACAAAGCCTGAGCTGGAGGTGGCCAAGCCAGGTCCCCTGTGCCCATTGTACCACAGGTCTGGTGTGTGCACAGCCAGGATGGACTCTGCAAGGCTCTCCATACAACCACTGTTCTAGCTGGGCAGGGGTCAGGTATTTGTGAGGAGGGGTTGTCTAATCCTGGATTAGATGTGCCTTTAATCTCTTTTAATATGGAAGCCAGACTGGAGAGAGAGCTTTAGAATGGGTTATATTCCTTCATGGAGAGGACTTTCAGTGCTCAGCATAACTAGGAAAAGAGTCATTCACAGCAACTTGTGGAGTTTCTCCTTACTCTTCTTTTTAAGCGGTCTTTGCAGTTGTTTTCTGTTTTCTTACACCAGTTGCCCAAATAATTAAGGAGAAAATTAATTTTCAGAGTATCAGGAAGACACCATCTCAGCTTTCTTTATTTGTCCTAAGGTCTGGGGTTTTTCTATTTATATTCATATGCTCAGTTGGTTTTGAAACATGTACTAAAACCTGAAACTCATTTAATACTATTCATCCAGTTTATTTTTTCTGGTTCATTTTACTTTTAGTGGGACAAGGAGTGGAAATCTGTTAATTTTCATTTTTATTTTAAATTCACCTCTGTTACTTAAGTGTAGAAGATAATTAAAGCTGTTTCAAAGGAAAAGGTTTCTCTTCCTTAATACGATATTGAGCTTTTATATTTTTATATCTGACTAGATTAGTAGGAAAAGTGTTAGACCCTCTACTACAGAAGTTGGAGCTTGGGCATGAGGGATGTAATACTGAAGGCTTTTTGGTTTTATTCCTGATACGGAGCTAATAAGAAAATGCCTTCTTTAAGATATCCTCTGTATAATTCATCTTCTTTTAGTTTTTCTTTTTGCTTTTCTGTTTTCTTACTTCATTGGGATATACTTGTGGGTACCTCACTGTCTCACTGCGGTGTTGCGCTCTCAGGGTCCAAACAAGAGGTACTTCATTTCTATATTGTTTGAAGTAGTAAGGCAAATAACTTCTAGAGATAAGTACCATTATTAAAGTAGATATTTTTAATTTTAGTCATCAACTACACATCAAAAATAGCCATTCTGGGTTCTCTAAAATGCTGACATAGCCTGAAAATACTGGAAGGCTGTCTTGCTTTTGTTCTTTAGCAATATAACCCAAAGAAGATTAGTACCTTTACCACAAAAACATAAGTCTTTTAAAAACATGTTAAGATTGAAGGGTTTGACTTCTCAAAATAGTAAACATCAGAATTCAGGGAGTATCTGTGAGCTTCATTCAGTTTTTTTACATGTTTGCATTATGATAGTATTTTATCCTTTTGGTTAAAAGCTAAATATTAAGTTTTGCTTTTGTTGTGGTTTAACAGAACTTGAGCCAGCAAGGCAGTGCCACTGGGATGGATTCCCTGCAGGAGCCTGCCCTTGCCGAGGATGGATTTCACCAGTGATTACTGACAACAGAGGAGTGTTGAAATGCAGGAAGATGGTTTTTTTTTCTTTCAAAGTCTGTGGGCAACTTGCTTGTTCCTCTGTGAGCTGTGTATCCTCCACCAGCAATTTGTCCCAAACTCTGTGCCAAAACCATGTCAGCCTTACTCTGAGGTCCTCACGCTCTTTGCACAAGCTGTTTCTTGCTGTTTTACTCTGTTATTTCTGGTTCCTCCCTCCAGCTCCTTTGCTTATGAACTCAGCACATCTTCCTGCTCCTGTTTTTTCCTAAGGATCAGAGATCACAGTGCTCCATCAGGTTCCTTATCTCTAAAAATGTAAAAGACTACCTGCAACATCTGCCAGAGGCAGTGAAATTCTCCCTTTCTGCTCAAGTATGGACATAATCGTAGAACAGCAGAGAAAAATAAACCTGAATTTTGTCTTGACTGATTTCTGTACTTCTGTTGTTAGAAACAAAATAAAACAGGAAAAAAAAAATAAACCAAACACCACAATCCCATGACAACCCCTAAAAGCAACCTCCAGCAACTTTAGTCTGCCTCTGTCTCATTCACTTGGTACAAGAGTTTCTAGAGATCCCAGCAAATCTTCCAGCTCAAAACAAGGGCTGGGCTTTCTGTGGGGTAGTCACAAACAGGAACAACAAATTTGAATCTCACAGTAATCAAGCCATCAGCTGTCTTTGTTTTATGAACAGCAGCTGAGCTGGGAGGCATAATTAGGGTAATGGTTTCTGGCTCCAGCTGTGTCTCACTACAGAACAAAGAGAGCTCAGCAAAGATTTTGTAGTATAATACACTTTTACCCCCTTCTACTTGGGAGAATTGTCGAAGATTACTCGATGGACTGGGACTGTGATTGAGATACAAGTGAACGTCAGTATTTTTCCACAGAGTGTGTTGAAAGCTGACAGGATTTTGCAGAACCTGCCATCAGCACTGTGCTTGCCTCCAGCCCAGGGGTAAGCCAGGTGCTGTGGTGTAGACAGGCTCTACCAAGTGCCTCTTGTAGCTCTTGAAAATTTTCCCCAGACCCTTTTTGTGTTTTGAGTCCTGGATCCCCTGTGTGACTAAGGAGTTTTCCTGGGATAAGGGATGGGCTTTGCAACGTGTGCTCTTTTTGGATGAAGGGAATATAGGAATGGAGCTTTTCTGATGTCCCACATGGATAGCTGCCGGTGAGATGTCTGCTTCTGGTGTGACCTACTGAGTTTGGAGAGGGATAAAAGTTAAAGCCTGACCTAACTGAGTTTCAGCTAACAAGGACCAGCTGGGTCATAGAAAAGGGGGTGGGAAGGGAAATATGGGGAAAATGAGCTTGGCTTCACCAGGGGGATGTCTGGAGGATATGAGGGAATTTGCAGGATTTGTTGGGCCTGAAATCCAGGATGTGGAAGATATGTGCAGAACTTGGGGTGGATACTGGGTCAGAGAGGAACTTTGGGGACTTCCTTCTCACCATCCACTTGCTTTGTGGCTTTGAGTGCTACAGAACTCCCAGGAAATGTAGTCTCTCTCGTGTTGAGATATTTAACAGTTGTCTTAATGCCTTTTGTCCAGAAGTTAGTGAAACTGTAATGATTTTACTTCAATGCTTTACAATGAAATTAAATTTTTACCTCAGGTCATAGAAAGACTGGAAGAACTCAAAAGTCTGATGGGCGGAACTGACAGGAATAAATACAGGCACATGTCAGCGCACAGTACTTGAAAATGTAAATGTATTAATTCAGCTGTGTGTGTTACATTGTAAAATCATCTGTCAAAAATGACTGCAGGAGGATGCTGAGAGTTGTGCTAACTTGGCATTAACAAAGTCTCCCTGGCTGTGACACGGGCAATAACGCGATTATTCTTTAAGAAGTGCCAATACAGCAGTGCCAAAAAAGAGGATGACAGCTTTGTGTATCACTTGATCCGAAGATCTCTTCTGTTTATTTATGTGCTGTGGTGTTTCATTCCAGGTGATCAGCTTTTTCAGCTCCCGATTAGAGCAAGCTGGAGCTGAGCTGTCAGTGGAGCGAGTTCTGGAAATTATCAAGCAAGGAGCTGTTGCTTTGCCCAAAGACAGACTAAGAGTAAGTGCTCACGACCTCATCACTTAAAGTGTATTGTTCCTTTCAATTACACATATATACCCTTTATATCTGTAACATCAAAAAATCATCTCTTCTCTCAGTAGTGACTGGTAAGTGATTACACTGTCAATTGCCATATGTGTATGTTTTCATTTAAATTCCTAATTTCTGCTAAGTGTTTGGGTGAGTTTTTGTGATTAGTTAATAAATTGAACATGTGGAGGAATTAAAATTTCCTGAAGCTAAGGTTTTGTTCATCATATCCTGAAAGATGCAGGCTCCTCTCTCCATCTGTTGTTTAGTTATGCTGTAACAAAACATGGATAATTCTCTCTTTTGATTAATTTATTTTTCTGTCTCCTGCACCTCTGTCTGGGTCTATATTAAAGGCTATAAAGATAAATTTGAGGGGCTTTATTTAAGAATTACCCAACCTAGTGAAAATCAGTTCAGGACCTGTGAGTCTGCTCAGTATGATGATGAGCTTTCTGTATAATCCTGAGCAGTCTCCTCCATTCCTTTCTGAGAACCTCTCAAATCTCTTGAGGGATTTACCAACTTGACAGGTTTTGTGAGGCTAAAATCCATTAATGGCTGTGTGATGTTTAAATACTGCAATAAAGAAATCTGTGTAAGTGGGTAAGTAAGCAAACGGGAGCTGTGTATGTTTTTTAAACACAATGAATCTTGTTTCTCTGTTACGCCAATTGTATTTTAAATACTGTCTGTTTTCTGCAGAATTATTTTTGTTGCCACTCTGTGAAAAGAGAGTGGTAACTCTCTTTCTTTTGTGGTAACTTTAGTAAAATATCCTCTGATAAGGCACACTGAGTCTGTATGGCCACTGGCGACAGCTGGTAATTTATTTATATGCTGGTAATTTTAAAACACCCAGTGGGAATTTTCTAACTGGCTTCATATACTAATGCCTTTCCTGCAGTTCCCTGTGTCCCTGGGATGGTACATCCTCAGTCACTGAGACTGAATTCCTTCAGGAGAGGTTGGTCTAGAGTCCAATCCTAAGCTTCAGTTCAGGAATGGTCTGAGTAACACCAGAGCAGTTGCTAGATCCAAATCCAGCCCTTCAGGTTGTCTTTTCTACATGGTGATGCTGTGAATGCAGAGGAACACTGGAACTTTGGCTGTTTCTATGACAACTTGTTCTTATGTGCAGATAATTAAAAGCCCTTATGTAGAGGCTACAGTGATTCCTTCTCGACATGGAGCCATTACCAAATAAATTCACTGCTTAGAAAAAAAATGAAGGTTTTCTCAGTTACTGAACCTACCATATTGACTGACATGTCAGGCCACAATTTACAGAAATGCTGTTTCTGGAGTGAAATCCCATCAAATTTCAATTTTTCCGCACTGATATACAATATTCAAAATTATATAATTATATTGCCACTGAAAGCAACAAACCAGCAATTTTGGCATGTGCCAAGTTCTGTAAGCCCTCACCAAACAGTCAAGTACTTCCAGTTTTAAGGATGCTTAGTGTTGCCTGGAGCACTTCCCTTTCCTCTGAAGCACTCGAGTTTCGGGACAGATTTACAGAAAGGAATACAAACAGCCTGGCGCATCAGTCTTTTGTATTGACCACTTACACCTACTGGGTTTTGTCTTTTTGATTTAATTTGGTTTCCTTTCTCCTTTTTTTTTNTTTGCTGAGCAGTAGTTTGGCCAGAGCAGGTTACTTTTCCATGTAGGAAAGGTGACACTGACCTTGGGGTGGGGTGTTTGTACATATATATAGATATACAGATATAAATGTATGTATTGTCATGCATCAATTTGTACATGCAAATAGCATCCTTCCTTTGCACAGATAGTGATGAGGAGCAGCACATGTTTCCCTCCTCGGGAAATGGCCTTGTGAGTCTTTGTGCCCTCTGTCCTTGTGCCTCTCTCCTAGGAGTCTCCCAGTTCCTCAGGTCTTCCCACTTCAGTCTGAGGTTTTCAGGGGAAGCTATTCTAAAGCTCGACAAACTCATATTAAGATCAGACTGAAGATATAGTTACACAATAGCTCTGGCAACTCTGAGGCATTTCAGCAGCTAAATAAAGGAGAAAGCTTTAATCCTTATGTCTTTAATGACATTCTCTGGGCAAGTCTGGATGGGTGGGAGCAGCCCTACCCACGCTGGCTTTGATGGCAGTTTTCAGGGAGTTGTGCAGAGCCACCAGGGCCCCCCTGAGCCTCCTTTGCTCCAGGCTCAGCCCNCAGCTTGTGGCAGCACTGGAGGCAGCCAGTTTGAAGAATGGAGGAACCCTGAATCTGTTGCATCTGTATTGACACAACTTAACATAACTCCAATGTGCAAAGCTGTGGAGTTCAATTCCAAGAACATATATATCAGCTTTGCAGTTAATTGCTAACTAATTTTCAAGCCATCCTTGCTTTTGCCACAGCATACTGAAGTGCTATAAAGTACAAGAGACCCTGCAGAGATACTATTCCTGCCTCCTAGAAATAACCATCTTCAGCTGAAACACTCTGGGGGAGGCAGTTGGAACACGGATATGATTTGGAAAATGAGCGCTGAGGCAGAGATTTTACTCACTCACTTCCCTGCAGCTCAGACAATGATGGTGGTTTTTTTTCGGTGTGTAAGTACCTAATGTATGCATGGATGTTTTCAAGTGAATGTTTTCAAGTTGCTTATCTTGGCCTTTGTCGAGGAAGTGAGCATTCAAAAGGTGCTACATGCGTTCAGGTTCTGAGTCTGTTGCTTAGCCCGTAGTTCAAACATGAATCAACGTCAACTAAAAATAACAGCACTTAGAGCCACGATCCTCATCTGCATAATGGAGCTTATCAGTTTAGGAGCACACCCTGGTGCTCCTGCTCCCTTACACTGTGGGAAGCAACACGGGATGCAAAGTGAGCATGTGTGGTAGCAGTAGGTCACAGATAAATATATATACGTGTGTGTGTGTGTGTGTGTGTGTGTGTCTGTGTTGGGAAAGATATCCTACATTTTCTTAGCAAATAATTATTGGGAAATGGGAGATCTAACTCACATTTTCCTTCCAGTCCCGGAGCAGTCTGACTGGAGACAAACAATATAATTAACATTATTTTAAGCATATGCTTTTAGCTGTGTACTGTGGAAGGCCAAGAAAGTCCAAGCTGTGCAATTAGCCTTTTAGAAGACTTCTGCACAAACAGGGAGATAAAGGGCAGGTGCTGAAATCAAGAGCTGGTTATTTCTCCCTCAGTCTGTGGGAGGAGATAAATGAAGTTAATATGCCCGGGATGGAGGCAGAAGCCATGGCGTGGAGATAGAGCTGTCTCCTTCGCAGACGAGCAGCCCACAATCCAGGCTCCCTGCTATATTGCAGAAGCTTATTAAAGGCAATTTAGAGATCATAGTGATAGGTGAAAATTAGCCTCATTCTTTCTTTCTCTTTATTTTTTTTTTAAGTTCTCAGGCTGCCTTCCTTCCCTTTGGTGAACTATCTGTACTTTCAGGATTAGGAGAGTGAGAGAAGCGGGACCGTGTCTGGAGCCTGTGACTTATCTCAGGATTTCAAGGGGAGTTAACCAGCAGATAACAACTCTTCTGCAATAAGTGGGAAAACTTGTTTCAAATGTCAGCTAGTGACTGGAAGCTGACATTTGGTTTCATGGAATGATCACACTTGGGAGGCCACGTTTAATGCTTTATAAAATAAAAGTTCCCATTACCTAAGCCACTTAACATGGATATTTGTTTTTCATGAACATTTTCTGATCTGCTTGTGTTTTTCCCCTACTCCTTTTCTCCCCATGTCAACGAGTATTTTGTCATCAGTGTGCACGCTGTCAGATGTTCTTTGTGTTCTATGCAGTTGTGCCGTTATGCCATCAACTCTGATGTTTTTGATATGGTAAAACTTTAATATTTATTGAAGTGCATTTGAGTTCGATGGGCATTAAAATTTCACAGAATATGTAAAAGGAGCAGAGGTAAAAGCCTTCAGTCTCTTGACAGAACAAGTTTCGCTTTAGGTGTTAAAAGCATTTCTCATAGGTTTCCCCTTCTATTAACAATGTATTTCCAACTCCATCAGCTTCCATTTGTTTCACTGAAAAAAGCTGCTAATCACTGAGGAACCAGAGCACGGGAGAAGAGTAAATTGTCATCGTGGTGATGGTGGGTACTGCCTGGGAGGTGGACCAGAGCAGCTTTATATCCCTGGCACATCCTCCTGGGAAAGCAGCACCAGCACCAGAAGTTGAGCTACAAAAAATATCATAAAAATAACATGGTGGTTGGCTGGGGTGGCAGTGAGTTCAACAGGGGATATCAAGTAAGGTGCTTTGGTAAAATCACAAAATCATTTAGCTTGGAGAAGGCTTCTAAGACCACCAAGTCCCAGTTTCCCCAACACTGCCTAGTACCTATTCCCACTAACCTATGCTCCAGGTGCCACATCCACACAGCTTTTAAATCCCTGCAGGGATGGGGATTCCAACACTGCCCTCAGCAACCAGGGATTGACAGACCTTTATGTAAAGAAATTTCCCCAGTTTCCACCCTGAGCCTGCCCTGGCCCAGCCTGGGGCCGTTCCCTCTCCTCCTGTGCCTGTTCCCTGGAGCACAGCCCGGCCCCCCCCGGCTGTCCCCTCCTGGCAGGAGCTGTGCAGAGCCACCAGGGCCCCCTGAGCCTCCTCTGCTCCAGGCTGAGCCCCTTCCCAGCTCCCTCAGCCCCTGCTGGGGCTCCAGCCCCTTCCTAGCTCGCTCAGCTGCTTCCCATCAGACTTGTGCTCATCACAAATGAGAAGTCATGAATGGCCATAAAAGAAAGTGCATGTGAAGTCCCCATAGCCATAGGAGCCTAAATGATTTCTTGGCTTGGGTACTGAGCTGTCCTTGGAAGAATTTTCCTGCTTCTGCAGATGTTCCTCCCAGGGAGGAGACATCATCTATTGAGCAGTCAGTGGTGCCATCACACCTGCAGAGGAACAGGACAAGGACAGCCCTAAATAGCCCCCAGGTGGCAAAGGAAATTGGTAGTGTTTCATAGATACACTCCCTGTTGATCCAAGAAAGCTGATTGCTCCTGATTTTGATTTTTTTTTTTCCCCCGAAGTCCTCCTGTCCTTAGTCCTGAGTGGTTGTTACTTGGTCACAGCAAGGTGCTGGATTCAGGATCCAGACCAGTGGTCTTTAATAATCCAAATTAAACCTTGGGGGGCAGATCTGTAATTGCTTTAAAAGCTACATACAGCCTTCTTGTGTTTTACTGCTGTAACACTTTTGCTGCTGTGGAGTTTTTAGTGGAATAGTGCACAAATTTACTCTGTGTGACATCGTAAAGGGGTAGGGACAGAGGAGTTACAGAGACCAGCAACTCCTTTACAGAGCTCCAGGGCACAGCACTAAGCAAGAGAGACAGAAAACTTCCTTTAAAAATAAATTAATCCAGTTCTTCCTGATATTTATCTTTTTTTTTTTTTTTTTTTT
>VWZN01012221.1:188203-215451 GCA_013396955.1 Regulus satrapa
TTCCTGGCTCAAAGGTCAAAGTTCTTATTACAGTGGAAGCTGATTGTGTCTAATACATCCTTAGGTCTGACGCTAGGCAGGCGTCTACAACACAGACTTCCTTTTGCTGACCCTCAGCTGCTGTTAACCCTTACCCTGAAGAAGATCAGATTAGTGACAGAAGTCTAAGAAAGTCTTAAACAAAGTGCTTTTTGGGCCTTTCCAGAACACTGACCATATGCTAAGAATAAGAGTATTTATGGATTGTATATTTCCTTCTGACAATTTATACCCTTAATTAAGATGTCAGACTTCCCTGCTTCCGTGATCCATGACCTGTAAGTGATGGACAATAACTCACGTTTCTCTTGAAGGCATTGTTTTAGAGGTCAGCTTCTCAGAGACCTTGAATAGGGAAGAATATACTCTGTGTCCCCTGAGAAATATTATTTTGGATAATCAGAATTCCAAGGGGGGAAAATTATCTTGAAAGTTTTGATGGGCTTTGTGGTCAGAAAATAACTTATCGTTGTGGAACTGTGAGCAGTCAAAGACATGTCTGTACTCAGCTGACTCTGGCTAATCTTACAGTGGGATTATAAACCTGTCTGTCTGTCTGAACCAGGGCAAACCCTTATGCAGGTGCTTTTCTATTAATGTAAGCCTTGCTACTTAAATTGGTGAGAATGAATTGAAACTAAACTGAATGACACCACTTTATAATAAGTATGTCCAAGCAGGAGTTTCTATCATTTAAATCTGTTTAATTAAATGGTTCAAACCTGTGTGTAGGCAAGATCTAAAGTATGTGAAAAATACTATGGAAAAACTGTGATTATTATAGTGCTTGAAGTTAGATACTTGCTGACATAATGCATTGTATGGGAACTCTTAGCTTTGTAGTTTGAAACCTTACAGGAAGAAAAATAACGGCATCATCCCAGAAGGTAACAAAAGCTTTGGGGATTTAGTTCAGAAATAAATACCAGCCTCACTTTGAAGCATTAATATGATAATCCACAGAAATGTGACTTTAGTAGGAAGTAGGGCTCAGCAGCTAGTTAGAATACATAGCATGTTAGCAAAAAAATTTGCTTGTGTGCCTGGTTGCTTTAACACTGAAAAAAGCCAATGGCCAAAGCAAATTCACTTTGCCACCTGTGGATTCAGTGGAATCGCAGAATTGCTTAGGTTGAGAAAGCCCTCTAAAATAGATTCCCCCAAGGTGGCCAAGGCCACCACTAACTCTTGTCCCCAAGTGCCACATCTACATGGCTTTTGAACACTTAAGTGTTCAAAATTCTTTGAAAGGTGATGGCTCCTGTTGTTCCATAGTGAAAAGTGGATTTTCGCAGTCTTTAGAGAGCCTTGTTTGTAGCCACGTGTAATGCAAATACAGCTGATGAGTTGGATTGAATACTAACAACACTTCATTTTCAGAAGCATCCTTCAGGTAAAATGGAAGGAATCCGTTAACTTAGAGATTTTAAAGAAGAAGAACTAAATTCTCCTGCAGTCCTTAGCAATGTAGTTTGACCTGGAACTCACTAGCCACAAAGCTTCACTCGAGGTGTTTGAAATGTTGGTAATAGGCTGGCAGTGTTGATGAGTAATTTATCGAGCATATTTATTTATTTTTCAAAGTTTGGTTTAATATTTTTATATGAAGAAAACCCAACCAAAACCCAACAAAAACTCTTCATACAGTTACCCATTCCCGTAGGTGTTTGCATGGACTTTGACTGTCATACACGCCAAGGTTTGGGTTTCTTTGGTGTGGTGTAAGACGAGTCCCTTTAGGTTTTAGTTACAGCTGAGTATTTTATCTGCTTGAGTGTTGCCAGGCCTAGCAGCAGTGGTGTGCACCGTGGCACTCACAACCTCTCCCTGGCACTCCCAGAGAGAGTTCGCTCACGCTGTAACTGACACCATATTTACATGTTACTCTTAAGGCTCTTTGAAGAGGGGGATGTGCTTTCCACTTTTCCCCAGTTGTCTTATGAGTGTGAAAATTATACAGTATCACATTCTTTAAATTATTTTTGTAGCGTTATGGGGAAAGGGGAAAAAAGGAAAAAAAAGGAAAAAAAAAAAAAGAAAACCCCCCACACACACCAAAAACCACCCCTCAAATGATTCCAGGAAACTAAATTTTTCAACTCTGAATGTTTCTGAAAACCTAAACAAGTTAGGTTTGCTTTTACACAGCAGCTGTCAATCAATTTTGGGATTAAAACCAGCTTTTTAACTTGAGTTTACTTCAGTGGTTATAAATTCTTTCATGGGGGCGGAGAAAAATAAACAGTAATTTTTGGCATTGTTGACTAGAACAAGAAAAAAACCCAGCTATTTTATTTTGCTTGTCTGCCTGGCACACAGTTAAAAACATATTAATGCTTTTCTGACACCTCCCTATTGAAGAGTAATATAAACATCACTGCAGCATCAACACAGAAAAAAAAGCATTAGCAAACTTTTGAATCTCTGATCTTTAAACTGTTTCTCATGTAATATCAGTTTCTTATTGTAAAGCACCCAAAAAATCCCTTTGAACAGAAAATAGTAATCATGCTTTCAACTTAGACCACTTGTATAAAGCTTTTCTTCAGAGATGAAGAATAAACTGAGAACTTCAGTCTTGTTTTCTTCCTAGTCACTGAAGCATTCATTTCCGTAGGGAAAATGCTGCTTCCATTGGAAAGTTTTGCTGATGGCTCCAGTGTTCTCAAGGTCGTCAGGCTGTGTCTTCATGCTGAGGAGATGGTACCAGGAATGATGCAAGCAGGGCACCAGGCAGGCCCCAAGGCTGTGTGTGTCCCCTGGTGGGGAGAGCGTGGTTCATGGTGACTGGTGTTAGTTAAAAGGAAAGAGGGACTGTGCTTCATGCTCCCCTGCCGCCTCCCTGATTTCCTGCTGCTCTGATGGGGCTCTTGCACGGTAGCTCAGAAAATGGAGCTGGAGCCACGGCTAGCAGCCTTGTGAGGACCTCACATCATGAGAACTGTGCTTCTGCCTGTGCTGTGTGTGAACAGAGCAGCGAAATTGGGTCTGTGAGCTCCTGGCCTTCAGCCACCTCGCTTTGGAGTGGATTGAGAGAAGCAGCTCAAAAAGCAATGGGATGGAGGTAGAGCTTTGTTAGCAGGTGCACAGTCATCTCAAACAAGCTGGGAGTGACTCGGGTTGCCCACGCCAAATCCATCAGCTTTTGCTCACTCTCATTTTGAATAGTGTGCATTCTTGGTCAATAATTTCTCTTACACAGGTTACAATTCAAATAAGACACTGAAGCCCTTCACTGTAATTTGTTGTAAGTTAAGGTTATATATTGGGAAGCAATTCCTGGCTGGAAGGGTAGGCAGGCCCTGGATCAGCAGCTGTGGCTGCCCCTGTATCCCTAGCAGGATCCCTAGCAGATGGGGATCCCCATCCCCAAGGCCAAGCTGGATGGGACTTGGAGCAGCCTGGGACAGTGGAACGGAGGCAGTTGGAGCTGGATGAGCTTTAAGATCCCTGGCAACTCAAACTGGTCTGCAATTCTGTGATAAAAATACTAATCCTTCAGTGCTAGGCTCTGCTTATGTCAGCCAGCCTGTGGCACTCCATACCTGCGCTGTTATCTTCCACTTCGGTGCCACATCCTGAAGAGAGCAGGAGGAAGACGTTTTCTTGCTGCAGAGTTCCTTGCTCTTATGCAATGCTGTGCATGGAATCATCACAGTATTTGGTAGAAGCATAGCAGCAGCAGCCCGGAAAGGATCAAGGATGCTTTAAAGGCAGCAAAGTGGTGAATATCAAAAGGCTCTAAAGAATAGCAGATCTTTCTCGTATCTCCTTCAAATATGCCCACCGCTTTTCTCATTTGAGGTTTAAAGCATGCATTAATTAATGTGAGTTGAAGTCAGGGAAGGAGTGGCAGGAACTGGGATATTGTTTGGTCTACGTGTGGGTGTTATGTCTGAAACAGTGCTCTGGTGTTCCTCCAAGACCATGTACCTTGTTTGCAAACCTGTGCAGATAGAGAATGTAGAGAATTATCATTCTTTTATGCTGTTGGCTTGTATTTGTCACAGCCATGAGCAGACAGCACCCAGGATCCCAGCAAAGGAATGAGTAGTGATGCTGTGATAAAGGACAGACTCAACCGAGTCTGTGGAGTAAGAAAGAATTTATCCTGGGATTTCCAAAGAACTAGAACATGCTGTAAAACTGGCTTCAGACACATTGAGAACAAACATAGTATTTATTTCTTTAGCTTCCCCACCTTTGCATTTACTATTTTGTTTTGCAATGATGGGATGTTGTGCATCCCAGTAAACTTCAAACCCACAGTACTTTCTCCCTGTCACCGAGACATCTGGTTGCACTGGGGGAGCTAATCAATTGCAGACGTCGTTGCTATTATAAGCCTGCAAGCCACTTGAAAACTTACCCAGGATTTTGGTAATGAAGGGCCTGAAGTTATTATTTGAGCTTTTTCTATTTTTTTCCTTCTAACTTCCCTTCAGGGGTCATCAGACTGGCAGTATTTTTTTTTAAATTTTATTTTTTTTTAACAATCTCAAATTTTAAACTTTTGAAAGTTCAGTTCTGTGTTTGTCAAGCTACTTGAATTACCTGTAAAAATGTTGGAGTTGTGAATTGATTTGTAATAATATGAAAGTGAACAAACATCCAGGTTAACCCTGAAAAGCTGATACTTAAATAGATGAGAATATCAGGGCTGATCTTTGATTAAGGCACATTGGCCATTTTGCTATTAGAGTTGGTACTTACTCTTAACATTCAGTAATATTATTCAGTCACATTTATGAAGATAACTTAAAAAATTTGAATTTGTAGCTCAAAACTGAACAGTTTGGCATTTGAGAGTGACGTTCAGCTCTCGGGGTGACGCACCCTATAGCTCCAATTGAAAACCCCTCCTTCACAGCCTCACTGATGCCAAAATCTAACCAATAATGAATGATTTATCATTCTGTATTTGGCTTTTTCCTGTTGGAAGGGTGGGGGCGAGATCCTCAGCTCCAGAATACCGAGTCACTCCTAGCACTTTGGCTCTGAACCACATAAACAGTGCAGACCGTTACGGGTCCCATCCCAATGCCCGCGTTACACGGCCATGTGTTCCCAGGGCTCCTGGAGCCTGATGTCAGGCGTGTGCTGGTGCCTTTTCTGATTTTCCGGGGGTCTCTGTGGCGGCTGTGCCGCGGGCTGGGCTCGCAGCGCAGTCTGGCAGCACCGGCGTTGCGCTGGTGCCGCTCGGCTGGGCGGCGATAAGCAGAGAGACAGTCTGGCTCCTTCCAGGAGCCTCTCGGTCATGTCTGAGCGCTCGGCAGTTCCCAAAGCCTCTGGCTGACTTTCCCCTGTGGACCGTTCATTTATCAGGAAATGGAATTGGTTACAGGACTTCGCGCGCTGCCAAACCTCACTGACGAAATCGGCCCGTTCCTGCTCTCAGAAGTAGGAAGAATGTGTTAACTCTTTGTGCCTGACGCTTGTTTTTTTAGTGTTTTTGCTGAAAAAAAAAAAAAAAGCTTCCTACTTTTAAAGGTTTCTGGAAATTGCTGACACACTCTCAGCCTTTATGAATATACTACTAATGCAGGATAATTTTGCCTATTGCATTTAGCTCTTTGCATCACAGTTACCCACTGTCTTTATAAATATTATTTTAGGGCAGTTGAATTATGTTAATGGGAGATTTGCCTACTGAATTCAGTGTATTCTTGCTTCAAAAAATGTCTTCTGAATTAGAGGAGTGAAAATTAAGATTTATTAAAAACATAAACAATGCTTTGTTGTTTAAGGGAGGCTTTAAAGCCTAAGTTATACATATAACTTATACATAACTTGTAGAAGCTTAACCAGAATTGAATAGAAACATGTCTTTAATTATGTATATAGGATGACAACAAAAAAACCAAGTGCAGTTCTTTCTGAGTGTGTTGCTGGTTTTGCATGTAGTTACAAACTGTGTAATGGCAAGGTAAACACTTCACTTTTTAGATGCTATTTGGAGGTCATTGTCTTTCATTATGGATCAAGTTTTCAGCAAACATTTTTAAAAATGCACATCTAAAAATGCAAATACTTTTTTTTTTTTTTGGTGACTTGTCAGACTCCACGCCACTCTGAAGTTTTCAAGGCAGAGCTGGTTGCCAGTCACAGAATCATCTGGGTTGGAAAAGCCCTCCAAGACCCTCAAGTCCAGCTGTTCCCCCAGCACTGCCAGCACTAACCCATGTCTCCAAGAGTGCCACATGCACACAGATCTTAAACCCCTCCAGGGATGGGGACTTCACCACTGCCCTGGGCAGCTCTGCCAGGCTGGTCAACCCTCTCAGTCAATAAGTTTTTCCTAATATTCAACTTAAACATGAGCAAATTCTCAGTTGTGCAAGTTGCATTGAGAAACAAAGAGCCTTTTTTGTTTTATTAATTTATTTATATTGATAGGAGGTACTCCTGGGGATTTTTCATTTCTCCAGTGGTCAGCATCTGTCTCTTAAGACCCCCTAACTTATCCCTGATCAGCTGAGCTCATTCCTTTTGCAGTAGTTTTTCTGTGTCTCATACTGTGTCTGCGTTAAAGAGGGGATGGAGAAATGACCATCTGCAGGCTGTCTGCTGGTGGCTGCAGGTGTCTGTTCCTGTACCACTTGAATCATTTCAGTTTGTGCAATGAAGTGTTGCACTGGGAGCATGTCTCTCCTTACCCATCAGTCTGTTTTAATGCAATCAATGCTTGTAACCTCCCATGTATGAAATTGCTAAGTGCAGAGGTAAAGCGCAGTGGTAATTACATATGGTAATTGTTATGTCTGGAAGTGGTTGCTGCATTAATTGATAACAGTAGCAAGTAATGCAGCCTCACTTAATTTCATTGCTTCTTATACAAAAATCCTGTAAACAGAATTTTTTGCAGTCTAATACGGTAGAGTGTTTTTTTCTCCTTTTTATTATGAACAAATCACTGTGGAAGTATTTAGAGCTCTCTTAACTCATTTATCTTTGTGGCAATTTGTGGTCCTTTCTTCCATAAACAAAAGTGGCTGAGAACAGCTCGTCCACAACATGTGAAAGCACCATGTAAGCCTCATCTGCCACTCTCTGAGACGTGGTTGGTGTTGCAGGATCTGCCTGGGGCTGGTGCCAGCGAGGGACCCTGCTCATGGCCTGCATCCTGTAAGCCTGAGCCACTGCAGGGGAGGATAAGTGGGTGATTTGGCCTCATTACTGACATAACTGAGGCTCATAAAATTCATATCTTTTCCAAGCTGTGTCTGCAGCTCAAGTTAACGTAGAATATTACAAATTTAGCATTCCTTGCTTTTAAAAAATTGTGGTTTAGTAGTATAAATGTAATTTTCCATTTTAAAGTAGTGTGTCATAAATACTCCCGAGGATCTCAGGATGTTGGTCCTTTCCATTGTGAGCCAGGAAAGCCATGATGGCAAAGGCTGTGCATGCCTGGAGATCCCTCATGCTGTCAGTGAGAGGCTGATGATGATCAAAGCCATCCGAGGGCCAGTAACACCCAAATCTGCTAGCATTATGTGTTGAAAAATGAGTGAACTTGGCATTATCCCAAAAAGACCTTTACTGTCATCTGGGGAAGCTCCAAACAGTTTAGAACCACGGTTTGGGTTTAGAACCAAACCAGTGGTTTGGGTTGAACAGGCTTAAAGCTCATCCAGTGCCACCNTCCAGCCTGGCCTTGGGCACTGCCAGGGATCCAGGGGCAGCCCCAGCTGCTCTGGGAAATTTGAACCAGAGCCTCACCTTTCTTCAATGCTTGCTAAAAATCTTAATTTTCTCGAATACATACAAGATAAAGGACTGGCTGAAAATAGACTATTTTGGAATAATAGGTAGTAAAACTGAATCATGTGAATGCAAATATATTGTAAAAAAGCTTTACATGCAGGGTTCTCAGAACCTCTGTCGATGGTTTCACTAGCATCAGGGTTATGGTGATAGTTGTAGTTTTAAAATCAAATATGTTATCTGCTTTTATTCTCTCCTATACGTCTTACTTGCAGTTAGGTTACAGTTCTGTAGGAGAGATGTATCCTGTTCATAGAGAAGGCTTGTTTATCTTACTGAAATCCAGGGAAGCAGATCTCATTGCAGGATGAAGGCATGTATCAGAGGTGGGTATTGCACAAGAATCCAAGGTAGCTGGGGAGGGTGGTGCTTGGGTGAGTGCGTGGAGTACAGTGATTCTGCAGTTCAGGAATGAGGTGCATTGGCCAAGATGAGGATGAAGGGTGGGCTAGCACAGGACACTCCTATTCCCAAGCTGCTGTCTGCATGGAGACTAATATTTACATGGAGGCTTAATGTCTGTCCCCTCCACCCCTGAAGATTATTCCAGTTACCTTCTGGAAGCTGCATTCTGGATTCAGTCACTTCATTCCCGAGTCATTGCTTTCTTTGCAAAGCTCAACAATTGCACTGGAATGAAATCACCTTATCCTGGAGTTGCCATAGCTGCTCCCAAAGATCTACTCCATAATAGCGTTATGCAGGTCAGTCTCCTGCAGAAGGCTGGCCAGTGTTTTGGCTATCCCAAACCAGTTTAAGAAAGAAAAAGCTTAAACAAAAATGTGCAGATGACGAGGTCCCACCTGCCCAGCCAGGACTACCATGGCCTAGGTGATAGTAAGAATTGAACTGTAAAAGTGCAAATGTAGTAATATTAATATAGTAATATCTGCTGTGAATCTTAGACTTAATTCTCCAAACTAGTAAAAATGGAAAAGGGAAAATCAATTCTAGCAGCAGGTTGATCAGCAGTGCAGGAGTTTGCTGTTTCCCTCCCGTGGCTGTCTTCACCTTGCCATCAGTTGAGTTCCCTTTGCTGCTCTGCAGAGCTGTAACTGCAGTCACAGCCCTGTACCCAGCTGAGCTGAATGATGCCTCAGCCTTGGCTATAGCACTCTGTGGGTTGTAATTAACCAGCTCCCGTTAAGGGAGCAGATGAAAATTCTTGCAGTTACATGCAAAAGCTTTAGAAGATGAAGTAGTGCTGTGTAACAAGAGGTGTTAAAGGAACTTTTGTTTCTTTTTTTTTGCTCAAGACAGAGGTAAAAGTTTTAAGCTAAAAGAAGGCAGATTCAAAGTAAGGTATAAGGAAGAAACTTTTTATGATGATGGTGGTAAAGTAGTGGTACATATTGTCCAGGTAGGTGGAGGATGCTCCATCCCCGGAACAAGTGCTCCAAAGTGTCAGAAGTGTCCAAGGCCAGGTTGGACAAGCCTTGGAGCAACCTGGGATGCTGCATGGTGTTCCTGCCCATGGCAGGGGTGGGACTGGATGAGCTTTGAAGGTCCCTCCCACACCATTCTGGGATTCTATGGCTCTGTGAAATAATTATGTAGTTCTTTATGCTACCTGTAGAGAGCAGAAAAATATTTCTGTAAGTGACAAAAGGGAAGTGTACTGCAAAGATCTTCTCCTTCCTTGGATCAGAATAATCTGGTTGTGCTCTACTGGTGACACAGTCAAGGTGAGAGGGACCTTTCAGCATTTTCATCTCACATCCAGTGAAAGGTGCTCCACCTGGTTCTCAGCCATGAGGACGCTGTTGGGCTGTGATCAGCAGAAAGCATTGCTGTTAGGAATGAAGTTTTGGAGAAGAACAATGTAACTGGTGACATTCTCTGTCATCTGTGATGAGGAATGTGTACCATCCTGTTCTCTCAGTTTGGCAGATCATCCTTGCACAAGGCAGTAAATGGTGAGGGGCTGATGTTAGGTGCTCAGCAGGCTTTGTGGAGGGGAAGGGTCACGAGATGACAAAGAAACTCCAATCACTAAAGGGAGCGTGGATTGCCAGAGATCAGTCAAATATTTCTTTATGCACAGCTGAAGTCTGGCCTTTCATTGCAATGTGAAATAACCAAAGAGGGTAGCAATAAGCTCTGATTTTTCCATGTGAGCTCTTGAAATACTGCACTGTCTGCCCATGCATGTGTTTTAACTTAGGTGTGCAATTTAAAAATGAAAAAGTAGTCCCAAAATTTAGGTTTTTGGTGGCACTTAAAAGATAGGGTAATTTGAACTAGAAGAACAATGTTTTAAATAGATACTAGGGAGGAATTCTTGACTGTGAGGGTGTTGAAGACCTGACATGGTTTCCCGGAGCAGCTGTGGCTGCCCCTGGATCCCTGGCAGTGTCCCAGGCCAGGTTGCACAGGGCTTGGAGCATCCTGGGATAGTGGAAGGTGTTCCTGCCAGTGGCAGGGGAGTGGAATGGGATGAACTTTCAAATCCAAACCATTCTACAGTCTCTGATTCTTTTACTTCATAGGAAGGAACAGCACAAGTAAGAGACTTTGAGCAGAAGAATTTAAACTTTACACAGATTCTAACATGAAACAGTCTGTCTGTATTTCTGTTGTTTGACACCAGATATGTTTGATTGACTGATTTCATTGGTTTAAGGAAGTTGCTACAATAAAGATACCAACTACAAGGCAGAAAGCAAGCTCTAGAGAAACAGGAGAATGGGAAAGCAGTGTGAGAGTTTCCAAGTCGCTCCCCATGGCAACAGAGCTCTGACCTGGGTAAACAACTCTCTGCACGTTTTTCAAAGCTACTTCCATTCTGCTAACTGCTGGCCTGCCACATCATTTGAACTCTGTTAACCTTCAAGGATGATCCCGTTTTTTCTGAAAGAGAGCACAGAAGAGCTTCCCAGCCCAAAGCTGCAGAGCTTTGGCTTTGCAGGAGATTGGCAGGAGCTCCACACTCATGAGCAGCCCAAAACTCCCTGTCCAACACATCTTACAGCAGGGCTCCCAGCCAGAGCCCAGCCCCTGCTCACTTCAGAGCTGTACAGTTGCTCAAGCTAAATAACATTCCCCAAGTTTCCCTCCCTAGAAAGCCTCCCTATACTTTTATTGCGTTTTTTGCTGTGACTAAATGTGCTTCACATGTGTTGTGCAGCCCCCCCCGCGCTCCAGTGCATATGTTCTGAGTCCAACGAAAAGTCCAGTGCCAAAGGCACTGCATTTGCATGACGTGTTGTTTCCAAATATCTTGCAACTTTGGTCAAAATAAAGTAAAGTTATACTGAAATGCCCTGACCCTTTTCTTCCCCTGCTCAATTGAAAGCTATTTCCAACCCATGTGTTCCTTTTGTACTGCAAACCTTCAGTGTAGGCAGAGTAGCTGAAGAGTAGGAAAAGTTGCATTTAAAATCAATGTATTCCTTTTTTTGATTAATAGAGTCTCACGTTATTCCCCCCTCCATCAAGAAAATAAAGTATTAACCACTTTTTAAATAAAATGTAAAAAAAAAAGTGTCAGAGCAAACAACTTTATCTCAAAAGGTGCAAAATTAAATGAGTTATGACAACTAAATACAAGTTGAAGAAGAGAGAAAAAACCCATTTAACTTCTAATTATACTGATCCAATTGCTCTTCCACTTTTAAGGTTTAGCTGTCTTTTCTGAATTAGTCTTTTGAATTAAGTTTCCATAACATGTGGCAGATTGAGAAAAACAGTCCTCAGAAAATTTCTGCCCTACATGACAGATGAACTAGATAATGGAGTATAATCTCTTCCATTTTCATGATTTTGACACATTTTCACTTCTGTGTGTATGTTTAAATCAAGGAATCAAAATAAGTTTGAATACAGAATATAAATCCCAGACAAAATTACAGCTTTCATTGCAGTGTTGGGTTAAATGTAAACAGCAGGAATGTTACAGATATCTTCTAATTAAATGCATAAATCAGAGTTATGTCTTGAATGTTTACAGCAACTGCACCAAGAAGGGAGAACGAGGAAGAGATGTACTTTGTCAGCTGATGGCTGTGTCCGCTGCATCCCCATACAGAGTTTAATTTTGTCACAACCTTTCATACGAGTTGCAAAGCTTCTCTCCAGTTGATTTACAGGCTGTTTGTTCCTGCTGAGGATGATTAGAGATGGAAATGGCTTTTTCCTGGCCAAGCAGGGTTTTTCTGATTGCTGAGGACTCTGGTGCTGGGATTTGGAGGGCATCTGCTTTAGACCACCCAGCCTTTTTTGTAGCTGTAGATGCTCTGGACTATCAGATGAAGGTACTGAGTCTCAAATCCACGTAGATTTAGGCTGGGTTTATGATAAGGTTTTAGTGCTAAACCCACACACAGTCTGCTGAGCTCGCAAACAAAGGCTGATTTTTCTTGACTGTCCTCATGTTGACTCTTGAGTCTTAACATACCCTAGTATGCTCCATGCTACCCAGGTTTTCTCCTTGCCCTATAAGTTGGAAAATCCTTCTTAGACCATGAAGTCCAACCATTCCCCAGCACTGCCAAGGCCACCACTGACCCATGTCTTCCCAAGTGCCACATGCACACAGGATGGGGCAGCCACAGCTGCTCTGGGCAGCCTCTGCCAGGGCCTCTCCACTCTCACAGCCAAAAAATTTATTCCTAATATCCCATCTAACCCTGCCTTCTGGCAGTTTAGAGGCTTTGCTCTGATGTTTAAACTGCAGGGAGAGCAACCGATCTGTGGCTCGTGAGCTGGGGCTTGAGGACAGACAGCGTAGCTGTGGGGTGAGAATTTCCCATCTTGATGATGCTGTAGCAGCAGCCTCCAAAGCTTCCCGAGGAAGATTTCCCTTCCTTCACTGTACCATGTGAGCTGTCAAAAACACAGCAAAGATTGTCTTTGTAGATGGAAAACCAGAGGCTGGATAGTTCTGGATAGTTCACTGAGGCAAGATCCCTCAAGTCTATGGGAGACTGGCAGCTCCAAAACACAGAAGGAAATTTTGTGTCTGGAGAGAAGTGGGAGGAGAGCACAGGCCTTAAACTTACATGTTGTCCTTAATGTGAGACCCACGAGATCCAAGTGGTGCCTGTAGTTATGAGCAGAGAGTCAGGTAGCAGAACTTTATTTGAATTCCTGGTGCTTATCTGCCCCACCAGGACTTGCCAAGCTCCATCCTCCTGGGCTAAGACCAGCAAAGCCTGATTGTTGTCACCAGGGTAAACAATTCTGGCCTGAATGCACAGGGAGGAAGGGGGCAGATATGTTTAATAACAAAGGAACATAATAGCATTTATGAAAGAATTCCCCAGCCTGAGATGGGGAGTTCTCTAAAAATGTTTGATTCATGTCCTAAAGACAGTCCTTACCAGAATAAGTCTTAATACAAGTTAAGTGTCAGTGAAGGCAAATAAATCTGGAAATGTTGCATTTAAAGCTTAGTGAAACAGAATAAAACAAGTCATTTTCATTCATTATTGAAACAGCAGCTCACTTGGGGCCCTTTTTCAGACTGAGGTGATTTTTGCATTAGGAAAAAAATGCAGTTTCACTATAGGAGACTGCTGCTTTTTAAACTGGTGGCTGCTACCAAGCATACAGATCCCTTTTGGTTGCAGTCAGCTCCTGACTCCCGGTACTCAGACAGTCAAGGAGATTGCCCAGTTGGCCAGATTCAAGAGTTGTAAAGATGTCTAAACACCTTGAAGGAACCCCTGTCCTGCTCATACTTACCCTTTCTCCTTCCTAGACACTGCTTGCCTGTATCATTGATAACTTGTTTTCAATACCTAATTTGAACTTGCTATCACAACCTTCACTAATATAATGGAATATAGAATAAAATAGAGAATGAGCAACCTAAAAATCCATTTCAGAAAAGGCATCCTGGTTGTCTGTTGAGGTCACCTTAACACCACCCCCCCTCCCCTGATTTTGGTTTGTCTTCACAGGACTCTTAACATTAAGGAATTTATTTTTTATTTTTTTTATAAAGCTGTCATTCACAAAATAACTGTGTAAGCGTACACATTTGGCACCAGCTCCTTGGCTGGCAGTCCTGGCAGAGATAAGGCTGCAGTCTGGCACTGCGTGCTATGGCTGGAAAGGTTTTACTGTCACTTGACATTTCGCTCCTCAAGACAAATAAATGGGATTTCCTGCATGCAGCGGCGCAGCACTGCTCATCTTGCAGCACAGCCTGTCTTTTTGCAGAGGTTTGAAACACTTAAGAAGGGAGTATGTCCACTGGGGTGTACATTTTCCAGTTTGGGGAGATTAGGGAGCCAAAGGTCTGCTGACTCAATAGGGTGTTAGTCAGCACGTCCTGAGCTTCAGGCAGATAAGGGTCCACTTCCTAGGCTGCCCTGATCTGAGAGTTAACAGTTGGTGACAGCGAGTCTGTCTCTGTTCTTAAGTCATTGTTATAATTTTTTGTAATATTTACAGGCCTGGCTCTGTCAGATTAAAAAGTACAAAATCAAAAGGAGGTCTTCCTCCGTGGGCGCTGGGGGTGGGGGAGGATGTTTGTGCTTGGCATGCGGCCGTGCTGGGTGGGAGGGACCGGAGCAGGATGTCAGCGCGGACTCCAGCTCCATGCCTGGGGTGAAGGAAAACTCAGAACCTTGTCTGACGACCTTCCAGGAGCCCTCCACACCGGGAAATGTGCCGTAAATGTCAGCCCCCAGGATGCAAGTCAAAGGTGTTGAGCTCAGCTGGGAGCATGGACCTGGTCTCTCTGGTTGGTGCATGAAGCCAAGGCCTAGGCAGTGCATCAACCCTTGTACAGTGATAATGGAGAGGAGCGTGGTCCCAGTTGTCCAAAGGAATGTTCTTTTTGGCTTGGTGGGATGTTTTGGAGGCAGCGTTGAACCAGTATGTAGTGAAAGCATGTCTGGGACCTCATCACTGGAAAAGTATGCAAACTGAATCACTCTGCTTTTCTCCTGCCACCTTTTGTGTTGAGGGAATATGTTCTACACAAATAAAAGAGAAAATAAAACAACTGTGACATGGTAGTAACTCTAGATTTGGGGTGAAAGAAACAAGCAGATGAAAACAGCATTTTGACCTCTCAATCCTTTTGCGGTTCTGCCGCATTATCCCAAGACTGTATTAGAGCAGAGAAAGGTCGTACAGTAGTTTGCAAAAGGCAGAATCCTAAAACTGTGAAATTAGTGGGATTTATACTGTCACTTTGCTTCAGTCCCTTCCCATCTCTGCGGAAGAGCAGAGAGGTGAGTGCTGGAAACTCCACAGATGGGTCACAATCTCCATCAGCAAGCACAGAGCGAGACCGAGTCAGATGACAAAATCTCCACCTCCTTCTCCAGGCTGGAGGAAGAAGAATCTAACCCTGGGCATAACAATTCCTCTGGGGGGAAAAAGAAAAAGCGTGAGAGAAGGGTAATATTTATATATCACTGGTCAGGATATGTACATTGTCCATACAGGGCTCCCGAGGTGCATCCCTCTGGCATCAGAGCAATCAAGGCTGCAGTGCCTTACCAAAACATGAACGTGGTCGGTCATGTTCTTAAAGTTCAGTAGTTTCCTTCACTGTCACATGTGTATCCAGCACCTTCTGCTCGTTTTGTGCTGCTGTTGCGTGGCACTCACCGTGGCGAGAGAGTGCCCAGCAGCTGGATCTCTGGTGGGAGTAGAAGGCGGGCAGCAGGGAGAGGTTTGTCTGGGGTTTGTTTCGGGACAGTGGGATGGTGCCGTAGCCTAGGTGGGGCAGCCATCCGTGATGTTATCTGGAGCACAAAGCATTTCCATGATAAACAACATTCCTTGTATTTTAGACTAGTCTGCTATCAAAGTCAAAACAACTGCTCTGGCTTAAACAGTAGCACCCGCTGCTTGAAATGTAAAATATATAATTGGCTCTAAGATTTGTCTACAGCAGGCTCTCCATGTCTTTTAATATATAGCTACACATATTAATGTACATTCATTATTCAGCAGGGTTATTTTCTGCAAAGCTTCCATCGTTCATGCACTTCATAGGCCCTTTAAAATACTTTCCAATGAGTTTCTCCTTATTGTTAAAAAAAGTTTAATAAATTATATCAGTTAGTTAGACTAAATGTGTGTAACTCGCTTTCCCAAAAATAATTAGCAGATGGTTGTCTCTGTCATGAGAAGTGGAATATTGTTGGGCATTTATAGTATTTGCTTTGTTTTTAAAACAGCTGATAAAGGGAATATAGATCTGTCATTTTTATGCAGAGGCTGAAGCAGACATTGTCCAGATATACAATTCTTCTCTACTGCCTTCACCTAGAATATCTCTGAGACTTTGCCTTTCCCACCCCTACCTCACCCTCATTTGAGTTCTTCAACATTGTTGCAAATACTCAAATGGCATGGGAAGAATTGTTTTGGTCATTGGCAAGCCCGTAAAGAGCCAACCCTAAAACGCCTTTTTTGTTTTATATAAGGGTTTTCCCACTCACCAGGTGATCCTGGGGCTCTGAGAGCACCACGGGCTTCTTCTGGAGGGAGCAAGCTTCTCAGGATCTCACAGATCACAGAATCACAAAATCATTTGGGTTGGAAAAGTCCTCTAAGACAATCAAGTCCAATTATTGCCCCAGCACTGCCAAAGCCACAACTGATCCATGGCCCCAAGAGCCACATCCACACAGCTTTTAAACCTCTCCAGGGATGGTTATCTGCTCCAGATCTGGCTGCCTGCAGAACTGCTCTTCCCCTGCTTTCCCTTGCTTCCTAGCCTTTATATAAATAAATTTTCTCTTCTGCAGAGTGATCCAAACAGTGCATGTGCAGGTATGGACTTAGGGCAACTTGAGCTTTTGCCCAATTTGAGACCTTCTGAGAGTTGTTCCTCATGAGATGTTCCCAGCTAATTTATTGCTGCCAATTTCTTAAACTTTACCTTTTGCACCCTTGAAAAGTGGCAGAATTCATAGAATCATAGAACCATTGCATGTTTTCAACTGGAAAGGACCTTGAAGATCAGCTTGTTCCAACCCCCTGCCATGGGCAGGGACATCCTCCAGGTTGCTCAAATCTCACTCATAAAATTCTGGAAGGGAAAAATCAGCTTTTAATCAGATTTGCTTGGCAAGTAGGTGGCATTTTGGGGTTTGGAAAGTCTACATAAGGTGCATGGTTTAATTCTGAGACTCTGGAAATTTATGTATTTCTGAGCCTTTCTTCGAGGGTAGTGCTTGAACATCATGGTCTTAACTGTGAGTTGAGGCATCCAAAATCTTGTTTTAATCTAGTTTTAATCCTGTAGCCTTTTGTTAGCAGATCTATAAGTCTTCTATGTAAAGGTGTCAGTGAACGAGTGATTCCTAAACTTGCTTCAATTTTAACACAAATGTTTGCTGAGAACATACTGGGTTTTGTGGTTGTGTAAAGCCTTGCACATTAATCTAGAGAAGGATGGCTTGCAAGACGAAGCACAGGAAGCCAGAACTTAAATTCATTTGCATCTTCCTTACTAGTGGTCTAGTAAAATAGGGACTACTGTTATGAAATGTGCATTTTCTGCAAATGCCATTGTAGGAAAGCCTTATGTGTCCACTTCATAGCCATAAAAGTTTTGTGAGTTGATAGACTCATCTCCTTTTGTGCTTTAGTGCCCTTTAATGACACTGAAAAATAAGTTCAGGGATTATTCTGTTTTTCAGATTTTAATTCCCTAAATTCAAAAGCACACAAAGGGTTTTACTTATTTATCTGACTGGTTGGTGTATGTACATAACAAGTACTCCAGTGAGGTCAGGACCAGAATTGTTTCTGTCAGTCGGATGAGTACCTTTGCTCATTCCATGTGTTTAAGTCTCTTATTGGTTAGGGTTTTTGTTTTTGTTTTTGTTTTTAATGTAAAAAACATCCTTTGTTTGAATTGTTGTCATTTTGAGGTTGTTCATTTTTTGCTCAGACCTGTGTTCTAAAAGGCCAATACATTTTCTGAGAATTACTGTTCTTTCAGGTTAAGCCCTGAAATGGATGAAAGTTCTGTTTTTTTGTTGATGGTACCTCATTCTCACGTCCTGCCTTCATCCTCATGTTCCAAGTATAATTACCTACATCAGTCTCTTTATTTTCTTTTTATTTGGTAAAGCCAACATGTACTGCACTCTCTGCAGTGTTGCAAATGTCCTCATAGTGTTGCTGTTGTGTTCTGTCTCCATGGTCTGACAGCAAGTCTGGCTCCTAGCTGGTGAGCAGTCCTCTTGGAGATATTCTGGAAAGATCTGTGTCCATTCTTGATAACGTGGCATAGAGAACAATCCTGACAGGGCAAGTAAATTCTAATTAGAGCTGTAAATCCTTGAACTGTAACCATAAATGTATAATGCATAAAATGTATGCAGAGATTAATGATAATTGACAGTGTGTGATATGTAAGTTTGGTTCACTCTTTCATCTTGGTAATCTTTTCCTCCTATTCCAAAATTTCTCCAGCCAGACAAAGGATCTTTGAAGCTGAGCAGGGAGACCCTTTTTTCTCAAACTAAGGAATTAAGGGATTTTCACAGAAGCCTAGAATAGTTTGGGTTGGAAGGAAGCTTAAAGCTCATTGCATTCCAGCCCCTGCCATGGGCAGGGCCCCCTCCCAGCATCCCAGGCTGCTCCAGCGCCAGTGTCCAGCCTGGCCTGGGGCACTGCCAGGGATCCAGGGGCAGCCCCAGCTGCTCTGGGCACCCTGGGGCAGGGCCTGCCCACCCTCCCAGCCAGCTATTCCCCATTGCCAAGATGCCATCTGTGCCTGCCCTCTGGCCCTGGGAGCCATTCCCTGGGTGCTGTCCCTGCGGGCCTTGTCCCCAGTCCCTGCCCAGCTCTCCTGGAGCCCCTGCAGGCCCTGCCAGGGGCTCGCAGCTCTCCCTGGAGCCTTCTCTTGTGCAGCTGAGCACCCCCAGCTCTGCCAGGCTGGCTGTATAGCTGCTGACCAGTGGTCCAGTTTACTTTCTAGAAGTAGCCCAGAGTCCAGGTGTTTCTGATATGGACCCAACAGATCCTGAAATAGGTACCTGGCCTTGTCCTAAGGTCAGATATATACATTTATACAGTGTTTTTGTAATCTGTACAGATAAACAGCCTGGTATTAAGACAAAAATGGCACAATTTGGGTCTATTGACATTTTTCAGCAGTATGCCTTTCCTGGAAGGAAAGTAAACAAGTGTATGTGTGTTTGCATCTCTAATTTCTAGGACTTTAAAACTCTCATTATTTGTCATTCTATCCCAGACAGAAAAGCAGTCTTCTTTTTATGGTACCCTGCAATGCTTTGTGCCCTGGCAGGTTTGCCACAAATATTTAACTCATTTAAATCATTATGTTTATACCAATAATTATCTAGGCAGAGCTGTTTGATTGATTTTTCCCAAAATGACCTGGCTTCTTAGTACTCTATAAAAAAATTAGTAATTGCTGAACTCTGACCAGAGGCACATCTGCTCCTCTGGCAGTAGTTCACATCTGACACTGAAAATTCACTGCTGAGCATTTGTTTTCCTGCAGCTGTGGTTGTACAGACCTTTGCTCAAAGTAGTCTGAAAACAGAAATCACATATCAATGAAACTTTCTGAAACAGTTCTCTCTCTGTAGATGGACTCCTCCACCTTCCTGGGACCCAGTAGAATGTGGGTTACCTGTCTTAAGGAACTCTACTCCCTGGGAGCAATGTTGCTGTCTACTACACCTTGTGAAGTTCCTTAAACCTTCATAAATCTATTATTATAAACAATAAAAACTGTATTTAATATATATTTGTTAAATAATATGTAATGCTCGTTATATTTAGCTTGTGCACAGATGGTTTTGAACCTCTTAATAGCCTGAGTGCAGTATTTCTTTTTCAACCTGCCTGCCATGCTCTGAGCCCCCGTTTCCTTCAGCATCTTTCCGTTTGCACCTATTCCTTAGGCAGATCTCTGAGCAAGATGTGTGGCTCACACTTAGTCTAGCACATTTCCTGTTTGCGTCCTTCTCCTCACCATCATCCCCTGTGCCGTGAGCCCGGGGAGGGGAAAACGATGGCATGAGACAGGTGTGGTGTAGCCCGCACAGATACCTCACCAAAGCCACGCAGACTTTGTGTCTGGGGCCGGGCAGAAGCGCCACAGACAGGAGCAGAACCCGAGAGCTGTAACGGCCTTGCTGCCCCGCACGAGCTCAGTAATTGCAGAAGTCCAAGCTGTCAGTCTCTTAGAGCAAGCACCCAGTTCTTCTACGAACTGTGGTCTGTTAAAGAACCCGAGCCCTTATATTGAGGTAACACCCAGATGCATCAATGTTTCCATTTGTACCTGTATATCCATACCGTGAAAGTGTACCAGGCACGATTGTTGAGTTGTCTTCAAGGTCCTTGGCGATTAATTTGACTTAGATTGGTATTTTGGGGACCAGATTTCCAAGCAGTGGTGAGGACTTGGCATTTCTCTGCCCAAAATCCTCACTGGCTGATATATTTGGTGCAAGGCAGATTTTAGGGACAATCCTTGCTGGGGTAAATATTCATTATAGACCCTATAATAGAGGCTTGGTACGTGCTGAACCTCTTTTTTTTCCCCTTGCCATTTGATGTATTTTGCTAATGAGGTCCAATCCTACAGATGCTCTGCAGGCAATACTGCTATATTTAGCTGAAATAATATGAAACACATAATTTGCCATCAAGTCATTAGGTTACCAAACAGGATTCATGGTAAGCTTTTCAAACACAGAGAAATCCCATTTTCAGAAAGACTTTGAAGCTTTGGATTGATGTAAAGTTCACATGAATTTGACTCTCAAATGTGTTCAGACTCCTTTGAAAACAGCACTTCTCTGCTCAAAGAGTCACCTGCTTTTGAAAATATGGACTCCTGCTTGATTGCTGTTTCAGAAACCAGAGTTTCTAACCAGAACCTGAGGAAGAGAAGGTTGTCCAGTTTTTTATTAATCCAGCTCTTTAATTTCTTTATTTTCCACAGTGACTTCCCCATATCTTTGATGAATGCTGCTTTTTATCCAGCAGAACATCTAGATCAGGGAAGAAGCAAAGGGATGGCTCTTAAAGCAGCTCCATCTGCTCTTGCCTGCATTATCTGCGTGGAGATCATCCACTGACATAACACTGTAGCCTGAGAGCAGCTCTGAGGGTTCATTTGGAGGGAAGGGGATGTTTTATTTAATGTATGGTTCAAGCCTTGTGGCTCAGATGCCACTCTGCTGCCTGGAGCAGGGCCAGGTGCTGCTCGCTGCCCCTGATGTTTTCTTCCTCAACATTAACTGAAAAAAAACCCAAACCAAAACAAGCAGCAGAAAAAAAAACAAAAAAAAACCCCCAAAATTTAAAACCAAAACAACCCTCCCAACAGAACTCCCCA
Organism: Regulus satrapa; assembly: GCA_013396955.1. Lineage (NCBI taxonomy): Eukaryota > Metazoa > Chordata > Aves > Passeriformes > Regulidae > Regulus > Regulus satrapa. Next base: position 209,313 of record VWZN01012221.1, read on the forward strand.
GTGCTGTTGAACTTCTGTGATGGGGGAGCTACTGCAGTTCAGTTGTGTTTCTGTTCACCGGACTTCCCGTGGTTTTTCATCGAATCATGTGATTGACAATGCAGACAGTCTGCAAAGTTCTCAGTCTATCTCGTCTGTAACCTCGTCCCAACCACTAAATCTGACTTCTGCTTTGTCTGGCAGAAGAAAATAAGATAGGGTGATGTGGTAGGGTGATTCACCGGTGCCGATAAGTGGTGTCTGTATTTATAAACTGTGCCATTCAAACCGTAATGTTACCTCTGTCTCTCGGGTTTTCAAGGACTTTCTCAGGCTGGTTTATTTTAAACTATCTGGTGTTGTCTGTCCCTGTAAGAACAGGTGGAAAAGAAATGCAAATAACAACTCCAACGGACCTGTTTATGTCAAGGCAAGGAGTTCAGTAACTCAAACAGTGAACGTTGTATATTGGATCAAAAACGGGTTTGGTTGTGAGAGACTTTAAAGCTCGTCTCATTCCACCCCCTGCCATGGCAGGGCCCCCTCCCAGCATCCCAGGCTGCTCCAGCCCCAGTGTCCAGCCTGGCCTGGGGCACTGCCAGGGATCCAGGGGCAGCCCCAGCTGCTCTGGGCACCCTGGGCCAGGGCCTGCCCACCCTCCCAGCCAGCAATTCCCCATTGCCAAGATGCCATCTGTGCCTGCCCTCTGGCCCTGGGAGCCATTCCCTGGGTGCTGTCCCTGCGGGCCTTGTCCCCAGTCCCTGCCCAGCTCTGCCAGGCTGGCTCCAGAGCACAGGGGCTCCATCTTTCAGCACCATCCATCCAAACAGACAGGGCAGTGAAGGAAAAAAAGGGGTGATTCATCCCATGCCAAGCCTTTTCCTCTGTCATTAAGATTGCCATTTAGGATGCCTTAGCACAGTCTCTCTTTTTAAGTAGTGCTAAAAGTCAGGTTCATTGGAGTGTCACCAGCTAGGGTGCCAGTGTCTTTTCAGGAGTAAGTTGGACACAACAGCAGCAAGGCAGAAGAAAACAGATTTGTGCACTGCAGGTTTGTCGTGGCCACTTTGGGAGTTTTGTTAACCATGATAAAGCCCTCGCCAGTGCTGGCTGAGCTATTGCTGGGAGTGCCCTGAGACCCATGTGGTTGCTTTAGTGTCACCTCCTGTGTGTCTGCAGCACACAGCCAGGGCCCAGGGCTCCTGAACACTCATTTGAAGCAGGACACACGGGAGACAGATGGCACAAACGTTCCTTAGACTGTCACCTGAAAATCTTGAAATGCTTATTGAAAATCTTAAAGCTTTTTTGCATTGGTCAAGCTTTTTACATGGTGTTTAAATCCTGCCTTCTGTTACAAATAGTTATAAAGTCACTGTCATAAAGAAGAAACTTTCGATGATTTTGTTTGTTAACAAATGCTGTTTTCAGTGAACACCCTGTTAGTGAAACAGTTCGGGAGGTTTTTATCTCAGCAGTGGAAGGCTGCCATGATTAATCTTGCAAGTTACATCACAGAATCACTGATGCTGGAAAAGCCCTCTAAGATCATTGAGTTCAAACATTAACTCAGCAGCACTGTGCTCACTACTAAACCATATTCCCAAGAGCTACATCCACACCCCAAAGACGCTGGTGCAGCTCTCTCCATGCTGGGCCTCTAGGATTTCTCATTTTAAATGAATGAGAAAACATGGCCAGCACACAGCTGTGGGTCACTGCAGTCATCTAAAGAATGTGGGCTTGAATTGCTGGCCTAGAATTCTAATTTTTCATGTCTCATCAGCAATGCATTGAGCTGTCCTGAGCCTGCTGCTCAGGTGGACCATCAAAAATCCATCACTCCTGCCATTATCTACATTCTTTTTATATAGACTCAATCAAAATTGTGTATATGCAGTGACAGTGTGTACTACTGCTCTCCTTAAAAATCTCATTCTCCTTGTCTGCGTTTCCAAGGTACCCCCACAGGCTGTTCAAAGCACGTGTTGAGTGTCTGAGAGTCCAGGCTGACTGCAGTGAGTTACAGCCTTTAATCTGAAATTGATTATTAAATTGCTATGGTATGATTGCAATAAATGGCAACATCGATCAGCCTGAAGAGAGGCTGAATAATAAAATCAATGCATGGCTTATTGCCTGAAAATATGAATGCTACCTGGGCCATTTTGTGCTGCCCTTTCAGCTGAGAGATAATGGGATAGTAAGACCTGAGCATCTCAGATGCAGCTGTTGTAATTTTTGATGTAATTTTGCCTACTGTTTTAAGGCTGAAGATGTTTGTTAAGCTGCACAAGAGCCCAAGAATGATCCCAGACTACTCCCACGAATGTTTGCAAACCCAGTAGCTACATCTGTGACATGAAGGTGGGGGAAAAAAAAAAAAAAAAGTTGTCTGTGTTTAATTCAACTCACATTAGCATCTTTAATCACTTTCCCCCCAATTCCCTCCCAGAAGGGCTCCCACCATGGGCTGCACCCCTGGTGTGCAGCCCCCCCTGGGGTGAAGAGTGGCAGCTGTGTAAGGTTTTCTCTGTCTGGAGGTGCTGCCATGGTGTGACTGTGAGGCTGAGCCAGTCATTCTGCTGATGCAGTGCTGAACAGAACGTGCTCCTGTCTGCCCTGACCACAAGCCAGGAAGTTTTGGAAGGAAGTGGGGAAGATTACACTGAGGATAAGCAGAGTAGAATGTCAGGTTTTAAAAAAAAAAATAAATACTAATGAAAATATACATGAGGACTTGGTTGGGGGGTGGCAGAGGGGGAAGACAAGGCACAGCTTGAGAACTTGGAGGTGAGTTGGGAAGGGATAGAGAAAGTCAGTGAAAAGGAGGATCTCACCAGGCTGGAGAGAAAGGTTATAGGTGAATACCAAAGAAAAAAGTGTGCTAAAGAGAGAGGATAAGGATGCAGTGTTGGCATGGCAGCAGCCTGGGAGATTGGAAGTGGGGAGGTGGGAGTGAGTATGGATATAAGGTACCTAAGAGAGAAAAAACCAAAGTGATGCAGAAGATTAAACAGGCTGGAGAAGAGAGGTTGTAGAGAGGTGTAGAAAGTGGTTTAGATGCACAAAACGTCTGTGGGAGAGTTCTCTACCATAAACTGCATTTCTGACACAGGAAATTGAGCTTGCTGACATGCCTTTGAGATTCTGGGCTTGGAACTCAACAGGAGTTGGATGCAGAAGAGCCTTTAACAACCTTACCTTTTAGCTGCCTCAGTTCCTTGAACAGAGATAGTGCAGAGTCCTTTAGGTTGGAAAAGGCCTCCAGGATCTTGGGAGCCCAGCTGTTCCCCCAGCCCTGCCAAGGCCACCACTAACCCATGTTCCCAGGTGCCACATCCACACATTTTCTACAACTTTCCTACAGGTGTCCATGTTTCCTGACTCCCAAGAATAAAAATAACATGGGAGCAATAGAAGTTAAATACCTAACCCTGAAAAGCAAGTGTCCAAGAAATGCCCCCTTAAAGGAGACTGATCCAGCCAGAATTGTTGTACCCTTAAAGCAAGGAAAGAGGACACTGAGCTTAAGAAGCAGGATAGGGAATCCCTTCATTATTAATGGGCAAAGAGGCTCCTTAGCCATTGCTGTGCTTGTTCTGATCATGTCACACGGTAGAGTTTATTCTTAGTCTTAGCCACAGCCTTATAAATAATAAAATGGGTCATGTTTTATCTTACCCCAGTGATCATTGTAATGCGGCTTTTGCCTTGAGACTCTGCCAAGCTCAGACACAGGCAACATTTAGAAGTGGCTAAAGTGAAGAGCACAGTACAAAAGTAGACTCAGCTCTTTACAAAATATGCACTTACCAAGAGTGAGCCCGGTGGGTTTGCAGTGTGCACTGCTTTGGGAGGGAAGAAGTGAGAAAAATGGGAACTGGAGGTTGCAGCATGTCTATCTCTTCTCTGGTGACAGGGACAGGACCCAGGGAGCGGCTGGAGCTGTGCCAGGGAGGGTCAGGCTGGATGTCAGGGAAAGGCTCTCCTTCCCCAGAGGGGCTGGCACTGCCCCGGCTCCCCAGGGAATGGGCACGGCCCCGAGGCTGCCAGAGCTCCAGGAGCTGCCAGGGATGGACAGGGGACAGTGCTGGGGCTCTGGGCAGGGGCAGGGCTGGGCTGGATGGTCCTGGGGGCTCTTCCAGCTCAGGGTATTCCGTGACCTATGATATCACAAATTGTGTTTAATCTTTCAGCCTTTTCACAGGTTGCCCCTGCTAAGGAGCCAAGTACAATTAATTGCAAAATGTTTTTTAAGGAAAAATGCAAGAAATAAGTCTGTACGTGCACAAGCTAGAAGGCTTTTGAAGAGCTGCTAAAAATGAGTTTTCCTTAAGACCTTTGTGTTTTGTCAAGGATTCACGTGTTTAGTCTGTTAACAGGCAAGTGGATTGTGACCAGCAGTAAAAGGCTCAAATACAATATGCTAATGTAGCACTTGATTCAGAGAAGAAATTATAAATGAACTCTTTATCCCATAAATATTTTTGTTGGGTTCTAATGGTTTAGTTCCTTCCATTATTTTTTTCACCCAGCCTCTTTCTTCGGTGTTTATGTGTGCCGTGTGTTTGCGAGCACACACGCAAACCTCTCTCACTGCACTCTGGCTTCTTGTTGCAGAAGTTCCCCGAGCTGAAGTTCAAGTACGTGGAGGAGGAGCAGCCTGAGGAGTTCTTCATCCCCTACGTGTGGTCCCTGGTGTACAACTCCGCCGTGGCCCTGTACTGGAACCCCCGTGACATCCAGCTCTTCACCATGGACTCGGGCTGAGGCACGCCCGGCCAGCCCCGCTCCGTCTTTCAGGAATCGAACCTCTGCACCCCTTCCAACCTGACCCCTCCAACCCCAGAGCCAGTGCCCAGCCTCATGCTGGCACACACTGGTGTGGGGCACTGATGGCTTGTAGGCAACCTTGTGTTTATAGTCCATAACCTAGAGCTTGTTTGATGAAAACGAGGCCTTACACATGGGGTATGATGTTACTACCAACCACAAACCTGATCGTCCTTGTAACTCAGCGGGCTAAGTGAGATTGCAGGCTTTGATTTGGAAGCAGCGTTTGTATTTTTGGCTCTTTTGAGCGGGCAGCTTCCTTGGGTCAAGCTTTTTACGGTCTCTTGGATGCTGCCGTGGGTTGCTCATTACCTTAATCCCGAGTTTTCACTCACAGCCCTTCGTTTTCCGTGGCACTGTCAAGGCTGCAGCCCTTAAATTGCTGTCTACGCTGTCATCTGAGGGAACTAAGTAAGCAGCATCTTAATCAGGTTAGCTCCCAGGCAGATTCAAAACACTTGATTTAGACGTTTGTGGGAGGATTTTCAATAGCAAGTCTTTTGTTGTTGTTGTTGTTTGACTGGCAAATACTCTCCAGAGGGCCAAGAAACACCTGCCTTCGGAGTCAGGTCCCTTACAGACTTGTTTTTCTGTGCTCCTGTGCAAAATTGTTCCTGGAAATTGAACGTGTAAGGAAAGGGGGAGGAAAAAAGTCCAAAGAAAATAATTGCAAGATTGTAAAATAGACCAGTGTCCTGTAAACCTGTGTGTAATGGTGACAGTGTGTTTTGGGGATCCTTGACAAAGCTCTGTGTTGAAAACCTCCTGTTGGCTTTTAAAGTTTTATGGCAGAAATATAAATTTGTCTGAATGTAGAATACTACTCTCTTTTTATGTTGTTTTTAAGTGCCCTTTCCTGATACACCTGTTTCAGCAGTGGGGAAAGCAAAAAGTGGTGTGATTTTGAAAGAAATCTCATTTTTCAAAGTGGGGATCATATTTTGGGGATGCCTGTTGCACACACGTGCACCCACACTCCTCATCCCACGTGCTGCTGTGTGGGGGACTGTCACCAGTGCACTGCATGCCAAACCTTCCATTTCGAGGAATTCCTTCCTGAAGATGGGTGGCAGCCCTGGTGTATTCACTGCCTGCTCCAGCATGTCCTGTTTGTTGACCTGAAGAATTGGGTGCATTTGCATTTAGAAAGTCCTTTGAATGGCTTTAAATAGAATTTCTTGCACCGTTTTGTCCCTCTGAAGGATGTGCTAAGATTACTAAATCTACAATAGGATGTGCTAAAGTACTTTCCTTTTATCTGCTTATTTAGAGACAGAAGTCCATTTGAGTCCTACACAAATGGAAATGCTGGCTTATTAAAAAA
>VWZN01012224.1:6679-49837 GCA_013396955.1 Regulus satrapa
TATATATATATACACCCCCCCCTTTTCAGCCAAGAAAGACAGGACTCATTCACAGACCCATGTTGCTGTTGAATCACCTCCTTACCTCCCCTAATTTAGCCTGACTTTCTTATTCAACAGGGTTTTATTCAACCAGCCTCAATCAAAGCCATTATTGAAAGACAAAACACAACTCCTGTGTCTTATAACTAAAACAAGGTTATGGCAAGCCCAGACTTCAGTAAATACAAAAACTGATAACAAACTTACTCCATCCTCTTGATTACAATGTCTTGAAGGCTGACTAAAGCAATGGATCTTTAAAGCAGTGGATCATAAAGTAATGCTGGATATTCCTCTGGATCCATGGACTTCAGTGGAGAAGCTGGGAGAATCTTTACAGAGAACAAGAAGTAGCTATATAGAGAAGAAAACAACCATAATGTGGGCTTCTATATCCTTGAAGGATCTTATCATCAACCAAGATGTCCTATGTCAAAATGCTTATTCAGGAAAGAAACATGCCTATCAATGCCAGAATTTCCATCAGTGAAGTAGTGGTGTTGGGCATCCTAACTATAAATTCCCCTAAAAAATTGATTAAGTGGATCTGGTTTTCAGAAAGCGGCAGGGTTTGAAATTCAAGAATTTGGAGACTGGCATGTAAGCTGCCCACAAAATTAGGCAACAAAATCATCTCTGACAGTCAGTAAATATAGTAGTTGCTTCATCATTTCTTGAGTAGGAGTGACAGGGGAGCCAGAGATGACAGTGCTATCAGGAGATGGCACTGCAATAGCGGGAAAGGCTGTAAACCACAGCAACACTGGTAATGGCCCAGAAACTAGACCTAGGAGGAAGAAACTTGAAGAGAAACATAAAAAAAATCCATCCCAGCCCACACAGTAATAGTAGAATTCCCCTAACATTCCTGCTACAGATAGTAGCAATTGCTTGATCCCAGAATTTCAGACCATTAACAAAATAAATCAAAGCAAAATTATGTGAGAATGAAAATGGAATGTACAAGTTTATCAAGGGAGCTTAGAGGCTTCTTTTCCCTGATCAACTGTTGGATACACCCTACATAGCCTCACCACACTCAGCCACCAATCTCACGGTCAGCCTCCAACCCTGCCCAATATCACGATGAGATACAACCCAGCCCACTGAGTGCAAAAGTACCTTGCACCAAGCTCCACATGCAGCTATCCCTCAGGACTAGCAAGACGTGATCTTCTGTCCTGTAACATGACTGCAAAAGAACAATGTTTCTTTAACCCTCATGAAACTCTTTTCCTCTTGATTTTTTCTCTCCTGTCCCACTGATTTGAAGGTAGAACAAACACATTTCCATTAGATGCAAAAAGTACATTTGCAAGAGGAAACAGGGAAAAGTATTCTTAAAAACTTACAGTATCTCCTGCTGACCATTTTTGTAATTATATTGACTTTATTTTTTACTGTTTGGTATGACTTCATTCCCTATTCCCTTTCACTCTAGATAATGTAACTTACTGTTCAAGATCTATGTACTTCTGATGTTTTCATCTTTGTGTACACTGTAGTACATGAAAAATTGTGTGTCATATCTGCGAACACTTCGGCAAAACTTTAGCAATTTTATCTTTCCCCATTCCTTTTTCTATTGAAAGTCATCCTTCCACAGCTTTTCAGAGCAGCAGTGCAATACGGATGTAGTAACATACAATTATTTGGAAAAAAGTTATGATCAAAATGTTGGTTTGTTTGTTTGTTTTTCTGAACAGAAAGCAGTGGCACAGTCAGTAGCTCGATTGAGAGATTAATACAGAGTATACATTACTCTTTCTGCTTGTGGACTCTTCAAGTCCTCTGACAAAGACTTATGAGCGTGACACAGGATAAAACGTTTGTACTGAGGTTTTGTCTTAGCATCAGTGCACATTTCCTTCATTCTGAAGGTGCCAAGAATTGACATTGTTAAATGAAGTTAGTGGAAGGTACAAACGTGCCTCCTTCAGAACAATAGGATGTAGTTACCTACTGTGTCGTCTAGTTTTAGATATCTGTGGTTAAAGCAATTTTACATAGTATATCTTCTGGGGTCAAAATGAAAGAAGGTAAGCCAAAAGGAAGTGGGAGCTGAAGTAAGAGGTAGGATATAGCCTCAGAATAAAAGGGATCAGTACAGCATATTTTTAGATGCTTGGGAATGCAGCCCAAAAAGAATAAAACTGAGCAATCAAGGACACTACTTCCCCTTCCAATCACACACACTCTCTCTATATTGTATCTAATCACTCACAGTAATGGAGTCATTTCCTTAGGAGTTCTAAGGGAATCACATTTGGATTCCAAAATGTGTAAGCAATGCATTAATTTGATACTATAAAAACTTGCATCAGAAGTCCTTGACCAAAACATTTAGTGCAACAAGTACAGTGCCATTCTTTCAGTCCCTTCAAGAGTTTTCCACCTGGTATGTTTTTCAAGGATGCATATTAGCTTAGAAAATAAAGAGAATTTATATTAAATTAGCTCTAAACTGATAATGAATCTTTGCATGACTTCATTGTCACATTAAGGAATGTATTTCAAGACAAATGACAGGAATCTTGACTAATAAATAATAAAGAAAACTGTTTCCAAGAAAAGGCCTGTAGAAGGAAGAGTGGGTGGCTGAATAAGATCCCACAAAGCATTTAGCATTTATGACAAAAAGGCAAATGCATTGACAAGTGAAATGAAAACTCAGTATGTTATCACTGAGTCACACATTGAGAAGCACATCTGCTTACACAGAACATAGAAAATACCTGAAGTGTGTAGTATAATGACAAGCAAGCCCTTACAGAAGCAGCAGAATGTAAAATAATTTAAAATCATTACACATAAAGGATAAATTCATGTAATATCCACAGAATCTGGCACTCACGCTGTCACTAGGACTGACAGAAACAAACAAACAAAAAAAGATGAAGCCATTTGAAACAAATCACTTAGGGACTGAAGTGGAACAACCAGACATATTTTGTTAGTAATAATATCTGAAACTCCATTGTTTGAAAAATCAGTATAGTTTTGAATGGCTGCCCTCTGTATGACTGATAATCCAACTGGACATATGTTACAACAATACAGGCACTGAAGTAATATATATGGAGAGGTAATGATTGTTATTTCGCTTTTAAAAGTCACTATGCCCTAGGGCTCAATTAACAGGCAATAAATTCCTACATGCTACTGAAGTTCAGAGATTAGTGTTTGCCTGTCAAAGCATGGAAACACATTTACACCTAATAAAAAGGGACTAATTAGCTGTTTAAATAATAGGAAATGTCAGTCAGAGGCCACAAAAGGCTATGAACAATAACTAAACCCACCCCCCAAAAACTGACACGTGTGTTTACAGACAAATATTAAGCATTTAAAAGAGCCTTAAATGTTTGCCAAGTCCTCCAAAAGAGAAGGAACTTTATATAAACAATGAAAGCAAAAGTTAGTGCTAGAAACTCACTGGAGTAGTGACATGTGTCACTCCAGTCTGTGCTCTTCTTCACAGATTGATTTAGGAAAATCTTGTACATACTGGACAGGAATTCATTGGAGCATTGGAGATCATTAGAATATGTTTTGGCTTTGTCTGTCTGTGGGATTGCAGTTGAATAAAAGGCCATGTCTGAACTCCAGGCCAGGCAACCCTATTTGGTAGTGGTGAAGGATGAAAAACTGGATCCTAGCTACTGCTAATGTTGAATTGGTACATCCAGACATCTCACTACTTTTTAAAGAATACTATAAGTACTATTTCTGTTAGCTTTAACATCTTCTAGTGTTTTCCTTCTCTTTTTTCCTATTTTTCTCAAGCTTTAATTGTCAGAGAGGTTGAAGCAATCATTAATCAATAACTATATAAATGGACTAATAACATAACTTCTGATTGATTTCATGGTTTGGTTTTCTGCACAGCGCTTATAATCTGATAAAATGTAGAATGAATACATACATGAAGATGCAATGAAGACATACCTTTTTTTGCTGGTGTGAATCCCCAAATGTAAAACAGGTGCACCACACATTGATTTTTGTCTGAGATATTTGAGTTGCCAAATTCAACATAGCCCATCCTCTACCCAGGATATTCAGCACCTTTCATAAATGTTATTGAGAAAAATTTGTGGCTCAGTAGAGGCACTTGGAAGGCATACATTAAATTAATATGTTGCATTAAGCAGTGGCAAAATTAAATTATCAAATGCAGTTTTGAAACTAAAAATGTTTTTGAACCAAAGTTCAACGGCAGTCAGTGTTTGCTGAATTTGTGGATCATTCCCATTCTGATTTTCCCCTAGTTTATGGCAGCCCTCAGGCAAAGAACAGAAATGATCTCACGTGGTTATAAATAAATGCAGAACCTGCTTAGTGCCGGCGATTTGTGCCCTCTCTTCCATGTTGCTTGCTCTATGTCAGTATTGCTGTGCAGCACTGAACGAGAGCCACAGGCTGCACCAGTAAGAGCACAGCCAGTGGACTGAGCAGAGTGGTGACCCCCTCCCGTCAGCATGTGTGAGAGAAATCTGGTCTGTTGCGGCCAGTATGGGGATCTTCAGTATAAGAAGGACAAGCTAGAGCAAGACCAATAGAAAGGCCACCAAAATGTTTAAGAGGATGAGTACCTGACATAGGAAGTGAGAATGAGAGAACTGAGTCCACTCAGCTTGGAGAGCAGAAGCTGAATGAGAGATTTGATTGCTGTCTACAACTAATTAATGGGTAGTTATAGAAAACAGATTCTTCTCAGGAAGAAAAGTTACAGCTGGGGAGCTGTTATTAGATGTAATTGAAACATCTTCCGAATGAAGTGCCCAGGTGGGAGAAGAGGCTGCATCAGAATCCTCACCCTCAAAGGCTGTGACCTACACAGTGTAACTTCAAAGCTGACTCCATTTGGAGTGGGGGACTGGGCTGAGGCCAGATGAGGTCCTAAGATCCATTCAACTGAAACTATTATATGATTATATGATTTACAGGGTCATGAGAGAAACACAATGATGAAATCCAGTTTAGTTTTAGTAGCATTTAAGTATGTGTTTGAATTATTGCTGAAGCAGAATCAAGAGAGAAAAAAAGGACACAGAGAGCTACAGTGCCAATATACAGGTTATAAATAGTTTTAAAATGGGAAGGGTGTTCTGTCTAGCCTGCCAGATTGGAACCAAAGAGATAATTTGTAATTTTCAACACTTTTAAAAGGTTCTTCTGTTTTGGGGCAGGTATCTTAGTCTCACTCTAAGTCAGCTACTGATTTATGAAGTAAAAGGATAAATCTGTTAATAATTAGATATTTGTGAATCATTCATTAATACTTAAAGAAAGTGCACAAGTGGATTCCAAGAAGGCAAAGGAGAGGATGCATCTCAAGTTCTGAATAATTTGTATGAATTACATATTATACAAATCTAAGAAAAGCTGTGTCATAAGAGTGTGATGAACAGCAAGTCTGGGAGGTTTAGCTCTAGGAATCTATTATGTAGACATCTGGATTTGGTTATTAGAGTCTCATCCAGAAGATATGATGCAAAACTTCTTCCTCAAGCCTTCAGATGAAGCATTATTCAGAACAGAATAAAAAGTAGGATGGATCTTTCTTTTCCTTAATAATTACACTTGGTGATGGGGATTTTTTGCACCATTGTCAATAATACATTGACAAAACCACATTGTAATCTCTGTATTAAAAAAAAAAAACTTTAAAATCATACAGCTGTCCCAATGACTTCCAAGAAATAAACTTCTGAATTAAAAACAAATTGTTCCAATTAAACTTGGAGTAAATATGAATGATTCTGGGAAAAAAAATAATATCTCTGGAACTGTCCTAAGACAAGTACATTGACTGCTTACAAACACAGAGATCTTTGCAAGTTCTTTATAAGGCAGAAATCTTGTTACAGTATGCTCTTTGAATGCCATGATGCCCAGAAAAATGAGACACAATTTCTTCCATGTAATGCTCAGTAGATACTATGTCTTCTATTTCTGAGTGGTCTGCCTGCATTCTCCACAAATTTCAATATGATTATTCCCCAGGTGAGTCAGTAAGTGAAGCAGTATGTAAGAGAATCAAAAGTGAAACTCTACTCACAAGCCTGAGTTCCATAAAAAAAACCAAAAAAAACCCAAAAAAACACCACCAAACTATCTTGACTATCTTGGAGTGAAACTCTTCTCCCAATGATTTTATCATTGATATAAATGTAAGGAGTTGTCTCAAGAGCAAAATAATCTACCAACTCATCTGCTGCTAAGATTCATTTCCTAACCATGCTTCTGGGATATCCCATCTCAGTTGTCTCTACTGATATCTTCTACTTTTACATTCTTCTTAGAATTACAGTTACCCTGACTGATTTTAGCTAGCTAAGAATTATTATAGAATCATTAGGCTTGAAAGGACCCTTAAGATCGAGTCCAGCCATTAACCTAGCACTGCAAACTCCACCACTGCATCACATCTCCAAGTGCCACATCAACACATTTTTTCTAATACTTCCAGGGATGGTGACTCAACCACTTCCCTTCAGTTTCTTCAGAAACTTCTTTCAGTTTTTCAAAATCCTTTCAGGGAAGAATTTTTTCCTAGTATTCAACCTAAACCTCCCTGGCCAACTTGAGGCCATTCCCTTTTGCCGTGAGAGAAGAGACTGACACTCACCTTCCTTTCAGGCAGTTTAAGGGAGGGATAAGATCTCCCCTGAGCCCCATTTCTCCAGGCTAAATACCACTAGCTCCCTCAGATGCTCCTCATCAGACTTATATTCTGGATTTTCCCCCAGCTCTGTTGTCCTTTTCTGGGGACACTCCAGCACCTCAATGTCCTCTTTGTAGTGAGGGGCCCAGGACTAAAAACAGGTTTCAAGCTATGGCCTCACCAGTGCCAGGGACAGGGGACTATCGTTGCCCTGGTCCTGTTAGCCACACTATTGCTGATACAAGCCAGTCACTGGCCTTCTTGGTTACCTGGGCACAGCTGGCTCATGTTTAGCTGCCATTGACCAGTACTCCCAGATCCTTTTCCACTGGGGCAGTTCTCCAGCTGCTGCCTCCAGTATGTAGCACTGCATGGGGTCATTGTGACCCAAGCGGAGAACCAAGAGTTTGTTGAACCTCATACAATTGGCCTTGGCTCATCAATCCAGCCTGTCCAGACCCCTCTGCAGAGTCTTCCTACCCATGATGTAAATACCTTTCACCACAGACTGACTTACACTCTTATAAGCATGTGTCTGTATTCCCAAGGGCATTTAAAATCTTCAGCTAGAATACAAAAAATTAAAGGTTGCAAGGCTGGTCTACAAGTTCCATCTCTTGTCTTTTCTTAAGCTTGAAGTATAAACATCTTACAGTAAAAATGAACTTTTCATTCTTTCTATGCACGTTAGCTAGTAGATTGTGACCCTTGTCTTATATTGTGATGCCTGCATATCTTACATGAAGAGAAATAACTGATTTTGATAAGCAACTTTTAAAAAACATTTTTTTAACTAACAGAAAACCCTCATGGGAAGAAAATTACATCTAGCTTAGAAACCAGCAAAATCTATGTATTCATAGGTAAGTAAAATCCAGGACACAAAATGATCATAGTCCACTATCACTGCTTGCAGACTTTAATGACCAGATGTGATTCAAAATGCTTAAACCCCATACTGGTTGAATCTTAGGAAAATCATAAGGTAGATTCAAGCAGGTAAGAAAAGCAAATATATTACTGCAATTTTTTACCAGATTCTGGGTTTCTTAAAAGTCTTGGGCCATCCCGGTGAGCTGGAGTGTGTGAAGCATGTGGGCTTTCTTATGCTGCTGTCTGGTTTCCTCTTCCTTGTGAACAATTGTATGAATGGGACTGGGAGGGCAGGGGAGCATCCAGCCCTGGAGGACAGCTATTCATTCTGCTCCAGCTAGAGGTCTGTCAGCATTTCCACTGTTTCACACGAGTCCCAGTTTCAGACAGGGATGACTTCATTTTAACCACTTTTCTCACATTTAAAAAAGTCAAAATTAGTCAAAACAAAAACAGCAACCATGTGTGCTCAGGGATGTGAGCGGAGAAATAAGGATAAACAAATCTGCTCTCTTGCATATCCTACCAGCAGTTCATCTCAGCATGATTCTTAAAAACAGCAGGGTGCCTAGCCTCAGCTTTTATCAAATAACATTTATAGGACACCCCACATTCCCTACCACTGGACCACAAAGAATCAACAGGGGATGAATAGGCTGTCCTTTCTTCTTGAAATGGTAGGGTCCAGCTTACTCAAAAAAACCCCATGATGTATTTTATTTTGTTTTCTTGTGCTTCACAGCATGGGAAAGAATGGATGAGCAGTGACCCATACAGGCTTACTTATGAAAAATTATGGTTCATCTTACAGGCATGTTTATGAAAACAACTGTGTGTAAGGACAAATATCCCTCAAAATCAGTTCTGCATCTGCATGGACACAAGAAGGTGGCTGTAAAGTCTGTGTCATGGGAATGTCAGCTCTTCAGTATAGGAAGAGGGAAGGCATGGTCTAGCATGTATACAGAGATGCCATCCCTAGACAGCAGAGGATATATAGCCTTTAAAGAGGACAAAGATTGGCTTTGCTATAAAAGAACTAGCCACTTCCTGGAGAGGAAGATACAACGATTTTTTAGGAAAACGCAGACACATTGTGATCTCCAAGGAACAGTGATCTAGAGAGGAAGGAAGAGGCTATGGTGTGAGGACTAAACATTACCTACTGATAAACTTTGTAATTAAGGCTCATAGCTTGTTATAAATTACTTGTACAATCTTCACCTAGATGACAAGAAGCAAATACTTTCTGTCTTTATTATTTTTCTCTTCTGCTTCTCCCCTGCTTGAAATGAGTAATCAGCTTTTAAAGTACACCTGTAATATGGATTTCACTGCTAGTAAGAAAGAAGGCCAAAGTGGAGTACCCATTGCAAGAGGAGAAAAAGGCTCCATGCTCAGGAAAAGATACAGAAACTAAGATGATATAGCAATAGTCTGATAATGCATGCCTTGACTCCATACTCAGACACTGACACCCTGGACTCTCAAAGCTTCAATGAAAATCTGGCACTGTTATGTTCACAGAATTCATGCAGAAAATAGGAAATGTTTTCCAAAATTTTAATAACATATTTTGCAAAATCAGCAAGTTATATTTTACTACAGGAAAATTAGGAAAAGCAAGAAAAATATGTGAGCCGAAGACAATGGAAAACTGTTTTTTAGCTTTCTTGTTTCAGTAACTAAGCACATAACATCCTTCCTTTGGCTACAAGACAGCTATGTTTTCTTAATATTTTATTGTGAATAAACACAGATGGAGGTTCAAGGAGTTATCTTCCATAATTACTGCTGTGACTTTTAACTGTTGAATAAATATATTGGGTTGAGTTCCTTTCTTCATAATTTTTCAAAGAATATAATTATTTTAGCAGTATTACAAAGGCTAATGTATTATCATAACTCAGTAGCTTGTGGTTTGAAATGCTAGGAAAGGAAGTGGGGGATAGGACAGACATCAAATTCTTTGAACAGAGAAATAATCCTGAAATCTACTCTTCTTTTTCTTATCGCCCAACATTCACATCTTATTATGTTCAAATATGCCAGACAGTACTTAATATAGATAAGTGTATCTAGAATGAGGGCCAAACACATCACTTCATGCTTCTTATCTCTCTAATCTTCCTTCAGAGGAATTTTCTCCTTCTGGAATCTGGGGCAACTTTTCAGGAAACCACAGTGATACCAAACTCAGTAAGTTATCAGTCCTTACAACATGCGTGAGTTGCCACTGGAAGCAGAGCAGATGAAGATATCAACTGACAGAAGATTTTTTTTTCCATAATATCTGTCATTAGACTGCAGAAAGTATGAGCTCATGGTGTATTAGGTATGAAATAATGGATGAATAATTTCACAGGCTTTCAGGAAAACTGCCAGAAAAAAAACTGTTAGGAAATGCAGCATTGAAACAGAATAGTAATTATTGCATTAGCCTCTCACTACGTGACTAGTAAGAAGCTAGCTGAGATCCCAGAGCCACAGAATCAGTCAGGTTAGAAAAGACCTCTACGATTATCGAGTTCAGCCTTTCACTGAACAGCCTTGTCAACTAGACCATGGTATGGAGTACCACAGCCAGTCTTTCTTTAAACAGCTCCAGGGTTAGTGATTCCACCACCTCCCTGGGCAGCCCATTCCAATGTCCAATCACCCTTTCATCATTAATGGATGAATTGGTGGGTTCCAATTTGTAGACCTTCAGGAATGTGCCTCAAAGAATTAGTGTCTTTTTCAGTCTGTCTTTGAAAACCACCCAGGAATGTGCAGAAGCACATATTTTAGGCTGGATCTGAGCACTGCTTCAGGGAATGAGCAAAATGTGTTGGTAGACTGAGCTAAAAAAGAGTAATGTAAAATGCCAAGTACACTTTATGTTAGTACAATTGTCTCTTTATTTAAAGATTGGAAAAATTCTCATTTTTAGAAACACAATTTGACTTTAAGACTGTTTTAAGAATCCTTGGGACCAACACTGGCATAGTGTAGTTACTGCATTTGTATGGTGAAGCCTGGTGCTTTAGTCTTCTGTTCATAAAAATGGGTATGAAATAAGGCAGAAATAAGGCAAAATAGAAGCATAGTCAAACATATCTACCATTCAGAGAAGGAGAATAGTTGAAATAGCTTATCACCCCATCCCAGTACTATTTTTCAACATATAATTAAAAGTAGGTTGTTTCTCTTGGACACAGAGCAGACACGCATGTTCCCTCTCTACTACAAGAAGAAAAATCTGGCCTCATTTAGCCAAACCTTGTGCACTGAGAAGCTACAATCCAGCACATCATTTAGTGTATGATCCTTATTTCTGCTCTTTAGATATATATGTCTCAAAGGAGAAGGCTCCAGACACTCTTCCTTCCTCTCTTTTTTCAAAGGATTTTTTTTATCTTTTCAGTATAGTCAGTATGTTATTCCCAAAGAAAAGCCAAAAGCTATAGCTTTTACTGCAATCAGCTTTAGTAGGAATCTAGAGGCAAAATCAAATTCGGAAAAAAAAACCCAACATAATTTTAGTGCAGGTATAGCTGTTCTTGAAATTCAGTGTAGATCCAATTTCAAGCCTAGACAGAGCCACCAAAAATGAGTATTCTTCCTCAGTTTTCAAGCAAAATGAGTAGGTATGACATCACCGCAAGACTGAACGGTAATTTTGAAGAAATCTGTAGAACTGGAAATATCTATTTCTAAGGTGGAAGAAAATTTTTAGGAGCTGAATAACCAGAATGTCATTGCTTAGGTGATTTTCATCCTCAGTTCTCAAAGAATCAGCACAGCAACCACAAATCTTACAATAAGGGTTTTCAGTAGATCTTACAACATTGGTTGTATCTGTTAGTTCATAGTATAGTTAGGAACTACATTTAGGAAAGAGAGTGAAGGAGTATTTTAGCAGTAGAATGAATACTCTGATTATAACAGTATGCATAATTTTATAATAAACTTTGAAGGAGAGTGCAATTAGGCATTGGGTAATTGGAAAATAACATGGACTGAAAAAAAAAGTCAATTTCCAAGACAAGTCTGTGTCATAAGAATAAAATATCCTTACTTGACTGTGCAAAGGAAGTTTTGAAAATAGCAAAGCACAGCTCTCATCTAGCATAATTTTAGTTTACCACTTGAGACAATGTTACAAGGAAAAATGTTTAAGATTGAGAAGAAGGGTGGCAATGGTAGAATTGAAATTTGGATAGAACTTTACTCAGAAGGCTACAGTAAAATGCTTAGAAATGTGATGATTCAGCATATATTGGAGTTCCTTGGGATCTATTTTTAGGATCAGTTTTATTTCATATTTCCATAGCTGATGTTCTTTCAAGAAATAGAAATATTTCTAAATAAATAATTAAATTAAAGTTAATTGTAATTAAAGTTAATCGTAGCCCAGACAGTCATGAGGTCTGAAAGCAGAGTCTGAAATCAGACTAATCACACATGAATGACAGGAGAATAATAGAAATGTAACAGAATAAAACAAGATTTTTGACTAGCGATTAAAAAAACCAAACAAAAAAAACCAACTTCCCACAGCAAACTAAGTGCTTGCCAATCAAACATCTGAGATGAAGAGAAAGCCTGAGAGTATCCTATGAAGCACCAGTGTGAAGCAACTATAAAAACCCAAATGTCATCCTAAATTGTATGAGGAGAATTGTATTACTCTATCTGTGTATGCACTGACGTGACCTCATCTAAAGCACTCTACAAAAGTTTGTCTATTCATGTTCAAAATGTAAAATAGGAGTGTGTTCTGGGAAGGGTTGTTGGGATTCTCAAAGGAACAGATGACGCAGAGTTTTTCACGTCCCCTTCATGGAGAAAGACCCATGTGAGCTAAAAGCCACCAGAACAAATAGGTATATACTGGCTCTGAATGATTCCTGTCCGGACATTAAGTTTTTATGACCGGAACAATGAGGTTTGAGCACAACTTCTCATAAGAATAGTCAGGGAAGAAGGAAGAGGAATGAGAACAAGTTAGCTTAATATTCAAGTTTATTAAGATGTTACGAAAATAATTATACAGCATGTCTCTTTTTAAGATCAGTGGACAGGACTCAGTAAATCAAGAGGAGCCCTTGAATCCCAATGTCGACCTCCTTCCCCCTCCTCATCTCCCTTGAGCTCGTATATTGCTTTGATCTGCCCACTCTGATCCTTCACCACAAAGGTATTCACGCAAATTTACTCTCAGAGGAGGATATGACAGTCTGTCTTGAAATGTCCACTGTATATATTTCCCAAACCCTTTCAGGACTGTTTGCTTCTTTGAATAAATGGCTTGGGATTTGTTTTTCCGGTAATCTTTCACAACTTAAATAATCCTTCAGAAGAAGAAACCACACAGGTTTTCACAGTTAATTTGCATCTTCTTTGTTCCAGCCTAAATCTAATTATTTAAATTTATTTATTCTCTCTCTCTTTCTCTCTCTCTTTCTTTCCTTCTTTCCTTCTTTCTTCCCATTGAAGGTAACTCTGAAGCTGATCCACAATCTTCCTTTGCAAAAATAGAAGTAAATACAGAAAATTTACCCAGTGGCATCATCTTCATTTGTTTCTTTTCTCTTTAGTTTCAGTTCAGTATGTTAAATACAGAATTTTCTACAGCTTTGTAATGATATGCATTTCAATAACTGTGAAAAAAACTTGTATTGGCTCTTTGCTGCATTATTCTTTACTTAGCAAGTATAAAGCTGCCACTCTTTGAACTCACTGACAGTTTCTGTCACAAGCATGATGTGCTATAAACTGAATAGGAAATCTCATTGTAACAAAATTCCAGCAACACACCATCAGCATCTCATGGCAATAAACTGGAGTATAGGAACATGACTTAAGCTGTTGGTATGACACATAAAACAAAAAAGTTATTCATGCCATGGAACAGGTGGCTGTAAAGACTCAGAATTAAGAGATGCAATACAAAGATCAAAACAAGTTAAGCCCATTATGTGGAAAACCTGCAGTAAGGAAGTACAAATAAAATCATCAGTGGAAAAAGTATACTCATAGTTTCAAAACAAAATTTAGAAAAGAAAAAAAAAGTAGGAACAAAAACTAAAATTAGTGATACATTATTTTCTCATTTAGAACAATTAACTTCAAAAACCCTTTACAATATTATATAGTTGAATGCTATAAAAGCTCTTCCTGCAGAAAAAGTGTAATAGTTCTCATTACAAAAACAATGTTGTTCTTTGCTCCTTCAGTAAACCCCATTCTCCAGTGTGTGGGATCATTGCACCTGAGTGCAACTCTCTGCAAGTCAAGAAAGCCCTCTACAAGTGTCAGGGGTTGTATGTGAGCTTACTGTAAGCTACGACCTCTGACTACCTAGAAGCAAGCAAACTGCAGTTTTCTGTCAGAAATGAGTCATCAGATTTAAACCCAAGCCCAAGCCTGGCCAATGTTTGAGAAGCTCAAGACCTATTTCTAGTTTTACTGGCTAAACCTAGGTACTGGCTGGCTCACATCCTGAGGAGTTCAATACATTATTGCCTTTGAAGATTCAAGCCTTAACTATTTCTAAGCCAGACAACACCATGATACCCATGTGCCTAATTCTGAACAAGCACACTGTGTGGCTGGATCAGAAACTTTGTCACAATTTCATTTTTTAAATAACAGAAAATGCACATGGAGAATATTTTTGAGTGACAGCTTCTTAGAGAGAAAAGAAAAAATATTCTTAGTGATGAATATTTTTTTGCCAAAACATGACTGTTTTCTGTGCCAAATGCCAAATTTCAGTTTGGTGATTGTGGGTTCATTTATTGTATTCAGCCATAGGAGGAAATTAAGGTGACTTCTGATTATTTAGCTGCTTAATGGATATGGTTATGAGTCAGAGCAGTCTCAGACTCCCCTTTTGCTGCTAGGCATTTTGGCAAACTCCTGCGGGAAGTTTTTTTTTCCAGCACAGTAGCAGGACTAGGAAGTAATGTTCCATTCAATTCTTTCAGCTGTGACTACCATTAATTAAATTCAAGGTTTCCCGTAGGAAGGCACTCTCACAGGAAATGTGCTCTTAGTCTCACCTATATGTTCAGAGTGGCTATGCTTCTGAGAGAAAAATCACTCCAGACTGAGGGGAAACACAAAAATATTTTCCTTTGAATTCTCATGAGGGACCTGGTTTCAGACCAGAGGTCCTGACTACGTGAACACTGGCTTGCTTAAAAGTTGGACTCAGCCTGAAGGATTAGTTTAATAGTGCCACAATCGAATTTACTGAAAATAGTTATCAATCCATTATCTGGGAAGTAAGCCTACCAGCATTCTGTCCAGTACTGCCCATATAGCTTCAGCTGTTGCACAAACCTTAATTTTTATCTTTCGACCTTGTCTTTTTCATAATTCTCACAGCACTGCGAGTGAAACATACTCAAGCCCAGCCGGAGGTATCTGAGCGAGGCTGAGCAGAGGCGGCTGAGCAGAGCGCCGAGGGAAGTAGGCGCGGGGTGTTCGAGCACTGAGCATCCCCTAGTGACCGGCTCTCCCAGTGCAGCATCCTGCTTTTCTGAGTCTGCACAAAGAGCGCGGGGGAGCCCAGATCCGCAGAGGAAAAACAACGGATTAGTGCAAATAAAGTGCTCCTAGACTTACAAAAGCCTGTCAGACTTACTGACAGGCTGCAAAATAAGTCATCGGTTCTAGAGAAAAAGGACTCCTTTAAAATCCAAGTACATTACTTGGATAAAAACCACAACTGGCTTCCCTTGTCTGACCACCAAAAAAGGAACTGAAGACGCTTATACAGATATATTGTCTTTTCACTTAAATTTCACTGACGACTTATAAATCACATAACGAATTGATCAGATAATGACATGAGGGATTGTCAGTATTATTTCTCCACCAGCTGCTTTTGAATAATGAGGATGGTAACGTTTTGACTAAAGAAGTTTCTACAAACTGTAGATTTTGCTGGTAAACAAACAGGGGGGAAAAACCTCCTTTAGCAATATATAGTTTTTTGGGGTTTTTTTTGTTTGGTTGGTTTTTTTTTGGTTTGGTTTTTTTTTTTTTGTTTTTTTTGTTTTTTTTTTTTTGTCTCCCTGCAACAGTAACTTTTTTTAAAATACTTTCACCAGCTTCAGGAAAGGGTGGGTTAGAGACAGGGGTTTCCTGAGCCCTTTCAGAACATGGCTTTAACTAAGCCGTGTGTTCAGAAGAGCCCCTAGAGAGTCTTGTTTTGGAACAGTCTGACGCCTACATGTTATTATCTTTGCTACATTTTGCAGTTTTGTGTGAAATTTATTTTTAATCTTTAACAAAACATGCCCCTGTTTATCTTAAATTCAGAAAAGGTTTAATAATGTAAAACAAAATAACTTTTTAAATAATTAGATTTACAATGAATGCCAAAACATAAAAGTATAAAGCAAGTTAACAAGAAAGGAGTCCTTAAAGATCAAAGAAAATGTGTTTATTTGATTTGATTAAAAACAAATAAAAAGTACTTTCACTTTAACAAGTTATAACTGGTTGTTGACAAAAACCAGTGAAAGAGTTTCCCAGTCCCACAGGATAAAGGTTTTCTTCTGGTAGAGGTTCACGTAGTCAGAACAGATTGCTGACACTGATACGTCAAAGGAATTATATTTTGAAAAGTGACAAAGCTGAATCAATATTAAAAAACATGGATTCAAAGACAAGTTTCCTTGGAGAACACGCTCCTTTTGCAGCCTTTGCTGCACACACACAAAAAAAAATGTTAGGGTTAGGGTTAGGGTTAGGCAGTTAAGGCTGCCCCACCCCAGCCATCTCTACCCATGGAAGAGGAGATTTGCGGAAGCCAGCTCTCTTCTGGGAACTCTACTGCGGTGTTAAAGCAGGTTTTGAGCTAATGTTTTGTCTCTGTGGGACAATTTTTGAATCCACCTTTCTCCCAGAGGCTTCAGCAGGAAATGTACATACCTCCCATGAAATTATATCATGCTGGAATACAGGCAAGAGCAAACTAACTGATACTGAAATTTGCCTTAGGTCAGGCTATCTAAGCTTTGTTTAGTGAGGTTTTTTGGTTTTTAATTCCAATTTAACCAATAAAAGACCATTTGAACAGTATTTTTTATTTGAAAGAAAAAGAGCAAACACTTTCTCCTTTCCAAAAGATAAAAGTATCTATGGTCTACGGATAGCTTGAATCTTCAGTGAAGGTCCACAGCTGAACCAAAAAGACCAGATTTGACATTCCAAAAATGCTGTGGTAAAAAATATCCAGAAAACATTTGAAATAGTCACACACATCAGACCTCCTCTACCCAAAGTGATTAAAAAAACCCTCTTTTTTGTTTTCTTTTTTTTTTGAAAAAAAAAAAAAAAACCAAACAAAACAGAACCCCAAACATGTGGAGTTTATCTCAAAGGCAACATGTGAAATCCATCATCCTAACTTCATGGAAGTCACCAATTTATAGGAGCTGCAGTTATTTTCACACTAGTTTTAAGGTGTCCACATGCCCTTAAGAGAGTGTCCCCAGACAAGAAGGCCCCTTTAGCAGTTGCAGTCACTGCATCTCACTCTCTATCGTGTTACCATCTGCCAGGGCGATGCCTTCAGGGAGAGTATCCAGCCCTGCAGCCAGCACCGCTCCCCGGCAGGGAGGTTTCAGCACACAGAGCGCAGTGTGCCGGGGCTGCTGTGCCTGGCGCAGTGCCCCGGGCTCCTCTCTGGTGAGCTGGTGCAGGTGGCAGCCTTGAAATCACCTGCAGCACGCAGAGCAGCTGTACCCACTGCTTCTGAGCTGTCCAAGTCCTCATCGCTCACCATGGGCTCTCATTTCTGATCCCAGGTTTGGCCAGTCTGACAATTGCTCGTGCAACTCCTATTTATTTGTAGTGGGGCTGCAGAGAGGCAACCAATCACTCACTGTCGAGATGCTGACTATAAGATCGTTAAAGCAAAGCTGGTTGCGAAAGAAATCAAGCCGTGCTCCAACTTGAAATACTCGCCAATCTGATAAAAAAAAAAAAAAAATACGTGTGTGATTTGTGTTTATGTCTGGAAGTTTTCCCTAGTGTGAAAGCCTCCAAAGGAAAACCAGTTCTTTCTTGCGATGTATGTCCTTTTATGTTATGCAGCCTAGACTGTGGATTGCAGTGATGTCAAAAATGTACATGAAGCGATTGCATCCTGTCTGTGTCCTGCAAGAATGACTTTGAAAGTTAGATGTTTCATCTCTACAGTCATATCCTGATCAACAAACTCAGTCAATAAATAAATACATTTAATGACAAAACTTAGCTTTCTGTAAGCTGTAGTTAAACAGGAACTTGATTTGTTTTTTGTATTCACATCTATTCTATAATAATGGATCCAGCACCACAATAACCAAGTACCCATTATAATTATAAGATCAGAGAAACCTTTGTGGTACTCATTTTCCTAAAAAATTATTTTAAAGACTCCAGTCCTCCATTCCAATTCTTTTGAAGTTTTTGTTTTAAATCTTAGAGTTAAATACAAAGGGCCAGAACTTGGGTTGAGAATGTGGGGGGGGTGGGGTGTAGGGTTAAGAGGTGTACAAATACTGCCCAAGAAAGAGGAAAACGAATTATAAAGTATATTAATTTTTAAGTTTTCTTTCTTTGTGGTTTTTTTGGTTTTTGGGTTTTTTTTTTTTTTTTTTACAAATATGAATGCCATTAAGACATATATAAATTTACTGCTTAAATATTGCCTCTGTCTGTGTGTGCCTGTGTGTGAGAGAGAGATAGCATTTAACTGCCACACATAAAATTTACAAAAATAGGGCAATTTGGGTTACTAAGGGTAATCCAGATTCAAAGCTTGAAGGGTCAAGCTCCACATCTCAGAATAAATATATAAAATAAAGATCTCAGATACACATGCGGAGCTATGCATTGAAATATACCGAAACTCTCTGGAAGCATCCCTGCCTGGTTTCACCTCCTCAGGCTGTCAGCACTGGGATGCTTTTGGGGTCGCCCAAGCGGGTTTTGCTGCCTGTGGCAAAGCGGGGCAGGATGGGTTTGACCGAGAACAGCTCCCCACGCCAGACACCACAGCCATGGCTGCCCCGATCTGCTATGGGAAGGTGCTCGTCGGCTCCAGCTCCTGCATGGGGCCGCCGTGGCACTGAAACGGCTGGGCTCTGCTGGCCTGTGAGAACCACCTGGAGTTTTAGCCTGGGGAAGAAGAGACACGGGGTTTATGGCTCTCTACAGCTGCCTTAAGAGGAGGGTGCAGCCAGGTGGGGAACAGTCTCTCCTCCCAGACAAGGGCAAGAGGGAATGGTCTCAACTTTCGTTAGGAGACATTTAGGCTGGACATGGGGAGGTATTTCTCTAGAGAATGGGCGATTGGACATCGGAATGAGCTGCCCAGGGCGGTGGTGGAGCCACAATCCCTGGGGGTGTTTAGGGAAGGACTGGATGCGGCACGGAGCGCCATGGTGCCGCTGACATGCCGCTGTTCGGTCACAGGCTGGACTCGCTGGGTCTCATAGGTCTTTCCCCAACTAACTGATTCCGTGGTTCCGCGAGCAGCGCGTTCAGTCTACGGGACACTGCGAGCAAGAAAGCCGCGGCCGAGAAGAGCCCCGGCCNGAGGGAATGGTCTCAACTTTCGTTAGGAGACATTTAGGCTGGACATGGGGAGGTATTTCTCTAGAGAATGGGCGATTGGACATCGGAATGAGCTGCCNAGTGCGGGCAGCGGCGGCGCCGCCCGTCCGGCAGGGACGGCGGGCGGGGGGGTCCTTGCGCCGCACCGAACCGGACCTCCCGCTCCTCCGTCCGTCCCCGCCAGATCCCCCTACCCTCGCCCTCTCGGCGTCCGCGGGAGCCGCGGCGCCGTGCTGAGTCACGGAGGTCCGGCGCGGCTATGGCGGGCTTCCTCGTGGGCGCGGAGGGCCGGGAGGCGGCTGTGGGGGAAGCCTTTACCCGGCGGGGCGGGGAGCGCCGGCGGGGCCCAGCCTCCCTGCGGCTTCTGCGGCGCGGCTCCCGCAGAGGGAGGTCCCGCCTCGGCCCTCCGTGGTGGGCACCGGCGCTGGGACCGCCTCAGACGGGCCGGGGCAATGCTGTGACTCCAGAGTGTTGCTTTTGGGAAGTGTTCGGTGGGGTTTTTTCCTCCGTGCGTTTGATTTTGATCTTCCCTCTTGTCGCGTACCCCCGGTACCGTGTCTCCTTAATGCTNTGGACATCGGAATGAGCTGCCCAGGGCGGTGGTGGAGCCACAATCCCTGGGGGTGTTTAGGGAAGGACTGGATGCGGCACGGAGCGCCATGGTGCCGCTGACATGCCGCTGTTCGGTCACAGGCTGGACTCGCTGGGTCTCATAGGTCTTTCCCCAACTAACTGATTCCGTGGTTCCGCGAGCAGCGCGTTCAGTCTNTGGCGGGCTTCCTCGTGGGCGCGGAGGGCCGGGAGGCGGCTGTGGGGAAAGCCTTTACCCGGCGGGGCGGGGAGCGCCGGCGGGGCCCAGCCTCCCTGCGGCTTCTGCGGCGCGGCTCCCGCAGAGGGAGGTCCCGCCTCGGCCCTCCGTGGTGGGCACCGGCGCTGGGACCGCCTCAGACGGGCCGGGGCAATGCTGTGACTCCAGAGTGTTGCTTTTGGGAAGTGTTCGGTGGGGTTTTTTCCTCCGTGCGTTTGATTTTGATCTTCCCTCTTGTCGCGTACCCCCGGTACCGTGTCTCCTTAATGCTTTCGTTTACAGCAGTCTCACAAGGGTCTGGTCAGTGCCGAGTGTGGGAATTGGTGGATGCTTTATATGCGTGTAGCGACAGGCGTGTTAGGACCGTCTTACAGCTCTTGTGTTACTGACAGCTCACATGCTGTGACGAAGCATCTTAACTATAAGCATGAATTTTCTGTTGGATCTGACAGTGCTGCTGGGGGAAACCCTTGCACTGAGCTGCTCATCACTGTCACCTTTCAGAGGTTATTTCTGTTACCTTCTGCTGTTTATTAGACATTGCCCTGTTGGTGGAGCAATTTTTATGAACAATCCTAAAATCACCTCAATAAATTCGGGTAGGTTAAAGTGAAATTAGTGGTCTAGAATACTGGTAAGCAGTACTTAGTAACTCTATGGGCTTCTGGTGATCTGCTACGATTTATTCCTTTCCTTTGTTCTTTCAGTTCACTGGCATGCTAGACTGCTCGAATACACCTTGCCCTCCTTATGACAGCCTCAGAGCGTGGCTAAATGTAATCTTGTGTCGATATGAATGAATGTTCCTTTCTGTCCTGCCACTGTCAGGACTTGTCTCTTTCCATCCCTGCAGTCCAGGGTGGGAGCAGACAGGGGCTATATTGTGAGTTTAACTTGGTCTGGGTCCACCCAATCCAAAAGTGTTGTCAGTACCTTAAGTTTTTATCAGACTCTCTGAAAGAATTCTATATTAATGTAGGGCTTTCGGGTGTTGGTGTGTGTCTTAGTTTTACCTCTGTTTTGAAGAAACTCCAAAGTCCAGGGCTTGTCCAGGAGTACTTTAAGGAGTCTTTGAGCATTTCCTTTCATTTGGCTAGCCGAATGGTCCATCCAAGAGTGGTCTGGGTCTGTTGAAGTAATCTTCTTTAAAAAAAAAAAAATTTCTTTCTTTTTGTTCCAGAATTCCAGAGGCACTGCTTCACTGTTGAAGGATAGTATCTCCTTTACAGAAGTTTCAGCTTCAGGGCTATTTGAAGGTCATGATCTTCTGCGCAGAGGGTATGCTTTCCTTTTGCTTGCTGAGTTGTGTCACAGACAGTGTTGAACTTCAGCATACGTTAAATGTTGGCTTTTTACAGAAGTTGCTTGCAAGGTGTGTCGCAAGCAGGCGTTTACCTCTGTCATACAGTTCTTCAGAAAAGAAGCAGCAGAGGTTTGATGATTGTGAAATATCTGATAGTTTTAATACATATTTATGTAAGTGGGCCGTAACACTGTAGGAAATGGTTAATTTCAGCAGTTGGGAAAACCCCAAAAACAATATAATAAAAATAGTTTGGAGTTTGCAGTTTTGACACGAGTGTGAAACTTCTGTCTCTGTCTTGGGTAATGAATCCAGAATAAGTTTGTGAAGTTTAAAATGCCATACACCTGGCACTGGGGGGAAGGTGTGTACTTCCATTGCAAAAGCCTGGAGACTTCAAAATCAGGTACAGTGCGGCTTGGGCATAATTAAGTCTGTAATGATTTAATTTATTAGTATTTCTATCTCTTTCTGAAAGGAATCAAGGAAGAAAAACACTGTTCTGTTTTGTCAAGCATAAAGGATGTTTGGAACTCTTTCTTCTGGTAGTGCTGTAGTTAGAAGTTTTACTTGCTGCTTCACTGTTAATTTTTTCCTTTTTTCTGTAGTTCAGGCTTTGTTAGTTGTATGTGTCTCTGGGCTGGTGTTTGTATCTGAGATTTGTTTTGGAATGCAACTTAAAAAAACATATCCCAATTA
Organism: Regulus satrapa; assembly: GCA_013396955.1. NCBI lineage: Eukaryota > Metazoa > Chordata > Aves > Passeriformes > Regulidae > Regulus > Regulus satrapa. The sequence continues at coordinate 28,679 of VWZN01012224.1, forward strand.
ATTTGAAGTTAATGTCTTTTCTACTTGTTCTTCTAGCTTTACAAGTGTGAAAAATGAATTGTTGCCTAGCCACCCACTGGAGTTGACAGAAAAGAATGTAAGCATGACATCAAGTGTTACATGTCACTCTTACACACTAATTACACATCTTAAATTAACAGTGCGGTTATCTGGACTGCTTGGTGCGATAGCAAGTCATGAGCGGGGTCTTTAAGAGAATGAAGGTTCAGCAATAGTTACATTTTAGATATACAAATAACATTGTTAGCAAGTCTGTTTAATGTTAATCTCTCATGTCTCCCACTTCAAGCCTGTAAGCAGGGACTTGTGTGGTCAGGTTTAGTCGTCTGAGAGCGTGGGTGTAGCTGCCATACATAGGACCAGGGACACACCTCTCCCCTCGTAAAGGCTGATCCTCCCATTCTGTCTGCAGATTTACCATCTAGCTTAATTTTCAGACTTTCAGCCTGTGAACATGTACATAATTTTCCCCAAAATTTCTCAATCCCATCTAGATATTTTACACCTGTGGTTTGTCATAGGTGTTTGCAATCTTGTGGGGCTCGGGCGTCGCTCACGGACTGTGGCGCAGGGAGGCCAAACTTGCTGGTTGCCCTGAATGTCTCCGATCCCTGTTTCGTCGGTGCAGAAGATACGATGTATCAAACTGTCAGGAAGCAAAGATGTTGTTTTGATAGAATGTTCCAAATTGCTAAGTTGAAACAGCTGGGCAAGGTCTGACTGTGATGTCTTAAATGTTCTAATTTTAGCCAGTGTTAGTGTTGCCGTGTGTTAAAAGGATGATGTTATTGTGACACCAAATTTGTGGGCTTGTTATAAATACTATAAATGTTTCAGAGGTATTTGTCGGTTGATTTTTTTTTTTTTTTACAACTGATGGCTATAACTTAGTTTTTAACTCTGTTCTTGCCATACAAAACCTGCATAATTAAAGATCACACGCTCAAAAGACAAAAATGTACAGAAATACAGCAGGCAGTGTGATTGTGATCCCCTAAAAAGTATGTGAGTCTTCTAAATTGTTTCTCCCACATTTGGTGATTTTTTTCTGTTAGTTTAAGGCCACTTCTAGAATTATTTTCACGTACATTTGAATGGGAAAATACTTAGCCTGAGATATAGTTTGTTTTTGCTGCTGTAAATGTTAAAAGTTTTTTCAGGTAGCACTGGTAGAAACCAAATATTTCTGCTATCAAAAAAATCCTTTTTTAAAGTATAACTTACTTCTTTGTACTTGAACATACATGAGTGAGAACCTTTTCTTTAAAAAGCCTCTACTAAATAGATTTTCTTTGTCTTACTGGTAAGTTTGAGAGCAGTTGGGAAAAGTATGAGTTTTCGTTTGCTTTTCACCATCATAAGGACTGTAAGTGGTGCTCTGTTCTCCTGCTTGATCAGAAAAGAAGTATATCAAGTGTTTTCAAGTAGTCTCTGATGACTAACTAATGACATCAAATTGGCTTTCATGATCTTTTAACTGGACTTAACTTCCTATTCATGCAGACAATATTGTAGGAAAGTAGTGCAAAACTATACCACTTGGTGGTGTTACATCTCCTGATTATCAAAAATTACAAAATAAAATTTCTGCTAATAATTTGGAATAAAATCCAGCAAAAAAAACCAATTTCAGCTTCATAGAACAAATCTTACTGCCTCGCTCTTTTCCTGAACACTTAAGACATGTTTGATGGTATTTTTACATACAAATTTAGTGAGCAGGTTCTTTTAAGTATGATGTCACAGATTTCTTCTATGGCTGTACTTTAAACTAATTTTTCTGAAATAAAAATCAATGTTGTTTGTGACAGTTCCAGTTAAATCAAGATAAAACAAACTTTGCCACGCTGAGAAACATCCAAGGAATCCATGCACCTTTGAAGCTGCAGATGGAATTTAGAGCAGTGAAACAGGTAGGAATTTTTATCCAACTGATATAACTTAAGCCATTTGCAAAAATGTTTACCCTGAAACATGCTTTCAGAGACACATCTTTCTTTGATGAGATACCTTATGTTTCCAAAATAAATTAATTCACTGTTAAAAAACTGCTTTTAAGAATGATGAACCAAACAGTGTGATTACTAGTTTTTGGAAGAGTCAATATGCTAAAGCCTTTTAGCTGCTGTTCTTTTATTGGTTATTTGGTGAAGTCATAACTGCTCTAGCTTTGCTGTGGAATAGCTTCCTGTAAGCCTTCAGAGAAAAGCAGGAGGAATTGAGTATTAATTCCTAAAATTAATACTCTCCCCTGTGGAATGTATGACCTTCACAGGAAGGAGTCTCTGAGCTGTAGGGAAAAGAGACTTAGGGGTCTGAATCAGGTAGCGATTTGGAAGTAGATGTAGAGGTAATGTGAAACCTGAAACAGAGAGCTTGCTATGTGCTTATTGTTCCTTAGCCTTTGTTGTAAGATCAAGGGAGGTCTACAGGGAGTTAAGTTCAAAGCTTTTAACTCTTAATTGAGAAGCTGAGTCTGCCTCCTCTTCCTTCTTTTCTCCTAGGATTGAGGGTAGCTGGAGAAAGGGAAATATAGAAAGCTCAGTGGTCCTAGTAAATTTGTCTTCTTGAAGGTTGTCAAGCTACTAAGAATAGGTTTTCCAAGTGAGTTAGAGCAATTTTGTACTGAGTGATGAGATGCTATTAAAGCATAGTGAGCTGCATTAAGCTTGGCAGAAGTTACTGGTCCTAAAGATGTGAAAGTCAGGATGTGAGATATGAAAACATCCCTTGGTCTCAGCTGTGCTGTCTTTAGGAATCTTTTTCCTAACAAACGTTAGCACATTGCAGAGAATGAGGAAGGTGAGGATATCCTGTTAGTCTATCTCCAGAGGTGGTTTTGGGAGATGGGTGGGGGAAATACAGTGATCAGAAGGTTTTTTGCTTCTAGATTCATGCTGGATATACAAGTTTTCTTGTAGTTTAACCAAAGTATCTCTAGTAGTGAATGCATTCTCAGAATATTGATGCTCTGAAATCTATGTGTGCCACTTGGAAATACTGTGAGGGAAGAGTACAGAAAACTGTTGAAAGTAACTGGGAGTGGACTTGAAGCTTAAGAACTGGTTGAGATTGGAGACATAATTGTGATTTAGATTAATTAAAAGGAGGATGATGTTTGAATGTGAAAGTCAATATAGTTCTTTCACTTGCATTCCTGACCTGTGTCAGAGATGTAGGAGGCTTAGAATGCCGTTTCCAAGCTCTGGAGTATATATACATCAGTTGCCCAGTACTGACCTCAGGGTGTGGTGGTTTGTGGTGAACCTCCCCAACTTTATGTGAGAAGAGCTTTACAGAATAGACAGAAAGTACTTAGTTATTTTTTTAAAGTGCAGTATTTGCTGTACTACCTATACCGCAGTGAACACTAAAAAATCTATTAGAAGGCTGTTCTTTTTAAACAGATAAGCAAAAGAAGATGGTGGTGTTGGTGTGTCTTTGTGTACCACTAATTCTCTTACTCCAGTATTGTTTTTTCTGCCTGTTCACTTTTCTCAGTCACTTCAGACTGAGAAATTCAAATATGAATCATTTCTATTTCAGACTTGCAGAAACTTGAACTCTTTCTTGAACTCTTTTTACAGGTCCAGCGTCTGCCATTTCTTCACAGCTCAAACATGGCAATGGATATTTTGAGGGGAAATGATGAAAGCATTGGTTTTGAGGATATCCTTAATGGTAAATACATTCTGGCTTTAATGTTATGGAAACATTTAAAGGTAAAATTTGGAAGTTCTGTGAAGTTCTTTGCCTATACTGAACAAGAGAAGTAAACTCCCAAAATACAAAAAAACCCCAAAATTAAATCCTAAAAGAAAAGAAGCAATGGGGAAGGAGAAACAAATGTAATTCAGCTGTAAGTTAGGAGGAAATTACTCTGAAATATTGAAGAAGGCAGTATTTGCTTGTAGGCTGGATTTTTGAAGGAGTAGATTATGCATGTAGGTTTTATGCCTCTTTCCTCAGAAACTTTTAAAGTACTTGTGCAGATTTTGTCAAGTAGAGGTTACAAAGTTTTTAAAGTTCTGTAATTAAAAATGAAATGTTAGAGATGATTACAGACCTAAGGAAACAGCTACTTATCAGGGAGAAGGCTCTCAAATGAACTCAATGGGCTGCAGTTGCATGGTAACTTTGCTGACTATTAGTGTGTGTGGAATAGAAAAAACCTGGAAAAATATCCTTTGAACAAATTATTTTTGCTGCTACTTAAGGACATGGAAGGAGGCAGAGAGTATAATGAAAGGACACAGAGTGTATTTGGAAGTGGGATGGGAGAATGGAAATAGCTGGGGAGATCGGAAGCTGGAAATAATCTGGAGGCGTGGGGTAAATCTGGAGTTGTTTTCTGAGATGGATATACAGAGACCCAGGGAAAGAATCTTGGGCTGTTGTAGCTCCGCAGGGGTAGAGCAATGTCAAACACAATTTGTAGAAATATGGTTATTTACCATTGCTCACAACAAGCTGTTAGATTTTTATAGAGTGCTGAGGAGTGAGTGGGCTACAAGTGGTTTTGGTAAGGCGTTATTTATCAGGAAGTGGACTAGATAGTTTTGTTGTATCTGGAGGAGTCAGAGGCATTAATATGTCTTGTTTATGGAAGGAAACATGATTGATGTGCCCATAAAGAAAAGTGTATTTCTTCCAAACAGTCACAACATGTGTCCCAGCCCTGGGTTTGTTTTTTTGGTTGGTTTTTCTTGTTTTGTTTTTTAAAATTTTAATTTCTTGTATAGAAAAGAAGTTCAGTATTGTTAGTATTGGTCTCTCTTGTGTCCTCTGCACATTCCTTGGTAGCCTTTGAGTACAGTGGCTAATGCGAACCATACTTTACAGGATGGAGGAAATCTCAGAGGTATTTATGGGTGTAGAATTTCTGTGAGACCAGGCAGTTTGGTGGAGAAGAGAGACCAGGAGTATCTCCACTTAAGAGAAGGGAGGACTGTGAGCTCCTGTTGTGCAAAGTTGTGTTAGAAGGAGGTGCAGGGAAATGATGAGGAAAAGCTTCAGTCAGACTCGAGTTCTCTCAAACACTAAACTTGTAGTGTAATCCCTTTGAGATTCAGGCAGTTGGAGTCTGTGTTTATGCAGAAGTGGTTGGTTTTACTTGAAATGTGTGTGTGTGTGCTTATGACAAGCTGTTCCCTAAGGTATATGTTTGTTCTCTGATCAGTGCTTTGGACAGAGGCTTCTGAGTCACAGATCTGCCCCCTGTAACTCTTGTCAAAAGTCAGTCAAGTAGCTGTTGCACTGAGCATTATAATGAAAGAGATGTTCAACTTCATTAGTTGTTAGTCTTTGTAGCTTGGTAAAGGCCTCATGCTGTCAACTTTTCTTTTTTCAGATCCTTCCCAGAGTGAGGTTATGGGAGAACCACACATGATGATGGAGCACAAGTTGGGTTTATTGTAACAAAATATACTTTACAAAAATGTTTTGTGTGTGTCTTTCTAGCCCAGATCTAAGTACATGGTACTAAATTGACACAGTGTTAAGCAGACCTGGTTATCACTTGCCTTCCTTAATGAAAAGGCACATTAAATGTTTAAAGTCTATAAATTGTTCTGTGCTTGTTATCAATCATGATACAAATGTCCTGTAACTAGGTAGATTAAATAATGCCTTTTCATAAACTGCTCAGGACAATAGCTTCTTAAATATGGAAATGCTATATATGTATACAAGAAATTCAAAAATACCCAGGAATTTTAAAACTGACTACTGTGGTAAATGCATTTAATGGAGGAAGAGGAAGGTATTTTCCGTTGCATAATTCTTTGTTCATTAAAATTTCCATACACTTTTTAAACTGTTGAATAAAAGTTTGCTATAAATGCTGTTGCGTTCCAAAATATATTTAATCGTAAATCAAGAATCTCTTGTCCATGACCTTTGTCCTTGTCCCTTTTATTGCAGTATCTTTAAAAGTCTCTAACTTCCACATGGCCAGTTATATACATTGTATCCCTCTCTTGACAGCTGTTTATGACCAAGCTATTAAGGTTTTGTGTAGAATTGGAAGAAGTACTGCTGTAAGAATGGGGTTAAAGGTCTAGATTTTTTTCATGTGTCCCTGAGAGGGTATCTTGGTTTTTGAAAGTAGAAGCCAGTTCCATTTGGAGTTTAAAGAGATGTTTTAAAATCTGTTTGAACATAATCCAAAAGAGCACTCCCAGATCTAGGTATTTTAGTATTAACAAAGAATGCAGAATTATGAAAGTACCTAATAAAGCTGCTGCACTAAGAACATGAAGATATTGTGGTACAAATACAGAAATAATTGTTTGTGGGTTTACAGAAAATCACATCTTAATTAAGGAAGAAGGAAAGATTTATACTTGAATACATCTTTTGAAGGACCAGACCACTGGAAGGAGTTTTTTTTTTGTGCCTAAGTGGGTTTTATTTATTAAATTCAGGGTTGTAACAACTATTTCTGGTGTCATACATGTATATGTTACATCGATTCTGCAAGGCAGCTAATACAGTGTGGCATATCAGGAAAAAAGTCTGTGGTTCAAAAAATTTTATCTATAGTCACATATGAAGAACTTGGAACTGCAGTTCTAAAACAGGAACTGTCTTTATTCAGCAGGTTTTACTTGGTTAAATGTAATTAGTGTTCTGTTGTAGATAATTTTAGCAGGAATGTTGCTATAAACTTCTTTCCAGAACTGCAAACATCCCTTTGTACTTTTCAGTGAGCTTATAGCTACTACAGATTCCCTATCTGTGTGGGCCAAATCCTCTAGCTTCTGTCCTGTAAATTTTTTAGTGCTTTCCTGTGCAAAACATTGCAGCATTTTGGAAACAATAAGATGGTAGCATGACTCACTTTAGTGGTGTTCTTAATTGGTTTTATGTTTAAACTTGTTTCATTTAAGAAATGAACCTACTAAAATTTTCTTTCACTTGAGACTTGTAAAGATCAGAGGCTTGTGCTATGCAGTACAAACTTTTAAATTTGTCAGGGTTTTTTTCCCTTAGGGAGGTGAAACAGGCTCAGTAAATTGAACATCTAAGTGTAGACCTGCTCACATTTTTGTCTTCTACAGCTGTCCTTGTCCTTCTGTGAGCTGATAGTCTTTACTAAATTCCAGAGTTGGCTGTTGTTTTATAATTGACAAGTTCCTCTGCAGGTTTGCATAAAGCAAAACTAAACTGTTGTTATAAAGCAAGCTTAGGGTTCAGTAGGCTTTTTACTGCTCAAAGCTCAGGCCAGAAAAGCTGAGGGATTATATTGCCAGGTCTGGGATAAGTTAAAGCTGCTGGCATGGATTTTTAGGAGGTCTGCCATCTCAAATCATATGAAATATTCTAAATGTACAGCATTATCACTTGAACCGGCACTGTTCAAGAAAACAGGGAGCCATCCAGACACAATTATTGGTACCTTACAGCTTCCCACTTCAGTGTACTGGGCTGGTTGGCTTTTCCTAATGTTGGCTGAAAGACGGATGCTGTTGCATCTGAGTAAAGCTACATTAGGACAAGTAATTTACTGGAGTTTCTCATTAGTGCAGTGTAAAACCAGAAGCAGGCTAGGAGGCTGCATGCAATTTCTAGGTGGTTTTTTTCAATTATTAGTGTACTTCGTAATAATCTTGGGTGAGATCAAGCCGTATTCAGAGCCAGGAAGTTGCATTGTTCATTATGTCTGTAAGGAAGCTAATCCTAGGGGTTAGCCAGGCTGGAAAGCAAATAGTATGTGCAAGAGGTCTGTGTGAGAATTTATGCTGTTAGTAGAGAAACAGGAGTCAAGTAGGACTGAGGCAAAAAGCTTTTGAGCTAAAAAGGAAGGGTTACGTTTTCTCAGTGCTGCAGGGAGTTGGGCTGTGGACTGGGCTTCCTGCCCATTCTTTCTGTTTTGTACCAGCCTCATTCTGCAAAGCTGGTGCTTGCTGCACAGAGCAACCCACAGAGGCAGCGCAGTGGGGTGTGCTGGGCACTGGAGCTGGGACACATCTGGCCTAGGTAAGGGAGGGGAGGAAGACACATAGAGCTCTGCTGCTCTGGCAGGCACAACGCAAGCCCCCACTGTGACTTCTTGCAGGTGGTAGTCCTCTGCAACTCCCCACCTCCTCTTGGTGCTGATGTTCTGAGCAGCATCCTTTCCTCTCCCCAGGCACAGGAGGGAAGTAAAAGCACATCTTCCTGCGCTGCTGTTTGATTGTTATGAGCATAAAAAATAGATGATAAGTGCTGCTCCTGTTTACACCAACAATCCCCTATCAGTCGGTCATTTGTCAAAACAAGAGTTAAAGGCACAAGAAGTACACATGCAACAGAGTTTAAAAAAACAAACTTTATTATTATTATGTCAAAATAATTTGTATTTATACACAAATAAAGAAGTTATTATAAAATTAGAATGTTTTGCTTTAATAATCTGATGCGTATTAGTACTTGGTTCCTCAGCTTGCACTGTGTGAGGCATTTTAAAAGCACAGTTCATATCCCTCCATGTGTTTTGACCTAAATTTATAGCCAGTTCTAAATGCTCCATCTACCAGAAATACTCTGCACATGGCACGTACTTTGTGCAGTTAAATCAAATCAGAATAAACCCATTCTTGAGCTTTACGTGCTTGTCCTCAGTTGGACTGACACAGCTTTGTTGTGAGCTTCCAAGCACTAGAAGAGGTGTGCACTGAAGAGCAAGTGAAGGTACATGCCCCTCCTGCATTTGCTTTTTTATTCCCAGGCAGTTTTGTGTGAAATAGTTAATTTCATAAAGCCTTACGTAACTGCATAATGAAGAGGCAAGGAAGACAATGTAACATTTGTGCTAAAATCCTTTACATCAGTGTTTTATTAATCTCTACAAGTACTCATTATGTTTTGGACCCACTGGTTATTGTAGCACTCAGCTCATGTTTCCAACAAGCTGGCAGTAGCTTGGGCCCCTCAAAGGCATTAAGCAGTTTTATTTTCTGGCTCCTGTCTAAACTACTGAGAGAAAGCTAATGATCTTTAATTGCCAACATCAGACTTGGGAGTTCAGGACAGAAGTGTAAGAGCTGGCTAGAGGTGTTAGCACATTCCCTCTGGCCTGTATAAATAACCCTGTTTTCACCTGTGATGAGCAGATAGAAGTCTCCTAATTGATTATTGTAAGCTCTCCCTTTCATTTCTTTGAACCTTCTTCCAGGCTTCTCTGTGATCATGGTATGTAACTTGGAAAGAATGCAATTACTCAGTTATAAAGGATCTATTAAGAGTATAATCATGATTTGGTATTACTATTTTTTGGTGGAGTACCACTGAGATTCTGTTCATAGGATGGGTATCAGTGGCTATAAGCAGCTCATTGATTATACAGCACATGCTATGTCTGTCTGCATTTTTATCATATGCTGTGTGCATGACAAGTCATTGCAGTTGCTTTCCTGTAGGTTTCATTTTCTAACTGGCAACCACTTTACACTGTTTTGCCTCTTTTACCTATTCTGTTTTGGGGGGGAAAGAGTCACACACAGCTTTGAGAGATCAGAACAGTATTGGGTGTCAAACACAACAAATCAACAGATGAGAGTGGTCCTCAGCGTGGTGTTATATTCACACTCCTGCTGTGCTGTGCATTCCAGAACCTAATACTCAGGATAAATTCTACTTAAAGATCTTAAGGGAAAAGGTGAGTAGGCAGTGCTGAAACCGATTCCTAAGTTTGGCAGTCTCACCAGTTTGCACTGGGGTCCTGGGTATGTCGCTTGTCCTCTCTTTATTTCTCTCTATGCAACAGAGAGGATAGTATCTACTATGGAAGGATGTTTTGAATAGCATTTGTAAAGTGCTTTGAAGATTAGAAGTGCTGTTCAAGTGTTCATAAATTACGCCATTTGTTTCAAGATTATTAGATTCATGATTCTGGTTTTGTCACCTCATTTCAGGGTTGTTAAAAAAATAAAAGATCTACAGATAAAAAATGCTATCACAGCTTTTCAGAAAAGAAGCATTTCAGCCAAGTACCAACTTAACTAGAAAACAAGAAGTATCTCTGAGACAAAACAGAGATGTCTACATGCAGTCCTTAATATATGGAAAATTATAAATGTGCAATATGGCCTCTGCAAAATATAGGTTTGGGCTGAACTTCATACTCTACAAGATGGAAATTTTCTGACAGTTCTGTGTAAAAATCCATTTCAAGAACTAAGTCACAGGCAGGGTCCACATATATTTAACTTACACAAACACTCTTCTAGCTGTGGAACTGAGAGTGTACTTGTGGCAGATGTAAGTACTGCCTCCAGTTTGCCTTCTGAAAACAACTATTTTTTAGTTTAGTAATTTTAGGCAGTTCAGGGGCTTCACAGTTAAGACAGGCCTTTCAAGATGTACGCAGCGGACCACATCCTCAACTTGCACAAGCTGCAATGGCTTCAGCAGAATTGCCAGCGTCCTCTGGATTACTAAGCTTACCTCTGTCACCCAACTTAAGAGTGATACAAAATGTATCACAATCCACACCTGGCCTTCTCAAACTTGAGAAAGGATAAGTGGAAAAAGTTATCATCCTACCTTATTTTTTCCTTCGTGCTGAAGCAGCATTAATCTCAACTGCCAGCCTATTTCCATTCCAGTTAAGAGTTAGCTTTAGTCGAGTGCTAAAAAGAGACTGGGCATTGAGTGGTACCAATTTAGTGCTTATTGCTGCAGGGCCACTTGGAGATTGTGTTATGTTATCTCTGTGGTTTCTGTGTGAAATAAGGATCTCTGCCACTGCCTGTCAGATTAGAAATCCTGGGTATGTGGATCCTTTCTTTGTTCAACTATCAGCACTCTCTATGCTGGATACTTCTTCAGGTACCAGCAGAGCCAAGTCCTCCCCATTCCAGCTTGTGCACAGAAGCCAGCTGTAAGACAAAGATAAGACAGGTATCTTTAGCTGAGATAGTTCAGTATAGCATGCTGATTCAGCACCAACAAACACACAGGACAGCTCTGTGCAGCCATCCTCTGTGGCACAAAGCTGGTGATGTGTCTTAGTAAACAAAAGCAATGACATTATTTGCCATAATTACACAAGTCAGACAATATCCTTACTGCTGCCTTTGAGCACACTACTAAACTACTCTGCCTGTTAGAGCCTGGAACAACTACCCCTTCTGCTCTCCAACTGTAACACTGCATAACACGAAAAAGAAAGGTGCAGAAAAAGTTTTATTCAGAGGGTTAGGTATCTGAAACTAATGACAGAAGGTAAAGAAAAATAACTTAGAGAAATTTATGGTGATGATGTATTACAGTACTGATTGATGGAAAATATCTGCTATCTTTTAAAGTAGAGTTTGCTTTCTTAATGGACGCTTTCTTTACTTCCACTGAACTAAACTAAGGATAATATTTAATAGAACAAGTACTTACTGTGCCTTTGTTAAAATAACTGAATTTCTCTTTTTTAAAAATTACTTTACTGGAAAGTATTCTATTTACACACACAAGACCCCTTTGCATTAATTCCCCCAGGTCTAAGACACATCACTACCTTAAATTACCATTAGTATAGTTTCTCTGTAAAGACTGTAAAGAATTATGATGAAGCAGGAATAGACTTGAAATTATATGAAATATTCTAAATGTACAGCATTATCACTGCCTATTTAAATCTTAAAATGCAGCTGATGCAGAGCTAAAATGTCACTGAGGTGAAGTCTAAGTATTAGGAAAAAATATACAAGTCTCCAGCCAGAGGGCCACCCTCTTAGGAAAAACATCTTTTCCCCCCCAACTGTAAATCTATCTAATGAGAAGTGATTCTTCTGTCATTTAGATTTTTGTTTCAGCATCCTAAAAAGAAGTAATTTACACTGGAAATAATGTAAAGTGATTTTTGCTTTATGGGTATTCTTGAATGGTTTTCACTGTCTGCATTACTAAATGGTCACTAGATATAATTAGATACAACTGCTATAGAGGTCTATTTAAAAAAAAAAAAACAAAAACATATTTAGAGGTTTATTCTTTTGGGCTTCAAAATATTTTACAGATTTTAATGGCACTGACTCACAAGGTACCCATGACCAAAGACCAGGACAGACAGCTTTCCATTAAACCCAGTAGGTCACTGTCATGTTTCTAACCCTCATTAGCATCTAGAAAAGCTCAGATTGCAAAATTGAGCTCATGCCTTTCATAAGCCTTCCTTTCCTGGAAGAAAGACCACATAAAGGTCTCAAACCAAGGGAAGGCGCACATGCAGTCAAGGGTATGGTGTATCCCACTGTATGCAGTATGTATGTATCCCAATGTATGCAGTACATTTGGAATAGGCTTCAGTTTGGGGGAAATTCACAGCACAGAGCTGAGGGAAGGTAGCTGGATCATGGAAAAAGTGTGAAGCTCGAGCCACTACAGTACACTAGCAGACAGGAAAGTTTGAGAACTACCAATGAACTATTCAGCTTCAATTCACGTCAAAACAGAAATCACTGGCAAAGGCTGTCAGAAGAACCCTCATGGTCCATACTTACCACAGGACAGACAGTGGAATTAGAGAAAGGCCTGCTGATAGGAGGAAGCTAAAGCCTGAAAACCATGCAACAGTAGTTGCATAGAGAATATTAAAAACTGAAATTGACATAGTGCCGGTCACAACTTCTAAACAGGCAATACAAGCAAACACAGCACCTGCCAAAAATAAATGGGCAAATTACAAAACAAAATAAAATCTCATCAAAGTACTGAAGTTTTTAAACATGGTTCAAAAGATACATCTGTTGACAGTATTTTTGCAAGTATGCAAGCTACAAGCAGTAGAGGATCATATTTTGCTATGGCAACTCCTACAAAATGATAGTTCTTTTAAATGAACAGAAAACAAACAAATAGAACATTTTTTGACGGAAACTATTTTCCTTTGCTATTATTCTGTCACCATGCCTAATTTCTTGAATTTGCTTATCACATGAAGTTTAAAGTGTTCATCCTCACTAACCTCATGCTGTGCACATCTCCATCCTTTACCCCTTCCAGTTCTCTTCTTCATTCTTACTTTTCCCTTTCTTGTTTCTTCCTTTTCTAATCTTCACTCTTATATGTGGAAAAGACTGATTCAACAAGGACTGCCGGTTCAGCTTAAAATCACTGCCTTCTCATTTTTGAAAAGAAAAAAATAGCATTTTTGAGACTGAACTACCCCTTGGGGTGGCAGTCTATCCTGTGTCTTGTTGAACACATTCTCCCAAGCTGCATTCATAGTCACAGGATCATAACCCAAATCACACTAGGTAAGCAGAAAAGGATGACAAGAAGCAACCTGATTCCGGCATCAAACTACTCAAGTAGCCAAAGCCCTGAAGAATGCTAAGAAACTCAATACCAGAGGTGTATTTCAGCACAGCTAGTACAAAGAGATCTTTGTTTTCGTGTATAAAGATTAATCTTTTAAAAAACAAACCAAATCAACTCAGGAAGATGTTTCTAGAAAGTATATATTTCCCAAAATCTATAAAATACACACTCCCCAAAAAGCAAAATATGGGATATTAGAGCCATATTTTGAGGCCTGACATGCTTTTTTCTGTCTTCCATAAGGAAAGGACTTTGAGAAGCATTGTTACATTTTTTGGGACATGTTTAGAAGCCACAGGCCTGAAGCTGGGTTCCTGCTCTATAGCTGAGGATGCAAGTCTAATGATTTCCAAGTGTTATGGAGATTGACCACCTACATCCTACCTTTCTAAATTAGTAAGTGAGATATTGACTAAATAACAGAAACATATCTATCTATGCATGCCAAAATCTTGTGAATGTAGAAGCCCTTATGAAATCACACTTGTATGAATCTTGAGCATTTTTCTGCTTCAGGTTCCCCATGGTCTTTAAATTAAGAATGGCATTTTGTTAGAAAGTTGAAACTTGCAGTGGTTTTTCACACGATGTTGTTTATATTAAAATCAGAACCAGAAGCCATTAATGTCAAGACACAGGCTCATATTACGCAGAACTTGAAAGAAGAGCAATCAAAAAATACCAATACAGATCTATTTGTTTAAAGATAACTTCAAATGATTAAACATCATGCATCAGTGTTCTGAGGCACCATATTATTTTATTGTCTAAAAACAGTTCTACTTACCCTGTTCACCAGGGAGAACCACTTTTGACAGCATGGATCGGAGAACAGGAATAGGCATAAAGCAGAACAAAGATGGCACTCTCACTGTAAAGCAGCCAAGAGACATTGAAGTAATTAAAAATTCAGGATTTTACAAATATATTGCAACTGTATTAGTAATATACTTTTGAATACTTTGTTCCCCAAATAGTAAAAGGCAACAGAAAAGTCAGACTAGATGTGCAGTGAGACACAATTATCCAAGAACAGAGAAATTAATAAATCAAATATATTTATATGGCACTAAAACCAAATCATAAGCAAGTAATTCCATTGTTTCTCCACACAGGTCATCTTTTAATCAAATCCTAGATCAGTCTGATCAACCATTTATATTTTACCTCTCTATGACCCTTTCAAGGTAGTACGTTTAATATCCAACACATTCACTACAGATAACACAGCAGTATTTTCATATACATTGCTGAACCACGGAACAACTGATTCTGGACTCACCTAAAAACATGAGCAGCGTAGTTTTGGCGAAGGCAGTCATGATCATTCCTCCAATGTAAGAAAACATCCCAATAAAGACAATATAAATGTCTTTGAGACATTTAGAAAATAAGTAAACTCCTAAAAAGCTGGTCAGTGAGACAGAAGTGGATGCAGCTGCTCCATATCCAATGTAAACTTCATTCCAGCAGAGTGGCTCATCCAATTCATACAGTGTGAAAAGTGAACTCCCACCCAGTAGAGTAAACATATAAGTCATAAATGTAAAAAGTAAGACAATTATTAAAATTCTTTTTTTATAAGGGGCAGTTTTAAAAAGCATGTACACTCCAGAAAATGTCTCCCTACAAACTTCTTTCCAGGATACTGGTGTTTCATGCTGGAATTGAGATATGCCTATGGTATCTTCCAGAAAAAATACAATATAGATGATATTAATGACATGGAGCAGAGATGCTATCACAAATGTCCATGCAAAGCCTATTCCTCTTAGAAAGTAGCCAGATGACAGTCCTGCCAATCCAGAAACAACTCCAAAAATCAAATCCACTACAGCTATTCGTGTTGTTTTCTGCTTCTCATCATGACACTCCTCTGCTATGTAAGCAAAGCCTCCTCCAAGGAAAGTTGCTATACTCCCAAACAGTCCAGTAATAAATGCGACTGCAAATAGGACAGAGAGTGACAAGGAAAAATATGATATTGCAGTGAAGCTAATACCAGAAATCAAAGCTCCCACTGATGGCAAAACTAAAGATCTTTTGTGTCCCTGGCGATCCCCATTAGCTACAATGACAAAGGCAACTGTAAGGCTGGGAATGGCCCCAGTTAAGTCCAACTGCATATTAAAAACAGAGGCTTTTTCTTGAACTTCCTGCAAAGAGAAAACAAAAATAATTGTAAATACGATAATACAGTGAGGGGGAAAAAAAATCTGTAACAATATTGCATGTGTAATTATTAGTATGAAATATAATGACTATCACTGTACATGTTTATAGAGTATAAATTTTACCATTACAAAACATAATACATGCAATGTAGCTTTATAAGATTATATGAAATTATTATATACTAAGCTATAATAAAATACATAGCATATTCAGACTTTTGTCATTTGCTCTTCAATATTCCTCAAATATTCCCTGTTACATTTTAACCCCAAACTTAATACTTAAGGCACGGTCTTACTAGTACTATTGACAGAGAAATTTCAATGCAAAGAAGAGAAAAGTCCTTTTGAACATGCACTTACAAGAGCTGTAAGTATCTTTAACTGCAAAAGTATCTCCTTCAGTACAGGGTATGGCAAAAGTGCACTGGGCTATTTTAATACTACTCAGAAATCAGTAGCAAGCCAGTCATTGATTAAGGAACGCACCCCATGGTCCCTCCTCACCTCATTTTTCCTCCCAAATAATTCTGCTGAGGGGGTTACAAGAAACAATTCATTGACTAGAGCACACAATGCAAGTAAACAGATCACAATTTGCTCTGATGTCCCCCTGTACAGTCTTACTACTACTACTACTACAAACAATAGTAACAACCAAAAATGTGAAATACAGCTTTAAATATTATAGTGACTCACAGGTATGTGAATTAATGGATTTTGCAAACACTGTAAAGCTCTGGGTTCAGAAATGGTCCAGATCAGTGATGTCTCTACAGATATACCACAGCAGGTATTCACATAAGGAATGGCAGCTAACACTATAAAAATAAACTGTAATTCCCCATTACAGGGAAAATTTCAGAGTTCTTTTTAGCAGAAGTATAAAAATCAAATGTAACTGAAAAATAACCATTTAACAGAGCATGAATGGCTGCAGAAAAAAAGAACTAAAGAATGTTTAATTAAAAAAAATAAGATTGTTATTAAGCCAGCTGCTAAAGGACACTGAACAAGCCAATTCAGATCTTGTTTTTAATGCATAGATGCAGACTTGACAAGAGAGCAGCCACAATGGCCCTTTCAAAGACAACCACCTGATCAGACAGCAGGAGAAAAAGAAGAAACTTTATTCATACAAACCCTTTGTACTAGCTAAGATAAAGTTTTAGATGCAGAGAGTAAAGTCATGCTGAAAGTCTTCTTGGAATTTTTCTGAGGCATAACACTGACTTGGGCATCATTGTGCTCTTCAATCAACAAAGTGTACAGTTATGCAAGTCTGCCCACACCATTCTCAGCCTGGATTCAAGCCATCTATACTCCACGTTTCAGGCATCTCCTCTGTAGCTAACATAATCCTGATTCAGTAGCACCCAAAATGATGAAAAACCCTTAAAACATTCAGGAATGTACTTTGGGCAATTTTAAAAGCTGTGGAATGCTTAATAAACTCATTTTTATATTTACAGGCATAGATCATGAGTTTCTAGTTCAATCTCTTCATTTGCTTACAAGATACTAGGTTTTATCACAAGAGGAAAATTCAACTGATCCTAAGGTTCTCAAGGAAAGCCTTCAAGATCCCCAGCACTCCAAAGTCTTTTGCTCCCTTTCCCAACGATGTCTGACTGCCTTAGTGTTCATGATATCCTGTTCACTGGCCAGCAGCGCTGTCACCCTGGAAGGGTCAAAACCATGAAGACTGAACAAACTGAGATGGAAAATGTTATTTGGACCTTTAAGTCCTCTGCTGCTGACAAAGGGAACTCTATATAGTTGCAGACATAGCTTCTTTACTAGGATTGTCTTGTTCAAAGATATGAGTATCAAACAAATGCTACTAAAATGAAAAATAAAATTAAATGGTAGTATGTATCATCTCAACCCACATTAACCACATAATACAAAGATTATTGCCGGACCATAATGAAGTGTAAAATTGAAAGAGTGAAAAAAAATCCCAAGACTCCAGTGTCCTTGTTTCAGAAGAAGTTGTGCAACACAAAAAACATGGCTACACATCCAGGTACCACATATGACCATGAACTGACTGAGATAAAAAACTTGATGTCTACTGAAGACTACAGACATAAGTACAGGAAAAATTCATTTAGAGTGTAAGGCATGCAACTACCACTCTATGGTTTTATAAAGCCAAAGGAAAAGAACACAGAAAATGATAGGTCAAACCTTCAGCTGCTTTAAAATCACATAATTCCATTAAATAATCAATGGAACTACAGATATTTGAAGAGAAAGGTCTAGTTTTTTAATGTGCTAGTTAACTCTACTCAGAAAAATTACTCTCACAGTGGACAGAAATAGATATTAAAATCACCTAGTTCAAAATTAAAAGAATGAAAATGAAGAAACAAGTAACTTATATAAAGATGAAATTAAGAGAGAAGTGCAGCATCTGAGATTGAATAATACAAAGGACATGATAAACTCACAGGCTCATATGATAAAATATTACTGAGTAGCAAGGGGAAATGAGTGGATTGGATAATAAATCAGTGAGATGACAAACAATGTTTAATGATTAATAATATAGCTCTTTCTGTGACATGAGAAAAGGGATTATTCAAGTCGGTGATCCAAATGCTTCAGTTTATATTCAAATTACCTTTAAATTCACTTTATTATAAAATGAGTATATTTTTCAAATTGTAAAAAAATAATTAATCTAAATTCTGCAAAGGCTAACCATTTTGGATTATATTCTACCTTTTATGCAGGCTCCAAGTGATTTTTGTCTTCAATTTCCTTTTACATTTCGCTTTGAAATAGGTGAAATGAGTATAAAGCTTCCTCATTCTCAGAACATAATGACTTTCACTAAATTAACTGTTAACAGCGATGTTCTTTTAAACATTAACACCAAGCAGGGCCTTACAGCAAAAGTTACAGCCACTATAAACCTAATTCAGCTAGGAAAGCTTTGGAAAATCCAGAACACCTACTTCACACTTGCTGAAAGGGTTTTGAATTAAGTTACTCTTTGGCCTATACACAGGACCATTACCACAGAGGCCCACTTGCACTTAAATTAATGCGTGTTTTGAGCACTTAAATGGTTACACTATGGTAACTAGTGTGGTATAAAAATGCAGCAAGGCATCCAGACAACAGTGTAATTGTTCAAAAGCTCATGCCCTGCTGGCAATCACTGAAATGCAGGGAACGGAAATCTGGCAGGAAAGGGAAACGAAGAAGTTCTGTTGGCCATTATTCAACTACCATCTTGAAGGACTCGTGTTCTCAAATATCAAATTAGCTATAATTTGTAAACAAAAGACCTGTAAAGTGTGAATATACCATCACATCAGAGGTGCTGCCTAAACTTCAGCTGAAATGAAGCACTCTGCTTCAGAGTTTTGTGAAAAGAAATATGAAGTCTTTTATCTTGAACCATAGGTGATAGGAATTTGTAAATCAGGTTGAATTTCAGGGGGTTGCAAAATGCAAACATGAACTTGAAATGTATATTTCTCTGCAATTAGAACTGTATGCTTAGAGAAAATGGCCAGACACAGCATCAAATGGGAAACTAATACCAAAAACCCCACTTTTTGGCAGTAACATACAAGAATTTCTCTGCCAATAACTGGTAATGACCTCCATGGGTCAGCCCAGAAGCCGTGTCGGACCACAGTTCTATTGACCTTTTTACTTTCACATTATTTCTACTAAGACCGGCTTCTGTCACAGGACAAAGAACATACGCCACACTAAAAGTCCAGAATTATTTCTTTCATCACCTTCACCGGAAACATGTGCCATTAACAATCTCCTTTTATATATGACAAATGAGGCAGATAAGCTCAGGTGTTCAGTCTTGCATATATGCAGCACATTAGAGATTCAAATACGGGATGTGAGCAAAAATTTTCAAGTGCCACATTTTCAGCAGCGTAAGGGAACTCCAGCTGACTCTTTCGGTAACCCCAACTTCTGTGTAATTTATACAAAATTTTTTGTACTACTTTTCTGAGTCTACAGTGGTTTCATCTTTCACTTTATCCAACCCAACTAGCAGTTGTTGTTAAGTATGGTTCTATTGCACCTCTTCTGAAAACATGTTCCCTCTGCTATTCCCATGTTAGACACAGAAACCACTGAGTGTGCCAGAGCCGTGTATTGCTTCAGAAAAAAACCCACAAAACCAACGCAGCAGCAACAACAACAAACCATTCAGAAAGCAAGAACTCCCAAACAAGAGACGAGCTTTCTGTTGAATCAGCGCTCCCCTCAAATCCAAACCATAACCTGTAACTGCAGAACTGTGAGATATGACACATGGGGTGAGAGGGGAAAGGGAAATGGAGAATGACCATCTCTTCTACTGCCAGCTCACAGTTAGCTCTGCTTATGTATAACGTTAAAACTGCACTGGAAGTGCAATGGAAGAGGTACCAATCAACAACTAGCTATCCAGCACACTGAACTATGGAAAAGTGCTAAAAATGCAACTGACCATGGGATCCTGACATCTTGACGTCCTTGTATTCCAGCAAGGTAGACTAATGACAAACTATCAACTTTATTTGATCAGTTAAATTTTTTCTACATTATAAAACCACACACACACAAATTCATTTCCCCCATTCCTCGTTTTTCTAAACCCTCTGAAAAACATGTATTTTAAGCTAGATCCTATTCCTCAAAATTACAGGGCATTTGCTAAACTTCTCATGGTTACAAAGAACAGTGGGAGCCAGAGAGATAACGGGTGGCTCACAAACACAACACGCACAATGGTCGTGGGAGGAGGAGCCTCCAGTTGTAGTCGCGGTAATGTCAGCCCAATGCTAATTTGGTCCCCATTCTCTCCGACGATTTTCAACTCCCGCTAAAATACGAATTTGTCTCAGTATCTTCCCGGAGACAAATCCTTGTCTTTAAAGCACTACCACTACCTACATAACATTACAGCGAGGAGACAGCGAAGCGAGAGTAGGTTACAAAACCACGGCTTTCCGGAGAATCAAAGGTTAAGGTTATAAAACATGAGGTTGTATTGAGGCAGCACCTCCTGGCTGCAAGTTTATTTACAATTATTATTCCTCCCCCGCCACTTGCCTTCTGTTTGATATAAGCCGGGCTGCTCTTATTCTGCTCGCAGTGACTGACATTGCTGTCGCTCACGAAAGTGGAGTTGTACTCCTGCTCCCACAGTCGCCGGTAGATGAACTGCTGCACCAGCGGGCTTGTCAGGGAAAACGCAAAAACGTAGATGAAAATAACCGGCTCTACGCACAGACCCTTCCTCATTTCTGGGTCTGGGCTTCAAACCCTGCGCCAGAAAACAAGCCGCAGGTGCTCACGAGGTGAAGGCGAAGCCCCCGAACGCAGCCGGCGCGCTGGCAGCCCCAGGCACGGGGCGGACGCTCCGGCAGCCCCCGTCCCNCTGCGGCGGGCGGGGCAGAGCGGGGAGCTCCGAGCGGGGTCCCTGTGCCCGCGGGAGTCCCCCGCCGCCGTGCTGTGCCCACGCCGGGCGCGGGCGGGGCTGCTGCCGCCCGGCGCTTTCAGCACGGCGGAGCTGAGCGCTGCCCGGGCCCGCGGCGTCTTCGGGCTGCTTATGCAACGAGGATCTGCGTGATCAGCGGCATCGCCCGCCTCGTTTAGCATCGCCACGCCGGCTTGGGGCTCAGCCTTCGCC
>VWZN01012224.1:55628-81132 GCA_013396955.1 Regulus satrapa
TTTTTTGCGTGGGCCTAGGGGTGGTTGGTTTTTTCCTATGAAAAGGTACAGGTGTTTTTCAGATAGCCTTGAAACTGATCTCCTGAGCCTGATCAGAACTTGGTAAACTTTAAGCTTACCTTGCTGCTGTGAGCAATACATTTCACCTTCTGCCTATTTCAGAAAAGTTAGGTTTGTGGTAGGGAAATGGGAAATCAGTTATCAAGTGCTTTTGCATAACAAAGTTGATAGTGACAGTGTGCCTTAGAGACACAGAACCTCCTGTCCGAATCTATGCTGTCCACCTTCCCTGACTGTATTTATATGGCATGCCTGTGGCTGCTAAACAGCTTAATGAGAAAAAGAACAGCTAATAAAGCACTTAGAGACTTAATTGCAAAATTAATTAGACAAACAGAAAAAGTACTGTCTTCCTCTCAGAGATCTTTTTTCTTTCTCTTTTTCTTCTTCTTTTCTTCCCTGCTGCTGATTCCTTTTTGCCACTCCAAACTCCTGGTACCCTGTGGCCTCCTTTGGTGCATCTTATGCCCAGCTTCCTACATCTCCTCTCCTCTGACCTCTTTGGCTTAGACCTTGTGATGGCCTTGGGAGCTCTTGTCTTCCTGGCATGCCTGAGGCCTGGGAATACCTACTGTTTGTTCCATGCCTTATTCTCCAGCATTGACACCTCAAAGAAGCAGCTTAATTGTTTCCAGGTCTTTGCAGATGTCAGGGGAGTGAAGCTTGGAAGCATGAGAAAGAGATGGAAACCCAAAAGCCATGCTGTCACCAGCAGATCAAGGTGCTCTCCATGAAACCATCCAGTGTCCTCAGCTTCCCTATCATTGTTTTTTTTGAAACAAAACCACTTTAGTGAAGACATCACTAAATATCTTCAGTGATTCAAATAGATTCATAGAATAGATTTACAATATGACATGCTGTATTAAAGTGCAAATAATGTTTACCTGGGAAAAGCCAGACGTGAAACAGTGAGGACTTGAAATATCCTCTTTTCCCACTCTTCTTTTATTCTAAACTTTCTGAAGCCTGGACCAACATCACAATACTGTTGTTTTATAAAAACCCCTGAAAATGTTTTGACAGATAAATTAATTGCACACTCATTTAGAAATACCACATCTTGAAGTTTGTCCTTTCTATTTCAAATTTCCTGACTATGGCTTTTGTTTAGTATTTACAAGACTGAATTGTTAGAGAGCCTCCCCCTTTTGTTGCTTGTCTTTATGTTTCTTAAGGGGCTGGCACTCCTCTGGGGCTCCAGAAGACCTCTATCAGTGCAGGAAGTACCAGCCTTGCTTATGTCTACATCCAACCCACCTGTAAGCTTGGGTTCATGAAACAGTGGCAGGTGAGTTGTGTTTCTTTGGCCTGGCTTTTTGGCATGTTCAGAAGATAACAACAACAAATGTAACAATTTAAAAGATCTTTACTTAATTACTGTGTGAATTAAGGAGAGATTGAATTTATGATATCTCCATGTTCAGCTCTTTCTTTTTAATCTCTGAATAAGGGTTACACTTCTGACTGTCACTTTTACTGTCCTCGGGCCTTGGTTTAACAAAAGAAGAAATCCAGTTTTAGCATGCTTCATCTTAAACCAAACCACTAATCTACTTTACATTGATAAGATTTATTGCAGATCAGATAGTGCCTGTCCAAACCAGTCAAATGCTTAGCCTACATGACAGCCACAGGCCATGTTCCTTTGCCCTGTAAGTTAAATACTACTTTTTTCATGATGTGACAGCAAGGCTTGTGGTTAAAGGTACTGAAGCTTTTCATTAAACTGCCCTTCCCTGGCTGTTACATTGAGGTCCTCTCTGGAAACTGTTCCCTGTTGCTGTGAGCAGATTCAGCTTGCGTTTGTGGTAGATGTGACATGTGGTTGCAGTGTCGTTTGCACTTCTCATTTCTTTTGGTCATATGCAAAGCACAGGCAATGTGCTGCATGCTGCTTGTCAAAGCCTGCATGAAGAGAGGTAAAAGGTGGTAGAGGTGGGGCTGGATTGCCTGGGGGTTCCCATCTCTCTTCTCCCCATGCTGTTCCCTGGGTGTGTGGTATAGACTAGATACCTCATTTTGGGATGATTGGGGTGAGATTGACTTCGTCTGAAGAAAATTTGGCACCAGTATTTTAAGTATTTGCACTATATCAAATTCTTCTTTCTTAGTAATATTGGTACTATTTACCTGTCTTTGAAAAGCTGCTGAAATAAATGTAGCCTCAAGCGTTCTTTAATTGAGGGTAGCAAAGTACATATTTTTAATAAGTAAGCATCCTGGAATTACTGGTTAAAGACTGATTTAATTCTCCATCCTAGTGCAATTCCTCACTCTAAGTCTAATACAATTTCACAGTATGTTCATGCTGAACTAAACATAAAATATTTTATACTTTTTTTTTTTTTTGGTGAAATCACCTCAGACCCTTACAAACCCATTATACTAATTACCTTTTTAATGAGTACAACTGAAGAAATGGGTGTATTTACAGGATTAAAGGAACACCATATGAGAGAGAAAATGATACTATTCCTAGAATTTCAAGAGTGGATTTTGTTTCTAAGCTAATAGAAAATTCAGCCCTATTTCAGAATCGGGTGGTGTGAAATCCCATGGTAAATGGTGGAAATTTATAATAACATCTAAAGAATCACATGTACTATCATACAGGAATGAAGTTCTGAATATTATTCTTTGATTACATCCATTTCAGTAGCTAGATTTCTTGCAAGAAGCACGTTTTAAGAGGATGTAGGGAGGGTCAAAACACTGAAGTTAACTCCAGAAAATTCAAGGGGAAGCATGTGAAATAGAGGTTCCTCTGCTGCGTCCCCTCCCCCCCCTGCCCTGCCCTCCCCTCCCACACCAGTCTTCTAATGAATGTTGAGAGGTTATTCTAGAATAGTAACACTATTTTTGAGCAGCATATGGAAGAAAAAAAAAAGTTAAAATGCAGTAAAAGGTCTCTCCGAAGATGAATTTACAATGGAAAAAATAAATATGATCAAGGTGGAATTTCTAGATCTGTAGGTCCTATTTAAAAAAAAAAAAAAAAAAAAAANGCAATAGTACCTGTGCAACAACCATATCAACACTGCACATAATGTAAAAAATGCAATGGATGCAGATTAGGACACAAGTATAGCTATTGTAATACATTAATGTGTTCTGTAGTGATAAAGGAATTTAGAACAACAAAGTGAGTGGCCTGTTTCTTGTTGATGATATATTATTCGTTCGCCTTCAATAATGAACAGTGTAGAAATATCTCAGCAGAATGATGAGGCTGCAGGTAGAAGACAGCTGCAATTACTTTGAAAAGGTGAAAAGTAAAAGATGCTTTAACAACCCTGGGGAATGCATCGGATGGAGGCAGCTGCAGCATTGTCATATTAATGTCTATCAGTAAGACAGACCTCTGTATGATAAGAAGTCATGAGAAAATAAGCTGTCATCCTCAGTGTTGTGACCCTGCCAGCATTATCAGAGCAAGTCTGCCTCAACTGCTGTCCCATCAGCTAGATAACAAAACTGAAATCAAGGTAATAATTATTACCTAAAGTAATTTTTTTTCCTGAATATCAACCATTCCTTCAGCTAGCAAAAACTGACAGTCTTTATTTTCTGATAGCTCTTGTAGTTTCTCATTTTCCAGAATACTGTCTATAAATTTTTTTTCCTGCTGATAAAAATACATACAATGTTAAATGTGATCAAATTTGCTCCAATTTTCATGACAGCAATAACAAATCATAGCTTTCAGCTGTGACTACACTGTACATTTCTGCACAATAAATCTTCCTCTCTCGCTACGTTTTTCATGCTGATGAATCTTCCTGAATGCTATGCAATATCACACAATCTGTAAAATGGCTATTAGGGAGCCCTGGTGATCATTCCAGTGATTTCCTATGTGGGACTGGGATGGGAATATCTGACAATATTTGATTTTTCATCTATCCTGATAGGGGATCTTGCCTATCCCCTGGAGGCTGTTGTTATTGTCTGGAGTCATCTTCAGGCAGTCTGGTACTGCTTGCAAGTAGACAGATCTGGGAATTCTTTTGCCTTTCATGCTTTGAAGCTTTCCTTGTGAAAGCTCTGCTTTCATCCATTTTTCCCCCTTAAAGCTGTTGTCAGCTTTGCAGTTCTTTGGTTTGATGGTAAAGTGCAAAGGAATGCTGCAGCCTTATCTTCCCTTGGCTGGACTGCAGTCCTAACAAGCTGGAAGTGATCTATTCCTATAAAAATCTCATTGTGTCATCTTCTGCCTGGCTTTCCTGATGCTTAGCACTACCAAGGCAGTGGTACTGTGCAGGGTTCCTCACAGAACTCCA
Organism: Regulus satrapa; assembly: GCA_013396955.1. Lineage (NCBI taxonomy): Eukaryota > Metazoa > Chordata > Aves > Passeriformes > Regulidae > Regulus > Regulus satrapa. The sequence goes on from VWZN01012224.1 coordinate 59,972, forward strand.
TGTATCTTTCTGCCCTGACCTTGGGCACTTCTCTAGTGGAACATGCTATGAAGTGATACCCGGCTGCTGAGTGCCTTAAATTGGACAAGGTGGATTGTACCAAAATATCTGTGCGCTGGAAGAGGAGCCCACACATCTTTTGTGCCCTCTGTTTATCTTCTGGATCCAGTTGCAGCCTCTGCATTGGGGATTAATTATACAAAAGTAAGGAAGCTGCAGACCAGGGTTTGCAGGGCCCACAACACAAGGCACAAGGCCAGCATCAGGGACACCTTGATAATCGTGCTATTATCTGCATGGGTCATTGGTATTTGCTTGCCATCACTGCCTTACACCTCCCTGTGATTTACAGGAGCCTGTCCCCCTTCTGTTGTATGTGTACAGGGAATGTATTCACAGATGTCTGAGTGCAGCAATACACGCTGCTCATTAGTGCCACTAACTATTTGCTTCCCAAAATATTCCTGCCTACTTTCAGTAGGAAGAGAGTCTAGCTACAAATCAGGGCTGGCATTGTTGAATGATCTGAGATCTGCTGTCAGCTTTGCCAAAATTTTGCATTTAAATAGTGGGAAAAGCAGGTAGATTAGTAGTTTCTATTTTAATTTTAAACTATATTGATAGCTAGTGTTTTCCATTGTGGTTGTCTGAAGTCAGATGCATCTGAAAATGACTGGTGTGTGTAGATCCCTTTGATTTGATAGTTGGTGTCCACCAGTCCTGTGAATTTAGATGGCCTTACGCTTTTCAGTGTAGACATCAGAAGTTGCTTCAGATCACATCCTTTCTATGTTGGGATTTTTCCATGATTAATATGAAAGTGGGTGATATTCTTCTGGTACAAGGAATACAAGTTTGATGTCAGCAAATAGGTTAAGAACATAAAACTGCCATCAAAACTGCTGGAGAATTATGCAAGAGGAGAATTCCTTTAATGACAAGGCTCAATTAATGGGAGATTTTTAGCTGTCAAGTCATAAATAGCAAATTATAGTCTCATTTCCTCTATAACTGATAGAGAAAAAAAATTCCTTGCTTTATGATCTCTGGTTTATGAGTAATTGTTTTATTTCTGCATACTGAGTCAGTTATTATGGGATTATAATCTTCTATGGTGTGGATTGCAGCCACACTCTAAAAGTTTCCTTTTAAAGGAAACTATAATGTCCTAATCTATTTTTTTGGCATTATATCATTTATAGACAAAATGAACAGGATCAAACTACAGTTGAAGAATCATGGCATTTTTAGCTAAGGAAATGTTCCTTATGAAAACACAGATTTTATTAGTGATACTACAATTAAATAAGCCATTATCAACTTCCTACAGATCTCCTAAGAGCAGCTCTCTTTCATTCTGGAGCCCAAATTACGGAAGCAATCTTCATAAAGGCCACTTCCCCAGCTATAGCGCCTGTTGTGATATGATTCATGCCTTTTGTCTTCTGCTTGGAATTTGGGGATGTTTATGAAGGACTGTTATAAATACGGCACCTAATTCCTCTTTTCACAAGATGCTTTATTCACAAGAAAAAAAAAGAAAAAAAAAGAAAGAAAATCACATCACATACGCACGTCATATAATTTCCATTCCCATTACCATCTGGCACTATTCTTGTTGCCTCCTTCATATACATATTGAAAGGATGTGAGACCCGTGCCAGGCAGACTCTCCGGAGCACACGTTTCAGTGCTACAGCTGGGAATTTAGTGGGGCACAGGCATGTTTGAGACAATGAGTCCTTGTAAATGTGCATTTGAAGGCTGGAGCTGGAGTCACATGTGCTTGGGAGCAGAAGAAGTAATGCATGAGAATCCCACTTTTTTGGGGTTGTTTTTTTTTGTTTGTTTGTTTGTTTTAATCACTGTATCACTAGTGATCTAACGCAGAGTTATGAAATTGAACAGATTAAATATCTCAGCTGTTTTTGTACTTCTCAGACTTTCATTTTCCATAGGGAAGCAGTGGTATCATTGGTACCTGGAAAGTACCTGGATGTTGATTTATCCTAAAGTGTTGTCTAAAAATACAGTTCTTTTTGGCATGGCAACTCTTTGAGAAAGCAACTGCCTTGTGTCTGTACTAATTGCAGCAGGATCCTTTTTCAAAGAAAAGAGTTCTTCAAGGCTAAAAATTGATTTGCAGGATGATCAGTGCAGACCCACTGCACTCATCTTGCCTGCTTAAGGTGAAGGGTGATGATGATGGTTGTATTCATATTCAAGCAGTCTATTTATGTGAACCATTATGCTAATAAGTGATTGGTTATGAAATTCAGATGGGCTTCCAAATACAAAGCAGCTGTGGTCATGTGACAGGGGAAAGGGAGGAATTTAGGACTCAGGGATTTCTTGGCTATGCAAAATACCTGAAAAGCTAGAGAAGTAATTTGGCCATAGATTCAGAGAGCTGATCTTTTTACAAGGTATACCTAGCTATAGGTTGCACTGCTATCATTCCTTCTCTCTGTCCATCAGAGAGTCAATGCCCCCTGGACTTCTAGCAGCTGTGACAGGACTGGACATGCAAAAATAGTTGTCAGCAGACACATCCAGTTGTTCATGGTCTGTGCTTGCTGCCTGAGCTTCTGCCTCCCTTGAAGGGCCTGGGGCTCTGTAACACTGACTTCGAAAGGCAGTTCAGCCAAACTAGGCAGCTGTTGCCCAATGGCTGTGAGGAGTGCACGTGAGGGACCAGAACCTGGAAAGAGATGTTTAGGAGACCCAATAACTGCCTCAGCATCATGAGCAGAACCCAGCTCAGAATCCCTGTGGAGTACTCACTCTCTGGATGAGCAGTGTTTGCCTTCTCCCAAGGACTGAAGCTTGTTTAAGCAAGAAAGTTGAAACAGCCTCTCTAGACCCTGCAAGTACATGAGCCCCAGCAAACAGTGATATGCATGGAGCAGAAAAATGAAGCAGTTTGTGGTTGGTTTTTTTTTGTTTTGTTTTGGTTTTTGTTTTGTTTTGTTTTGTTTTTTTGTTTTGGTTTGGTTTTTTTGTGGTTATTTAGTCCTCTAGCTGAATAAAGTATAAGGTGGATTATTATACATCCTATTTCATAGTCTGGCATTAAATCATTAAAGTGATTTATGTTTGGGGAGAATGATTTTTAATCAGTTGGGTAGAAATTAACCACACTGCAATAAACAAAACCTCATGTGTAATTCATATTTTATGAGGCTCAATTCTCATCTCAGTAGCTTTGTTTTCTGTCCAGAAATCCCAGAGAAGGGCAAAAAGCCCAGTGGTGATTCTGGGGTTTCTCTATCTGATGTGGTAATCCTGGATACTTCAAGAGAAGCAAAGGCTGTACAATTCCAGGAAAACAAAATGTAGCGAATGTGTCACAGTGAGTTGCATGACCCTAGCATTCTAAAAGCAGCACTTGGGATTAGCAACTACAAATGAAAAATGAATGGAATGATTTGAACTTCAGGGAGTACTTCTGGAGAGCTCACCACATTCAGTTTCTTTGGCTGCGGGCTCCCCAGATGAACAATATCTGATTTGGAGTGCTGCTCGGACAGTGGCTGTGCAGCATCTCAGCACAGGGGCTGCTACCATGGGGAGTGGAACCCTGTCTGACAGCACCTGGCATTTGCCACTGATCATGAAGGGAGTGCTGAGAACTGATTTATGACGGGGTCCTGTTTCTAGAGGGCTGGAGTTTGATTGATTGGTTGTGCAATTTTAAAACACATTTTCTGTTCATCAGCACTGATGTGATCAGGAGCAATAAGATCTGTCTAATCCATTCCATTTTCACCCCTGAAGCTGGCTGGCAGTAACAGTTCCCCATGAACTGGATGACATAATTTTTATGCAAAATCAACTCCTGACCTCTCTTTATGCTGCAGGAGTTATGTGGCTTAATGCACTCATTCCCTTTTCCAAAATGACTTTGGAGCACTAAGGCATATAATTTCAAATAGGATAGGAAAGCTGAAAGCTCCCACTGGTAAAATAAAAGGAGATGAATACAGTCTCTTCCTCTGAATTGCTTTTAAGAGCTGTGCTCTCCCCTGCTTTATGAAGGGAAAACAGAGCGACTTTAAATGCTGATGATGCAACACTGCCTCCCACTGCTACATCCCGTTCCTCTGATGCCTCAGCCATGCTTCTGCCAGCACAAGCCCACTTGCTGCTTCAGTGGGAAGGCAGTGGGGCATGATAGATAAATGCTGGGACCTTTCTCATTTTTTTTGCCATGCTATTGATTCTACATGCCCACACGGATATGCCCAGGTCCTTGTGCTGGGCATAAATCTAAATGCTGCTGGCAGTCTTCAGAGCATGAACTGAAACTGCCATCTCCCTTTTTGGAGGGGGAGTGACAATGAAGATATTACAATTATAAATCTCAAAAGGAGAGTATAAGATTGTGTTTATTTTTATTTTTTTTTTTCTAATCAAAGGACCATTCCACCTCCTAGGAGAACACATGCACAAACCAGCCTCAACACTGCTGCCAACAGTTTTCACATATAAATGAAAATCTCTTAGGTCACATATTGTATCTTTATTTTTTACCTCAAATAGCCTTAAATTCACCTTAAGTGTAAGTATTTAATATACTTCCATGCAAAATAATGTATACACACATTAAAAAAATGTATCTTTGTCTCCCTCCCTCCAAAGTCTGAGCCTGAGAGCAAAGCAGAGACAGAGGAAGCACTCTCTTGTACCAGCTGGTTGCTGGAAAGGATGTCCTTGTCCTGTAGCAGCACCATGGTTCACTGGGGGATACTTGTTTTTCTGAATTGGCCCTATGGCAGGCTGCCTAATTCACTGTGGCAAGTGCAGTTGTGTAGCCACTTGCTTCTGCTTCCCAGGACAGCCTTTTCCTCCCCCACAGGTCTTTCCAGAAATGAAAAAGGCACTGAAGGTACTTTTGACTCCAGCATTGACCAGAGCTCATCTAGACAGGGATTCTGTTCTCCACTGTGGGTTTCATGTAATGAGTTGGGAGATATCTCACTCTCATTTCACAACTTTCTTCTGACCTACCTAGGCTGCAACAATCAAATCCCAAACTTTCCTGCCAGGTGTCTTGAATTCTCATGGGTGTTGATATCCAAGGAGATTTTGGATTTAAGATTGCTGATCCAAGACTATTAATGTAAGATCACCTTTCAGAGACTGTGTTACCCCATACCCCATGTATCAATCTCCTGCACCATCGTGCTCTCCAGATATGCTGCATCAGGGGACACCCTTCTGCTCTGCTCTCCCAAACCCACCCAGCCCGTGGGCAGCTGGCAGCAGAACAGGCCTGGCAAAGCCTGACCCTGGATTCCCCAACTTGTTAATCACTTAAGCAGGTTAAACTTGTTTTGTAAGATAAAGGTTTTTTGGATTTTTTTTTAAAGAAATAACCACCCAGAGTTACCTTAACTGTTTCCTATCCTTCTATGGAAAAAAGCAGTGTTTTCTAGTCAAGAAGCTGCATTTCAGCAGCAGCTTTTTCTAGCTGAAAATTGTAGTCTTTTTACACAGTTGGGGCTGGAGTCTGATATTTCAGTCCTGGAAGACCATAAAATTTGAGCATACATCTCTGGACAACCTTTAGTTCTCTTTTGATTTTATAGGTAGGTTTCAAGTAACATGTGAGGTGTAATCCCTTCTGTCTGGCCTTTCTTTGATGATGATGCCTGTTCTTTTGATCCAGTGGGATGCTATTCCTGGCAGTCAACAATGTAACACTCGTTAATCAGTTTTGAACTGTCCAGTGTAATCTCAGGGGGTTCAAAAGACAAACAACTGGGAAAATTAAATATGTGAGTTGTAGTGATTTTTTTTCAGCCTCCATGTAAGTAATCTATGGAGTTTCTGCTTTTTTTTCCTGCTTTTACTTCTCCTACCATAAGGGACAGCAAAATGAAATATGCAGCTGATGTATATTTTTTACAGAGCCTGAGAGCACAGAGCATCACTAACTCAGAGCTTTCTTTTGGGGCTGAGGTCGGTTGCATTCAGGACGCTGAAAAAACTCCCTGGTATTTCACAGTTGTAGGCTCGTGATTCATCCTCGGGCTGCGTGCAGGGGCCGGGGGCGAGCAGAGGAAATCCTTCCTGCTCTCTCCCGGTAGGTACGTGTGGGGCAGCGCGCAGCCTGCCGACACGGCCTGGGAGACCTTGCTCCTGGATGCCAAATAATGCTGCCGGTTGGATTGATCGAGGAGAGCAGCCTGTGGAACATCTGCCCACCTGCAGCAATGGGAATCCCTCCTGCTCCAGTGCAAGAAGTTATCAGTGCTTTGCAGCAGGCTTGCCATGTCCCGGGATGCAGGGGGAATGTAGCAAACCCTCAGGCTGCCATGGGGCTCATTGAAGTGCTTGCAGGAAGAAGGAGCAGATGCGTAACAGCCAAAGCCACAGATTTTTCATTTGTGCTTTTCCCCATTCCAAAAATGGAAAAGTCTGTTCAAGAATCCTTAGTGGCTGACTGTGTTTCATAAAATGAAATTAAAAAAATAAAACAGCGAGTGGTCGTTCGGAAAGTACATGTGTGGAAAATGTAAATTGGATCATAAAGACCTGAAAGGGGAACATCAGCTACCTCTGGTGTGCCAGATGCTGAAGGCCCTTCCAGGCTCTGGCCATGGAACAGCATGCTGCTGAATGAGAAAGAAAAAGCATCTTTTAACAGCAAAAGGCAAACTCAATTCCATAGCAACCACATTATGTCTGATATGCTGGAAAGGCAGAATTCATTTTGAGAAAAGAAAGCTGTGCCTGGCTTGGAAACCTGACACTGCCACTCTGACTGTGAGTGATCAGAGCAGATGCCATTAGAATAAGATACAGGATGCTGTGTTACAGAATTGGAAGGAGGTGATAATTTGTGACTCTCTAGGGTTTTCCTCTCTAGGGCGGGGAGTAAAAAACAAGGAATGATTTTCATCATCCTCTGATTTTCATTGGTTTCATTTGACTTCTGATTGTGATTTCAGTTTTAGTAGTACTGTATGTCTCTGCTGCATTGTGACAAGGCAGATAGGCAGCTGAATAGTGTGTACCTTAGTAATCTTTTATTATTTTTGTTAATTTAGTACAGTTCACAGTCATTCCCTGCAATACAGAAGTGGAAAGTTCAACTGCCTCTCAAAAGAGCTGGATTTGAACTGGAAAATGTTCAGAGCAGGATGTCAAAAGTTGTCAGAGGAATAGGATTTCTTCCCCACAAGAAATAAGCAGAACAATTCTTCTAGCTGGAAAAGAGGTGACAACAGAGAGAGGAAGGCAGCCTCTAAGTGCTGGGGCAATAGGGAACAGGAGAGGGTTTTCACAACCCCTTCCAGTGCGAGCATGAGAGAAAACAGTGGGTAAGAAGCTTCAGGGCAAAACCCAAGTTGATTCTTCAAAAGTCTGTGGGCTCCATTTACTCCTTGCCACAGGAATTGGAGGGTCATAAAGGTCTTCATACATTTAATTCTCATCAGAGACATCAGTGAAGGGCTGGTAAACACAAACACAGCCCATATGGTCCAGGCAGTCGCTGCCCTGCAGGTTGTGACTGGTTGGCAGGATGTTCTGGGCAGTATCTCTACAGGCATTTCCTTGCTTAAACATTTCTCTAGGTATCTACTTCTGGTCATTGTCAGGAGAGCATAACTGATATTTGATCCAAGCTGATATGGTTTTCATATTCTCAGAGACTTGGCATACAAGCAGTGTTTATTTTTAAAAGAAGGTCAAAAATCTCCAGTGGATGTCTCTGTCCTGCCATGCCTCCTGTCTGTAGTTTCTGTTGCAGCTCTGTTGAGCTTCCTCACTGTGCATGTATCTGTCTCACCTCGGCCCTAATATCACACAAATTCCATCCCCCATGAAGGGAAACCCAGATACAGAGTGGGATTAAGCCCTTCCATAATGCTGCCCCTTGGATGCCAGGGTACCACATAGATGCAGGGCATATGGTGCTAGATTTTGGAGCTTTAGGTCCAGTATTTGTACCATTGCCATCAACGGTGAAAGAATTTCTTCTTTTCAGGGTTACACCAGAATTTCTGTTGTTTAGTTCTCCAGCTTAGAGTCTGTCCCATATCCCTGTGCTGAACTTACATTTAAAATGTATGTAGCCAGCTCACATGTTTTGCTGTAGTCAGTTATTTCTTGATTATCACATAGAAATTCTGAGATATTCTACTGGGATATTGACAGCTGCAGTTGGTTTGTCCTTTCATTTGCCTATCAGCAGTATTTGGGAAAAAAGAGGGTTTTGTACAAAATGTTTCACCCTTGGCTGCAGTAGGCTGTAACCTGATTCAGCTCACGGGCAGGTTAGCCCAGGGAGCTGTGGGTTTGGGTTACACATTTGTAAAGAGCCTGCGAAGCTTTTCCCAGTTTTTGGGACTGTGTTGCCCTCTGCTGACTGGTAATGGTTTGGAGATTCCGAAAGACCCCGCAGAGCAGCCCAGGTGCCTGCAGGCATCCTGCAGCTTTTACCGGGATGTATTTTTGACCTGTAACGTCAAACATGCTCTCCTATCTAAGATTAGCTGTGTAGCCATAATTAGGAATTCCCTAATAATTCAACAAAGCGAATATTCCCCTCTATCCACGTTTTCAGCTTAGGTGATATTTTATTAAAGTCTTGATTGTAACAAACAAGTAAAAAATGAATTGACAAAGCTTTGAAACAGGCTCTTTATCACCTGTGAACAGTGTCTAATGCCTCTCATCAGCTGGTTTAAGAAAATCACAAGATGACACACTGTATGGAGGGATAATAGAATTTGACAGTAGCTTACACAAGAGCTAGTTTTCAAGGGCAGGAGAAGGAGATGGCAATTATTTGGAAATAGATGCAAGTCTGTGTGAAGAGAGAAACCCATCAGGAAATGTAAAGCTAGAGATGATTATGTACTCAGGGCATGAACCACTCATCTTCAGAACTGAAAGAAAACCCTATTACTTAGTTAAAATGTGCTCTTTCCTACAATCCCTAAAAAAGCTGTTGTCCTGGACTCTGATCCTTTCCCAGGAGGTGACCGAGGAGCAGCATTTATTGAAATGTTAACGGAGAGATTTGTGTCAGGTGGAGAAAGAGTAGCCTGCCCTTTGACACAGCAGGTTCCTATCTAAAACACAGTCTCTCACATAGAAATTACCTTGAATAGCTCCATCAAGATTTCAGCAAACTCTTGTTGATAATGCATACCTCCTATTTGTTGTCAGCTTTGAGACTTACGATTGAAAAAGCAGAGCCTAAGCTGGAGGCAGTATTTATTTACAAGGGCTGAATGCTGAATGCAGGCAGCAAAGGGAGATTGAATAATGCTTGCAGACAATGTAACAATACCCCAGGCACAGATGCCCTAGATCTGACTTGCAATTCCATCCTAGGTTATAGTTCTTTTTAAATCATCCAGGCTCAAGGCAGGCTGAGCTGAACATGTAAGACCAGTATAGCCACAGAGCTAAAATCTTGGACACATTAAAAATACCCCAGATCCCTGCAGAAACACCTGTTAGCTCAGATAGCATTATTCATACTTTCAATTTAATTAATCTGTGCAGGGAAGTCTGGCATTTGCAGATTTAAGGGGCTATTTTTTGCTTTTTTATTTGGTTATCAGATAGTTTCTTGCTAATAAGCACCATATTTTGAAAACTAAAAGCAAGTGCAGCTGCACAGCCATTTGATACCAGAGTTGTCCCTTTTTATGAATGCTGTGAAGTTTTACCCTAACAGTATTCCCTTTTCATACATGGCTTCATCTTTTTATATGTAATTCTGTATGGGATTTTGAAACGTAGAAGTGGGTCTAAATGTAGATCTGTATGGCTGCATGCAATGTTGTATCATACCCTGACAGGCAACAGCCCATCAGTGCAGGTCAAGAGTCATACCTGCCCCTACTTACATCAGAATCAGCAGTCCTGCAGCTTTTTAAAGCATGAGTTCTTTTTCTGTGAGCATCCAAAACATGTGGGTGAGACCACATATGATGATAGGCCCAAGCCTGCAGAAAGGCAAACTTGGTTCAGCTCTACAAGCTCTTAATAAAGGAAGGAGAGAAAGTTCCAGAGGATCTTTAACCTGTGATGTTGGAGGAAGAGGTGCACTTTCATAAACATGAACTGACTTCATTGTCAGTTTAATTAAGGAAACTCATTTAAATATGACTCAAAGATTCGTACTCTCCAGATGAATATTGACACTTGTGGTAGATTTGCTTCTTGTTTGAAATGTGGTTATCACTAATTGCCTGCCTATATTGGGATGACTTCTGATTATGTCGATAATGTCAAAAGTGTTTTTGGGAAGAGTCTTTCTCAGTTGTCACTCGTTAAGGACAAAGCAGATGTCACTGTAATTAGAAGCTATACACACTGCTCATTTTAAGAGCACCTAGATGAGCATGCTTCTGCTCAGGTTTGTTTATTTACTTCAAATCTGATTTCTAGGTGGAGACCACTTAAAGGATAAGGACCACTGCCAGGTGTCCTCTCATCTCTTGCCCTGAGATTCTTATTATAAGTGCTAATGCTCTCCTTATTGGAAATGAACAGTATTTTTAACTAATAATTAACAGAAAATGGTTAATCCTTGGGAAGGAATACCTAAACAGGATATACACTTTTTTTTTTTTTAAACTGGTGTATGCACTGTGGTTTCTAGCTGAATGATGCAAGTAAATTTGCATCAGATTAATACTGGATTTATTTTACCTCATCCTACACTTTCCTTCTAGTTTTGTTTTGTAGTCTCTCATTGTTTTTTGGGTTTTCTTCCCCTTTCCTTTCCCATCCATATTATATTCTCCCATGCTGTTCTTGTATCAGCACACTCCTGGTGTGGTTCTCCTCCACCTCTTTCTTTCCAGGAAAAGTGGCCATTAACTCCACCAGGTGCCACCACCCTTTCCAGGTGTCTGGACATTGTCAGCATCCTGAAGTGGAGATGTGGTTTGTGAGAAGAGTGCCAGTGAAGAGCTGTGATAACACATCTACGCATACTTTTGGGTGTAAATTATGAGGAAGCAGTCAATGTGGCAAAGGATCAGGCCTACCAGGTGAGATGGAGTGAAGGGAATTCAAGCTGAGGCTTTCCAGAAGCTAATCAAAGAATCACAGAATCACAGAGTAAGCTGAGTAGGAAGGGACCGACAAGGATCATTGAGTCCAACACCTGGCCCTGCACAGCCTCATCCCCAAAATAAATATAAAATATTACTTGTCTTTTGAATCTCCTGGATTCCTAATTTCTTTTGGCTGGTTTCATCCAAGTTTGATATGGAAATAGAAATCTTCAGTATCTCAAGTACTCACCTGTATGATGAAGGCCAAGTACTCCATGTGCCCTCCCCTAGAAGCACAGGTAGGTGAGCTGACTTGCTTTATCAGACACCAGAGAAACTACAGAGCATCTCAGCAGCCTGGCTGCTCCCCACACAGCCCGTGGGTGTCTTGCTCTTACAGCCTCAATTGCAGCTGCCTCACCTTATCACAGGTAACCCAAGCAGGTGGTGCCAAGCCTGGGAAAATGGGCTCCAGCGGCTCCAGAGGCTTGTGCTGTTCAAAAAAGCCCTACCAAGGTTCACCAGAGATAAAATGAGGGGAACTCTCCCTTTGCACGCTGTGAGGTGTCCAGCTGGATGGCCATCACACCTGTGTCTCCCTTTGAGGAAGGACACTGCCAGTGTGGGGAGCACCCCTGTGTGTCCCCAGCTGTGACAATGAGCCCCAAGTGAGGGTGACTGCATGGGCATGGCCTCTTCTGGGACAGGGAGGCAGAGGATATCAGGACAAACAGGGCAGTGTTTGGACTGCTGCAGTACAGTTTTAATTCCAGTTTTTCCCAGATGTTTGAGAAAGACTTGCATCAGTCTCATTTGCAGGATCTAGAAGCTGGTAATTCACTGTTTGGCACAGTAATCCTTTTTCCTAAACACAAGCCCTGGAAACTCTGAAGCTGATATTTCCTACAGCATTTTTACAAAATTCATAGAGAGATAGTAATCCATTCATTCTTAGGGGCTTAGAGTTGAGTTTGTTAAATACAATACCCAAGGACAATAGGTCAACTTCCTGAAATGAAAACATGTCCATCTCCGAGGTTAGTGCGGGAAAGTGTTATGAAACAAGTATGTGCTGAGGGGGAAAGAAAATAAAGAAACGGGAGTGGGAGAAAATCCCATTTAGGTCCTCCAAGCTTGTCTATAGGACTCAATTATAGATGTGCTCTTCATAGAAGAGCAGATACATCATAGTTGTTTTTTTCCTTTCAATTGTTTCAGAGTCCACATAGTCTCATTATAAAGCAAAGCCAAGTGCAAAGGCCAGTGTCCAAATGGAAATGTCCAGGTGAAGGAAGCTGATAGGTAGCCTGCCCTGGGGGAGCCTGTATAACTGATGCTTGCAGGAAGCCCTGGAGTAGCCTTCTCCCTCTGCTCTTAGGGAAGCCAGAAGAGGGTCCTTATTTCTTGACTGTGTCTCTTTTCCATTACCTACAAATCCTATGGAGGCTAGGAATGTCTAGGGCTGTGATAAACCCTGACAAACCATCAGGCCTGCACAGGCAGGTGGCCTGTGGACTCAGCTAGTCTCCTCCTCCTCCACTCACCCTTCTTTAAACTGCAGTCCCCATTGGCAAGAGCATCCTTCATCAGGATGCTCTTCAGCAAGAACATCCCAAGCTCTGTAATGTCTCACAGGTGAACTCATGCTCAGGGAAGAGAAACCTTGTCCCAATGGAAAGCAAAGTGGGAAAATATCTCAAACTCTCCCCAAATTCCACAGGGCAGTTGGCAGTTGGTCCCAGTTTTTGAACCCTGTGTTTTAAAGTGTGAAATTCAAAAGTTTGGCAGTTTAACTTGGGTGTTACTAGATGTTGCCATAAAGCCAGAGGAGATTGACAGATAAGAAGAGGATGGCATATAAGGGGGCACAGCACTTTGCTATAAGTGCTGTATAAATAATGGTCATTCTTTGGAGCTTTTCAGTTGTCTGCAGTGTGCAGAAATCTCTGTCAGGGCTGAGCTCTGTTCTCACTGCTCCTTCTCTCTGTGACTGCTGGACTGAGCTATCCTCAGGAGAGAATCTGCAGCCAGTGTCACTGCTGCTTATGGGCTCGCTAAGGCACTTGCTGAAGAATTTGCTTTTCTTGGAGCTTGTCAGAGTCGCTGTCATAATTTTTCATTCTTCCACTTCATTTGCAATATCGTTTTCTGGAGGAGCATCCCTGCCATTTCGAGCTGCTGATAAGCCCCACTGTCAGTCATAGCTCCACAAAGCTCATTATTCTGCATCCACATGAGTGTCAGTTCCCTTTGCTTTCCTGGATGTGACTGTATTGCTGTTGTTTTCCTCCTGGTCCTCATTTATGGCTGTTTTCCTCCCTCACATAGTTATATGCAGCGAGTTTTTCCTGAGAATTACCTGGTGCTGCTTTTCCAGCAGTTGAATGACACAGGTAACAGCAGCTTCACTGTAACCCAGCTTCTATTTCCTTTAGTGCTATTATCTAAACATACTCTGAGGAAAACAAGCTGATACCATGATAAAGCTGAGCCATCCCTGTTTTCAATTTATTCTTGATTTTGACAGTTCCCAGCTCTCTCAGGAGGAGAAAAAGATGCAGAAAAAGGTGTGTAGATCTGCCATTGCTCCAGAAATGTTGGCTTGCTTCAGCCAGAGCTTGGCCATATTCTATGTTCCCTGGTCACTGCTTCCAGTCCTAAGCTGTGAGTTTTCAAAAGAAGCGATTCAAACAGAAATTAATGTTCTGTTAAAAAAATGACTCTGTTCTTCTTCTCTGTCTGATTTATCTCAAGTCCAAACAGTGATAGCTGGTGAGAACAGAGTGTAGTTTCCTACTGCTGATTTGCAAAGCCATGGTATAAATCAGACCAGCAGGCAACTGAGGAGGATATCTTTGAGTATGATTCTACAACAGCTTACTCTGACCACTGCATTGCTAGCAACCTCTAAAATGGGACTGTCCAGCAGGTCTGGAAAGGTCCATAACCTCTGTGAAAATACCTGACTGCAATGTTGTCTTGTACCCAACCTGCCTAAGTCCCTTGAATAGGCTGGCTCCCTCACAGCCTAGACACCCTCAAAGATAAAGCTCCAGTTTGAAGTGCATTTGGGTTTTCTTATTCTCCATATGGCAACATTCAGAAAACTGAAATTATGGCCCTTGAGAGAGCTGTGAAGCACCTTCAGCCCTTACTTTGGCTAGTTAGATGAAATACACAGCCATATTCTCCTTCCCTCTGAGAACACGCTCCTGAAAAGCATGAGCACTAGCCATACAGTGTATAAGGAAACAGTTTTTCTTGTCAGAATTAATGAGCAGGTAAGTTTTGGAAATTATCTTGGCTGCTTTGTTTAGAGGGAGATCACTCAAGCATTATCCTCCATTTCTGCCCTTCACGCTGCATTGACTTGACTGATCTTGATTCATCTGAGGAAGATGATGCTGAATGTGGCTGCTCAGAAAGAGGCATAAAAAGCACTCACAGTGAAAGATGCTGGGTGTTCATTCCCATGGATAAAGCATCCAGGAGAGTGGACTGCTTGTGTCCTCCTCAGGTGACAATCTGGACAATCTTGCTCCTGTGTCTTCATCCTCCACATAATATTAATCTGTTCTTTTGTATGCAAGGTATATTTCTTAAGTCACTGACACATTCTTTTCTCTTCCATTAATTCTTAGGGAAAAGCTAGTCCATTATCCACTGAATTCAGTCACTTTACCAGCCAAGCTGAATATTTAATGTAAAATTTTTGTGAGGATTCTTGCTGCTGCTTTTTAATAGTCACATCTTCCTCCTCCTCTCCCTCCTCCTCAGATGAATTGAGAGTCAATCAAGGTAAAGGATGGAGAACACAGTAATGAGGATGGTTGGTAGAGCAGGGGCTTGAATGATCACTGTGGATCTCTTAAGTGATGGATATAGGTGTGATGTAAGCTACACAGATAAATGGGTGCCTCTGGACCACCAGAGGAGAGCTGGGCCCATGCATATCAATAATCTAACTCTAATATGCTGCTAAATTTGGGTCCAGGTCCTTTTTTCTACCTATGCTTACAGAGATACAAGGTGTATCTCTGCTTCCTGCACTGGTAGTTGTTCCCTGTTCCTCCACTGAACATACAGGATGACTCCATCACAAGTCCTTTCTTTCTGCCCTTTGTGTCTGTGTGTTCCTGGGTGGCTGAAAGAGCTGGCATGCAATCTTACCATAAGTCAGGAATATTGCACCCCACAGCCTGCAGCCCAATCTGTTGCCTATTTGTGGAAGTGCAACCACTTGTTACATTGCACAAGGACTGTTTAAAAAAAAAAAATCTGGACATTTTAAAAATTGCACCTCAGTTCCCTAAGGCAGTACAATACAGTGTGAGGGCAGAGTTTTAAGACTCACGCTGTGGTTTCACAACAGAGACTCTCACTGGTCATCTTTACCTCCACCTGGTCATTCCCATGGCATTCATTGGGCGGCTCTCCAGTCATGCACACAGGAAGGAAAAGGGGTCTGGCCTCCCTTGTGTATGGAACAATTTCTCGATGACCAGCCGCATTGTAATGAGCAGAGCTGCATGATACACTCAACCAATCTAAGCAGCTCTGAAAAAAGCTGAAATCCTTCTCTTCCCTTCATGTTCTCCTTTCCCCTTACCCTTTCCTGCTATCCCCACTACACCTCATGTACCAATGCTGACACTCACTGAACTCCTTTGTGAGGCGGATCAGGGGTTTTTTTCCCCCATTTTCTGTCAGTCAGTCATCATCCTGGCAGAAAATGAACCACCTTAAACCAGACTGGCTGTGTTGCCAAATCAGCCTCAGCCTACCCGCTGCTGACTCCAAGGGCCTTGCCTCCTGCCCTCCATCCTCAGTACTGTGCTGCAGCCCTGCTTCTGCTGCGGTTCAATGTGCAAACTCAGGAGAAGACTCTTGTTGTCCTGTTAGTTTTTTGCAATGCTGGGGTGGCTCAGAGCAGCTGCAGCAAAAGCTGGGGCAGCTCTGTGAGGACAGCAGGAATGCAGCCCTGCTGTGTGATGACAGTTGGAGTGGTTTGAGCAGGGTTAGTGAAATGAATTGGTTCTGGTGTGGATTCAGCAACCAGCAGGGCTGGGGAAATGAAGGAGCAGGCTGGGACTGAGGTGTGGGAAAGGACTGGAGAATCAGACCTCCCCACCCATGGTCAGTAAGGTGCAACTGGAGTGCAGTCTATCACCTGATGGCAGCAGCCCCATGTGTTTAAGCAGCCACCAAAACCCACTACAGGCTTAACATCAGAACTCTTTGTTTTCCTGTTCTGAACTCTGACAGTCTCTAAACCCCACCTCTTGGCAGAGGAATTGGAGGGAGGTTGTTCTTCTGCAATGTGACCATCCTGTTTTCTTGAGCACTGCTATTTGAACAGGAACTGTTTGTATCTAGGGACTCTTGATTTTTGTCCCTTGAAAGGCAGTAGATGCAAGTAATCTGCAATAGGCTGCTGACTGTGTTTGTGCAGTTACATTTAGGTATATATACACACATTTATATATGCAACTGCATAAATCCATCAAAATCCACGATCTACAGAGTCACACTGCTTGGACTGCCTCAACAACTGAGCTTTTCTGTAATGTTTCTTCAGTACAAATTAGGAAAAATAAAAAAAAAGGACTGTATTACTGTATTACTTAAATTGCGCAATCTTTTCTCATGATGATTAGAAATTATGCACATGAAAAGTCCCCTTGGTCCAAGTAAATGTGCTCAATTATATTTATTCAGATAGCAAGCCAATGTGCCATGCAAGCTGCCATTTTTATCTGACCGCAATTACTCTTCTTCATGGTTGGGATTCTTCAGGTCTCATGGGACAGATATCTTCCACGGTGTCATTCACAAGAGCTCACATCAAACTGCTTTATCATCTGTCTGCAGTGTTTCACTGCTGTTATCAAGCAGTAACACAGCTCAGAGAAGCAACTGTTGTGATCCCAGAAGATTTTGAATTTATGTCTTAGAATAATCCAGCCATTTGAAGAGTATTTGAAGTCATCCTAACCAATTGGTTGTACTCTACTCAAAAATGAGCAGGTTATTGCCGTTAGCATACCTAATGTAATGCTTTTGCAGGATTTTCAGTCACTAATGACTTGAGTGCAGAAGATAGTCCTCAAAATTTAAATGAAGGAGAAATCAACTTCATAGATTAACTTGATATTTTCCTGGGCAAGACTGTTTGCTTTCCATGATAGATTTGCCCTGAGTGCAGCCATTTATTTCTTATTAAATTAGCCAGACTGCATTCACAGATGAGAGAATAAGTTGGTTTAGCTGTAATTTACATAGAGCTCCCCTAAATCTTTATGGTACACATTTCCTTGGGGGGCTCTGTCAAGCCAGTCTCTCCCCTGATGAGAAGAGCAGCAATCATAGGCAGAGCCAGCTTCTCGGTGCTTATTGAGACACAAGAGCTGTCCCACTTTAACTACACTGATAACAGTTGAAGTGACCCAGTCACCACTTGTGCTAATGGAAAAGTGCCTGTGTTGTTACAGCTATTCAAGACAAGAAGACACCTAAGTTAGGATCAGATAGCCTCATACTGGGATAAGTATGTCAGCACTCGAGTTTTACCTGGCGTAACTTAAGTTTAAGATGGCATTTAAATAAAAATAGTTGCTAGGACTACAGTAATTACCTAAACCAAACCAAACCAAAACAAAACAAACAAAACCCCACCAAAACAACTACTACAACAACAACAACAAAAACTGACCCAAAAGAATATATTTAAAATATTGTACTTTCAATTGCAATGATTTTGCTCATAAACTGTGCGCAGGCCACACCTGGAAGGGTAAAGAAAAGTTCCCTTAGGAGACAGCAGCTTGTGCATCTTACCCAGACAAAGCTGTGCACCAGGCAACTGAATATCTGTGCCCCCAGGCAGCTGCTCCAGTCCTTTCTCCTTTGCCCTCAGCAGTTCTTGCAGCCCGGGGGCTTCTTTCTCTGCGGATGCTTCCTCATGCAGACCCAAGCTGCATCCTCCCTGGTACAAAAACCTTTGAAAAATCTTCTGGAGCTAATAGCCTTAATATGATGTTGCAGCTTTTGCAGCTTTATCTAAGCATAGAAGGGGAGGCTGTTTTTTCCCCTGACTTTCATCATTCCCAGATAATCTGCAAAGCTGAACACCGATTGTGTCTCTTGCTTATTTCTGCAGAGAAATGAGCCTTATGCGGCTTCCTGGCATCCCCGGCTTTGTATTTATCACTGAGTAAACAGAGCCAGGGGCTGCCACGGGCACAGACTGGCTATATCCATGCTGCACAGTGCTTGATCCTAGTTTCCCATCTGGTGCCCCTGTGGCCCTAAGACATTGGTTCTAATGCTGAAAATTTTCCCTTTAAAAAAATTTTATTCCCAACCAATGCTGCCTGAGCAAATGTAAAGCTGTGCAGCAGCCCACAGGAATGGTGTTTTATTGCATGAAACAGGGGGTGGATTGCATGATTTGGAGTGAAGTTTGTGGCTGAAAAGCCTCCTGTGGCAGAGGTGGCAGACTGCGTAGGGTGAAGGAAATGAGAAGCACTCCAGTCCCATCTCTGCTGCTTGTTGGGGACAGTCCCTCCTGTATGCCACCGCACAGGCTGTGCCCAGGCACTGCCTTGCCATGCCAGGCTACACGGTATTGGCCTTGCAGCACATTAGTAGTCGATCAGCATGGATGATCACCAATCCAGCCAGTTCCCTGGTTCCACCATGTCCATCAGGGCAATCAGAGCCACTGAGGTATCCTGGTGCTTGTCTGAACACCAGGGGTGAAGCCTGGATGTGTCTCCACTGTGCTGACCATCCATGCTCTTACTGACAGCAAGGGAAGACCTGGGGGGCTTGACGGGTCAGCCATGGCCAAGCTGTGTGGTTATGCCATGGCCCAGTTCCATCAGGGCTCTATCCAGTCCTCTGTGTTCCCAGGCAGGCTGTCCTTGCCCCAGGCCAGGGCCTCCTCACTGCCTTCTATTTCCAGGTCTATGTGTGAGGCTATTCTGCCACCTCTCTGTGGCTGCAGCAGCTTGCTCCTAAACACATCAACAAACTGGGTTCGGCTTGAAACTGCTCTGCCTACATTTATAAAAGGCATCCACTCTTCAGTTTCTCACAATTTCCTTTTACTCTTTACAGCATAAACAGCCATTCTTTTGCTATGCCTTCTGCTTGTTGGAGTTGCATAAGAAATCTTTCATTGAACATTTGTATAGGCTAGAGATGTCTCTTCCAAATATTGAAGAAAAACAAGTTTATGTGAATTATCTACAGCAGATAATTTCAGTTCAGCACATAATCTAAAAATAAAGTGAGGCCCACATTCTACAGCTAAGTAGCTTTTAATTAGGTGTGATAACAGCATGAATTATCTTTTAGAGTGCAATAGTTCCATGATCAGAAGTCAAAGGAAGGGAGCAATGATTGTTTGCAAAAATGATTGAAGGAAGAAACTTGATGCTGGCATGTATCTGGGGTTTTTTCCATTAAGAGGTCTTTTCAGGCTGATTAATGTGTTGGGTAAATCTGGACTTTCTCTGTTACTGTTCCTGTTTTAATAGAGCCAGTGGATCCTTTCAAATACTGATGTAAGAGAGGGCAGTGAGAGCCTGCTAAGTCCTTGTCATCAACGCCTTCATGATAATGCCTTTGGACAAGACAAATGGCACTGCTGCTTTCTGAAAATCAATGGCTGAAGTGCGGGATGGCTTCGTTCACTTCTTGAGAATCTTCTCCCCTTATTTTAACCATAGATAAGCTCAGGGCTTGAACATACATAATATTCCGAATTGGGAGCTGAGGTGCAGCCATTTCTCCTGTCCTGCCTGCCTTGCTGGGAGGCAGGAGGGCTCATGTCCTAAACCACCACAGCTGAACCAGCCAGTGCCTGGCTTGTCAGGATCCTCCTTTGTGTCAGCCAGAGAGATGCTCTCAGTGACTTTTCCAGCTAAGATCCTTTATCTTCATTGTCATTGTAACTGAAGCGTAGCATTTAGTCCAGCGTGGTGTGGCTGGGGGGGAGTGGAGGGGGTAGGAACATGGCTTTATTCAGCAGGAACCTTAAAGGAAGGTCCTTTAAGGATAAGAGACACCCTTATGGTACCACAGGGATGGTGCTTGGCACTTCAGATTGCAGACAGATGCAAGCACAGTGTGTTTGAGCACAGGCAGAAATAAGTAAGTTATTGTGTGCCTGGGAAATAAGGATATATCCTGTGACAGTGACTCTCCTGCCATATGAGGCTGTAACACCAACCTGACCAGAGAGGCACTGGGAAAGCAAAGCCTTTCCTCAATACTGGACCGAATCCCAACTGCCAAAGGGCCAGGCTGGCACTGGGATGCAGATAATGGACATTTTTTCCTGTGTGTCCCGAGACTCCTGGGCACTCTCTGTCTCATACCTCTGTGTAAGCTCCTGGCTGTTCTCCCGGTGTCTCCAGGCATCGCTGCGGGGGCTCCCAGACAGGAGGAGTCTGTGTATCATTTGGCTGGCCTCGCAAACTAGGAATCCCTTACCACCCCCTCCTGAATGGATCTTCATGCCTTTGCCCAGAGGACTTAATAAAAATTAATTGAGTTGCCCAGCATTAGACACAGATCATAAAACTCCCATCTGATCTCGTGCCTGCTGCCGATTTTAACAGCTGATTGAAACAATGAGCGCTAGCTCACCGGGAACATAACAATGCCCACAGAGAGAACTGGAGCACGGGCTGTAGGGGTAGATAAGGTTACGAACGCACAATAAAGACCCTCTGCCGGTACCAGAGAACTCTCTTTGCTATGGGAGTAAAACCCTTGGGTTGCAGTTTAAGCATAGCAAAAGCGATGGAGATTACCCTTCGAGTTGCCGGTTTTGCTGAAAAGCAAATTTGCGTCTCCGCTGGCGTATATGTATGTATGTATGTATATATATATTTATTTATTTATTCCCCTATCATCTTGTTCATTTTAAAGTGAAAGAGAAACGAGCTCGGAGCGAGGGGAGAACCGGAGGGGCAGCCAGGCGGGAAGCCGGGAAGCAGAAAAGCCACACCACGAGCAAGTCCCGCTTCTGCCTGCCCGGCGCCATCTGAGGCAGCCAGCTGTCGTTACGCAGACGCTGACCCTAAACATTTGCCCCAACAACAAATAAATAAATAAATA
>VWZN01012226.1:224-12098 GCA_013396955.1 Regulus satrapa
TCCACCGTTGGTTTGAAAGTTGCAAATTGTCAAAGGATAAAAAGTTGCTGTGGATGTTTCGGAGCTGTTGGTTTATTGAAAACAACTTTCTGGGTGGAGGCGAGAGCAGACCGCGGGGCGGGGGCAGTGTTTGCAAAGCAAATGTCATTTGGCGCTGGGGGGAGAGCTTGGCCGGATTGTTCCTCTCGTTCCCCGAGTCGTGCAGGCTTGTGAGCCTCCCGTGAGCCGAGCGAAAACCAGTGGGAAGCTCGAAAGGAAGAGAAGAAAGTATATGGCAGAGCTAAGAAAAGCGCTTTCTGCCTGCTTTTACCGGTATGCTTGGATTTCTGGAGTGAACGGCGTTTCAGTGGACGGGGGCTGTGCAGGGGAGGTTCGCGGGACAGGGAGGGATGTGCGCGGGAAGTTTGGGGACCAGGCTCATAGGATCAGAGGAGAAATCGAGCTGCCGCCTTCAGAATCACCGAGGGCTGAGCCACAGCCAGCCTCTGCCCCACGCCTCCCCTCACCTTATCGCTTCCCCCTCGCTCTGAGCCTTGTGCAGCAGCCTGGCGGTCGCCCCGAGCTGGGCCGCCCCGGGGATGAGGTCAGAGGAGGAGGTTTTGGGCACACGGCCTGTAACACCTGCAGGAAGGGCCTTGGAGCTGGTGTGTGCCCCACTGGTATCGAATTTTCCCTCTCAACCCTTTGGTTTTCTTTGGAAAGGAAAGTTGCCGGTTTTGCCAAGTTGTATTAGCGTGTAGAGTTTGGCTTCTTTGCACCCATAGGCAATGAGTAGAGGGGTGGCTGTTTGGAGTTTGTGTGGTTTTCTAATAGACCATCGACACCTGAGTTCTCTCCTTTCCTGCTCCTCCTCATTACACATCTTTGCTTTAGGCATCCCGGTTCTTTCAGCTGCAAACAGAAGCTATGGGCATATCCCATAAATGTGGCTTTACCTGTAACTTATGTCATTTAACAACAAAAACTACAGCTTACGGTATACAGGTAATGGATGTAAAATTGTCTGAGAAGATTTTGGACATAAACCCCTCCTTATTAGTGAGATGAATGAAAGATTTTCTTCTAATGACAGAATGGAGCCTATGGAGGCCAATCCCTAGTCTTTTAACTAGTTCTTTTCCCAAGTGGCGTCAGCTGGACCTTCAAAATCACTTTGAAGACATTTATACCAACATTAATAGGGCTGATGTTGGCCTAAAAATATAATCCAAAAATCACACTCTTAATTGGCATTGCTTTGTTGGCAAAGCTTTCCCAGTGCTGCCTTATTCTTCAAGAGCCATGTTATTTTAATTGCATCGATGTACTCTGTCACGAAGGCAGCACTCTGAGCATGGTTTATTGAGTTTAGCGTAGAGCCTGGAGCTTTAACTTCTGCACTAAAGATAAAGCCATGGAGCTCCTCAGGGACCCCACTTCTGTGGGAGTGCTGGTCTGAGCACACTGCATCAGGCTACTCTGCAAGTGATACTGGAATAAACAGTAAGTAAACAGTAGCCTTGCAGTGTATATAAACACTAGGAAAAATTGTTTTCTTTTTGTTTAAATATTTTTTTTTTGTGACTGAAGTGATCTCTCTTTCCATTCATCTGTCCATCTATCCACTTTAATACCTTTTCAGTTATATTAGATGATCATGTGTTATTATACGCTTCTAAATTTCTCTGGTCTACTCAAAGCTGGAAGAGATGGTGCTCTGCAATTTTGTGCACTGACTGTAGGTGGCCTTTGAGAGGTGGTGATGGGCAGAGAGTCCCCCACAGTGCTTGGTTGCATTAAAGATGACATTCCAAACAAAGCTCACTCTGTCCCGTTCAGGCTTGAGCTCGTGGGAGGGCAACAACAATCCTCATTCCTGGGGGCTGGGGGTGAGTGTGGCTGAGGATCAGCTGCATCCCATTGGAAGAGGCTAGTGAGCTCACAGGGTGCTCCTGAGTGTGGCTTCACTCCTGCACGTGTGTGAGATGGAGCTCCCCAGGCACCCCAGGCTGTTTTTTGGGGCTCAGGTGGTAAATGGCAATGGAGCAGCAGCACAGTGAGGAAGTGGCATCTTCTGCATCTGATCATCTGTCTCTGGCTGGGATGGAGTCCTGGTGTTGCACTACCTGCAAACTGTTTTGCTGGACAGTTCCTCAGTTACAGGAGGGGATACTGCTGCCAAAACCCCTCCAGCATTGCTGGGGGACATCCCTTCCTCTGTGTTTACAGGAGCAGAGTGGTTTCAGCCCTTCTCCAGGCTGCTTTGACTCCATGATTTTGTGCCTTTTTTGAGTGTACTGGAAGCTCTGAGGGCTCCTGTTGCTCTCATTGTTGTCATGTCTGGTGACTCAGGTCTCACAGGCTGCATGGAGATTGTTGGGGATGGAAGGGACCACTGCTGTCCCTCTCCACCGTCCCTGTGCCCCCAGATTTTATATCCCATGTAAACCAAACCAAGCCTTCTGCCAACCACAGCTCTCTTCGCTGCTTTCTTTCCTTAAGCTAGGGAGATGAGAAATCTTTATGGGGATGGTCTTCTCTTTCAAACTATTCTTTGGAAACATTTCCATGCCTGGGAGTTTATTCCCATAGTTTGTGGGTGCAAAGTCAGATTTAGCTGCTTCTGCCACAACCAGAAATGTCTCTTCCATTCTGCAGAGATTTTGGTTGGTGCTGAAAGACTTGCAGTGGGCACATGCTTTCCTCCAGCTGCCTTCTGGCTGTTCAGCAGAAGAAACCAGAGTGCTGCTGGCTGGGGCCTGCCTGCCTCTTCCATGAGCCTTTGACCTTGGGGCCACTGTGGTCTCAGGTGGCCTCCCAGTGCCCTGGGATCTTCCCTTCCTCCTCTGTCCCCGGGCTGGGTGTGCTGAGTTGTTTTTCTTAGTTGCATGCAGATCCCTAGTGACAGAACCCTGACTCTTAATTATTGTGCCTCTTATCTCCTCTTCGATGTGCCACCAGCCCATATGTTTAGAATAGGGCTCTGATCTCCTGATATGGGCTCATGCATTCACTTTTGTGTAGGTTTTCCCCCCATTCTTTTGTATTAGAAATTTGGATTTCCTTCCAGCTTATTGGCATAAAATTAACCTTTCTTTCTGCTGGAATTGACATGTTGCCTTTAAAAACAGGAGCCTGTGTTTAGTATCCCAAGAAGTCCTTTCCAACTCCATGTTCATACAGATCAGGAGTTAAACAAAAGAGACTTGGAAAGGGCATTCCAGAAAGTGGTTTGTTTTCTCCTTCTTATGTTATTATGGTCTTTCTGTTGAAAATCAAATAGTCGAAACAAACTTAGGTCTGAAGAAATGCAGCTCTCTTGTGGCCTGGCCACTTCCCTATCTGCTGAACATGACCAGAGCAAGACCAGACCCTTTGAGCTACATTTTCCTTCTTGCATGTTACAAACCTATTATTTGTGGCAATTAAGCTGCGTTAATGACATCCCTTGGTTTGCATTAAGGCAGACGTACATTCCAGCCTGTCTTGTTTCCTAACGAGCTCTGTGGATGGGATCCAGAGGCAGGGAGAAGTTGAGCCCTGTCACTGGTCCGCTGACTCCACCATGCAGATGTGGCTCGCGCTCTCGCCTGGGGCTGGCCGGGACAGGCAGGGGCTGAGCAGAGGTGTCCCTGACATTTTCTGCTGGTCGCAGTGGTGCCTGTGGCTTTCTTCAGTGTGGTCTGGTTTTTATGAATGAAGGCAGGCAGTGAGTGCCAAGCCCAGCCTGGTGCCAGGAATGCCCTGGCATGGCACAGTTGCATGGACAGATGGACAGCCAGCTGCCATGGACTGGGCTCAGGCACCTTCACAAGAGCTGTCTCACACACTCCTTTCTGTGACATGAAGGCTGAGGAAGTGCCCCTCCACACTTCACAGACTTTCTGCCTATTTTGGTAGAAATTTCTTTTTTGTAATTTTGGGGTTTTTTGGGGGGGTTTTTTGGGTTTTGTTTGTTTGTTTTGGTTTTGGGTTTGTTTTTTTTTTTTTTGATCCTTGGCAGGAAACTATTTTTAGTTTAGTTATAGTTTTTGCTCCTGACTCTATTCACTGAGAATACCTTGGAGACAAGGAGCTAATTTTTTCCTGTATCCAGAAACCTTTGAGTAACTGCTAACCTCTTATACCTGTACACGTAAGTCAAGAAAGGATCTTAATGCAGTTTTGTCTAGACTGGTGATGGAGAGAGAGAGAGAGAAAAAAAGCAATTCCTGAGGCAGGCATACTTGACGTTTTGGAAATAGAAAATACAACCAGCAACGATTATATCCCCACCAGACCTGGCAGATGTGATCTTATGGGTGTTCTTAATCTACCTCACTGCAAATCCAGCCAGGTTAGCTCAAACCTTACCTTTGTTTTTGACTTGAATTAGCTGAGTCTGCACTAGCACAGTGAATGTTCCCTCTGTCCCTCCTGCCAGACATGTGGTGGGGGACTACCAGCCAGCTGCTGCTCCTTAGCCAGCTCCTGCTCCAGCCACGACCAGGAGACACTCTCTGTGTGTGTCCCCCCAGGCTTCGCTGGAGGACAGCTGGGCCCATTGGCCAGCAGCAGCTGAAGATGTGCCCCTTACACTCTGTTTGCGCTATCCTAAATCATCTCAGGTTGGTACCTGGCCCCCAGCTCTTAGCTGTCCCTCCTGGGAAATTCCACAGGTCCTTGGGGCTCAGGGTGGGGCCAGCTGAAATCCTTCCGGGCATCTGTGTGGTTCCCATTGAACAGCTGTTTTACCCACGGAATGACAGACCTGTTCTGCCTGAGCATTTGTGAACCTTTTAAGATGATCCTGAATATGCAGGGACAGAGGTTTAGGGAATGCCTATGGGATCTGAATTCCATTTAAGTTACAAGGCAATTTGTTGTCTGAGTTTCTGTGGCAATCACATTTTAGTGAGTTTTATAGAAAAAGTGTTTTATAGAAAAAACTTCTAGGACTGCTGCTTTTCTGTGCTATGCTATGGGCTTTGGAGATGAAGTTACTTATAAAAAAAAGTAAGATGAAAGCTGAAAAAACTCTTTTGCTGGTGTCATTAATCAGATCAGAATGAGAGAATACATTTAAAACTCTGAAGTGAAACCTTTCCAGTTTACTGGAAGAGTGTTACTTTAAATATATGTCTGGAATGGGGAAAAAATCCTACTTTTGCAAATGATTTTAAAAAAATAATTAAACTCCGCTGTTTAGAAATGATTAATTATTGTAACATGTGAACACTGCAGAGTTTCCTCTATTCACAGTAGTATTTCAAATGATTTAAAGTTGTTTGTTCAAGGTTTGCTTTTAGTATGTCATTAAATGTCGTGGATTTATTCCAGCTGTCCTCCACAAATGTATCACTTGTGAAGGATTTTGCATGAAACAGGCTGCCAGATTTTAGTTTTGATAGCAAAGCCCAATTTTGTTTTATTTTTAATCTAGTTTTGCTTTGCTAAGTGTGTTACTGGCTCTAAATGCAGTTGGCAGAGAAGATTGTAGCAGCTCTGCTGGGCAGAATTACTGGGCTGGTGTGCACCTCCTGAAGCCCCCTGAGCCCCCTGAGGTCAAGGGTGAGCAGCTCGTGCAGATCTCTGACCCCACTGACCACTGCCAGCCTTCTCCTGCTCTGGGCCCTGCTGGTCACTGCCTCTGCACAGTTCCCACGAGCGCTTCCTAATTTGCTTTAGACAAAAACAAGTGGATTATCTCGAGCCACTAATTGGACTATTGAAGATAATCCTGCTTGCTTTTGGGTTTATCTTTTTCTTTCCTGAAGTGAATCAGCAAGGACGGGGAGGCTGCTCCTCTATCCACCTGAAGGAGCTGAGTTGCTGAGCCTGCCCAGTGGCTCTGCCAGCTCTGTGGATGCTAACTTGTTGTTTATTCAGTTTTCATAACCAGGACACTCACATCTGGTAGCATGACGTGTTCTATTCTAATGTCACCTGCCTCATGCCTGGAGCTCTGGCATGCAATCAGTACAACATCCACTCTGATGATCCTGGATGTAGCATCTTGGGTATGATTAATGTGTAAAACTTGGATGGCCATTTGGAAAGGATATAATGTGATGCAGAGCAGATTGGTTTGGGGGATCTACCCCTCAGTTCTGAGCTGGTTAAGTAGGGGAAATGGCTCTGCTCAGGGGAACTGCACAATGCTCTGAAACATTCGTTTGCCTTTAGCGCAAAACCAAAAGTGCAGTCTGCTTTCTGACACGCTGTTTGGTTCCTGGCATGGCTGCCTGCATATCCAGGAGGATCTGTCCTGTGGAAATTATGTGTAATAATTTGTGAGCTTTTGTAAAATGCAGATGTTAACAGCAAGAGTGCACGATAAGCAATCTCTCCTTGCTTTTATTAAGATGTTTGCATTCTTCTCAAGGTGTTGACATAGCACAATATGCCCTGGGGTGCTGCAAGTGTCTGAATATTTAGGATGTGTAAAAGAACAAGAACATTTAATAATGTCTCTTCAGTCTGGGCAAACAGTAAGTGCATCACTTCTATTCCTGCATTTAAATAGACCAAAGTGAAGGAAACTCAATGAGGTTTACCTAAATTTACTAAAATCTCTCTTTCTGTAACGATTTAAAAAATAAATCAGCACTTTATGACGTTTGCCATGAAGATGAAGCCAATGTCTAGACCAGACAGCTCATGTACTTAATTCTTGGTTGTGGTTCTGTGGCTTGGGGCTGCTTGTCTCTGAGGGTGTTAGTAGCACTGGTGGTGTGTTTGTGCAGTGCTGAGCACGGTGGCACTCTTAACATGAAGCTGCATGAAGTTCCACGTTGCTGCCACAGCTGGGGGATGTCTTTGCACTGGGAAAAACCCCACAATTGGGGATTGGTACTCAATAGTTGTGTTGGACGGAGTTGATCTTTAGGTCCCTTCCAACCCAAACCATTCTGTGAAAACAGGCAGTGAAGTGTGTCAGGCAAGCATGTGTGTGTTTCAAATAATCTCCACTAGGTTCAAAACGAAATGTTTCCATTTGGGTTTAAGCCTGCTTTTCTAAAACTCATTTAAAGAGCCTAAATAACATCTGCCATCAGTAATGTTTGGACTTTAGCAGAGGACAAAACTCTCATGTTGGTGACGAAGGTGGCTGCAGAGCTGGGTGTTCTCACTAGCTGAGCCCAGGATTTCTCTAGTAACATGAGTAACAACTTCCAGTTCTCCCTCAATTCTGCTTTTTCCTGATGAGTAAATCAAGCAGGTCTTGTTTCCTCATTAAAAAGAAAAGCTAAGTTAAAGAAGAAAAATGTTTTCTGCAAAATATCTTGTTTTCATCTTTATTAATTAACAGGTTTTAAGTAGCAGAGTGACTGTCATCCATCTGACCCGCCTCCCATCCCCTCCCCTCCTCATTGACACTGATATTAGAAGTATGGGAAAACTGAGACTGTTGGCAAAATGGGTGGAAAATCAAATGTTTAATGTTTTGCTTGAACATTTTGTGGTTTCTCCTGAAATTCTTAGTCTGAAACAAAGGATGTTCTTTGTTCTTTATCGGGAAGCTTGCTTCACTTGAAAAAAAATATGCAATGTCATTGTGGATTGCAGAAGTTTCTACAGAAATTACATAAGTTTCCTACAAAAATGTTTTTTAAGACTTGGGAAAAAAGAAGACAGTTACAAACTGGAAAAAAAAAATTGACTGGTTTGATGTTTTTTTGGCAGATTCTTACAAATACATTCAGAGTCAAAATGTTAGTGATTTGGAAAAATCTTGAAATAGAGTAATTTCACATGACCTCGTCTTGGAAGCTTCTAGGTTTTGCATTCTTTGCTCCAACACAATTCCCACTGAAGAAATGCTTTGAAAACCAAAGATTATGGATTCTTTTTTAAAAGTCATTCCTTGCTTTTCGGTAACTGTGCTAAGTTGTGTTTATGTATCTTAATCTTACCCTGATTTATAAGATCAAAACAAAGCATTCATGGATTTGTTTGGAGGCTGGAAAGGATGTGAACCGAATGCCGAGACAGGCGGAACTGGCAGGCCCTGGGTGCCCAGCTCCAGCTGCATGGGGGAGTTCCTGGTGGAACCAGGCCATGGGAGTTCCTGCATGGCCCTGGGTGTCCAGCTCTGGGCACCCCATCCCCTGGGCACCCCAATCCCCTGGGCACCTCCATCCCCTGTTCCGTATCTCTGTGGCACCATGAGGGCTCCCTGTCCCTCCACAACAGTAGGCACAAAGGCCTGGGAGCAGGCAGTGAGGGTGGGGTGGTGGTGGGGATCTGGAGTGGGGAAAAAAGCTGTCTTTGGGACAATGTGGTGGTCACACACCTCCCGCCCTTCCAGCCAGGCTGGCTTTCCCTGCCATGCCTCTGCTGTTAAATATCTGGTAGTTGTCACTCTATGACTGTTCCTTTGTTATTTGAGAATTACTGAGACACTTAATTGGCTGTTCATTAGATGCCTGAGAGAAAAATAAGATTGGATTAATCATCATTTCAGCAAATTATAGCCTGTTCTGCAGGCTAATGAAATTAGGTGGTGAAGAGCAGGCTTCCTGCAGTGAGCTGTGCCCTGCCCTGCCTGTGCAGCCCTGCCTGGCTTCACCTGGAGGACACAGAAATCAGGGGTGACCAACACAAGTCAGGGATAAGGCACCTGCACCACCAAAGTGGTGAGGACCACTGCTGGGTGTAGTGGATGTGGTGCCTGGGGCTGGCAGAGGGGCAGGTTGTGGATTTCTTAGAGCGAACCCCTGGCACAGAGTGCCCAGAGCAGCTGTGGCTGCCCCTGAACCCCTGGCAGTGCCGAAGGCCAGGCTGGATACTGGGGCTGGAGCAGCCTGGGACAGTGGGATGTGTCCCTGCCATGGCAGGAGTGGCCCTGGATGGGCTTTAAGGTCTCTTCCAACTCAAACCATTCCACGATTCTGTGATATGAACACAGCCAGCAACAGAGACAATTGTTCCTCCATTCCTAACCTTTGAGGTCACTTTACTTCCTTTTTGTTGATTTTATTTTGTAAGCAATTGTCATTATAACCGATCACAATCAAATTTCTGATATAAGATGTTGAATTCATCCTTGAAGAATATATATTTTTCTCTGAAATAGTCCATTACATTATTCCTAGTTTTACCTTACTGATATGTTAATTTCAAACATAACAAGGTTTAGTAAATTATGCAACAGGGAAGATCAAGCTCTCATCTTTGCTGTAGAATAAAGGTTGAATTTGAGCACAGGAAAGCTCAAAAATGCAGAATGCAGTTGTTAGAGCTCCCACACAAAGTATTTGTAGATGTTAAATACCAGGGCAAGGATTTAAAAAGTAGGTTCTTTACATGAAATTGTTTTGCGGCCTTCTGGCCAACAGTTAAAGTTACCCCAAAGGTTTTCTTTTCCCTGCCATTTTTTTGTCTTACATCTTTCCTCTTCCAAGATCCGTGACCATTTCTTCCCTTTAATCTCTTTTAGCGACACTCTCCTGGCTGTTGAAAAGCAGCTTTATCTGCTCCCCCATCTGCCCAGGGCTGACAGAGAGTAACAGAGACCTCCCTTCCCCTTTCTAAATTGGGCTCCCTCAGCCTCCCTAACTTGATTTAGCACTGGTTGGGTCATTGACAGTGTTGACATTGGGATTACATGGAATTTGCTTGCACAAAAGCTGGGGAATAGCACAACCCTTTCCAGTTTGAATCTCACCCTTTTTGAGACCAAAGACTCAGGAAATGCCTGTACCAGGCTAGTGCTGGTTGCTGCCACTGGGGTTGGTGTATGGCATTTGGGACTTGAGTGTGGGGCTGGATGAGCAGGAGGGACAGGATTTGAGGACTATTCTCCCTCTTTCTCTCTGCACCTTCTCCGGTGCATTTGTGCTGGCAGCTTCACAATGGCTGTAACTCTCCCCTGTGCAGAATTTGGGAAGAAGAGGCATTTCCTTCTTCTCTCAGTGTAGTGTTCTTGTCAAGCATGATGATAATTGCAAATTCAAGCCAGAAGTAGATCATAGCAATAGAAGAACATTAAGAGAATAATTAATTGACAAAGTTTAGAGGCTTGGTTTTTGGACACTGTTAATTGCTCAGCTGATGGCAGCACTGGAGAGGAGCAGATGGGACTCTGCCAGCCCAACTTGTGTAACATCTTCATTGCCAAAGATCCCAGACCAGATGCCCAGGGCATTGCTCAGTCTCGAGGGGCCTCACCAGAGATACCTCAATGAAGAGCCTTGGCTTTGGCCATGGGGATGGTGGTGGCCCCAGCACTCTGGTAATGGCTCTCAGCAAGGAGGGCTGGCCCCCTCTGTGTTGGCACTGCAGTCCCTGCTGCACCAGGCACCCAGGGGAAGGGAGAGAAGGGCCTCAGCAGCCCCTGAATCCTCACAAGCTCTGGGAGGGGGAAATGAGCAATTTTAGGGCCCCATTGGGGTGGAGGAGGCAGCCCCAGTCCTGCCCTGGCTGTACCTGGGTCAGGCAGCCCTAGGCTCAGCTTTGAAATGTGAAGCAACTTCCTTAAGCATTGCAGGGGGTAAAAAGTGAATTAACCATATCATAGGCACATGGTACTTCCCTGCTCAGATTACACTACAAAATCTGGGCAGTTCCTAAGATAGAGCTGGAAAAGGGGATTTGGGAGTGTGAGCAGCACTTGGAGCGGAGCACAGCTGACATGGCTGGGAACAAAAGGTGACAGGGGAACTCGCCACATCTGCATTGCTGCTCGTACACAGGTCAGCAGAAAGCTTTTCTAACTGGACATTTGTTGCAAATTTGCTGGGAGAAGTGTAAAATAACTTTGTTTGAATGTTGGCTTTGCTTTGTGCCTTCTGTTCTGCTAGTTGCAGAGCTTATATCTGGCTGGGTTTCACTTTGATTTTTGTATTTCATTTTCAGATTGACTTTTAAACTTTTCTTTAGGCTCTAAAGCTGATGTTAAGTATCTCCAGTTTGATGCAGTTTAAAGACTTAAGTAGAGAGAGGTGGGTTTGCTTTGTTAGTTAAGGCTGCTAAAGCTGGGTCTTTGCTGCTCGTGGACAAAGCTTTTTGCTTTTTTGCAAAATGCTCCATGAGTAACACATGTGTTTGTGCTGTTAGATCCTCACGGAGTTTTTGTTTGGGGTTGGTTTTTTTGTTTGTTTGTTTTCTCCTCAAAGTGAGCTTCTTACAAAAAAAAGCAATTATTTTTAATGCCACTTCTGGCCTTTTGACTGTGAATTTAAAGTTTTACCTCACAGGCTGGAGCGAAAGTTAGGTTTGTTTTTGTTAATGTAAGTCAAGGAGTAGGAATGATTCACTGTGACAGGCTGAATGTGAGCCATATGAAGAGAGCTGCACAGGCAAAAAGGAGGATTGTGCTGCGAAATATCTACAAGTAATTTAGATTTTGACACACTTACCACTTCTCAAGTTGCATTTCCCCATCTCCTCACACTCCTGCCCCTCCCCCACCATCCAGGGTCTGATATGATGGAAAAATATAGGCATTGTCTCTGAGATTAGGAATGGCTGGGCTAAAAGTGCTTTGCTTCTGCAGATTTTATCACAGCAGTGTGAGAGCTTCCCAAAGAGATGGTAATGATTATATACACTGACATACAAGGTCTTAAATGACGACTTTCTGGGCTGAAATAATTGAGTTTTGAGACGATCATTCCTATCCTGGGAGCGTGCCAGTGTTGTGTGCTGGTTTGTGGCACTGGGACGGCCCGGGCTGGGCTCCTGCTCCCAGGAGTGTGAGTTGCATGGATTTGCCGGAGCCCAGCTCCCAGAGTTGAGGGTGACAGGGGACAGGGCTGCCTGGTCCCAGGAAACCCCAGGAACTGGGCACAGGGCCACTGTGTCCCATTCTGGGCCAGCATTCTACTGAGCCATTTTTTCCCAGTTAAACTCTATTGATTTCTTTTGTGTGTGTTTCGGGTTTTTCCCTTTAACTTTCTTTCTCGCTCCCCT
>VWZN01012226.1:12130-30740 GCA_013396955.1 Regulus satrapa
TTTTGATTTTTTTTGTGGTTGTTTCGGGTTTTTCCCTTTAACTTTCTTCCCCCCCCCCCCGCCCCTCTGGTTTTCTTGTATGAATGGCAAATGAAAGCTGTTTTAGTGTTGACTCAGATGATACATATTCATAGCAGCTTTATGTCCAGCTTTAATATTGATTAAATGTTTTAGCATTGGGATGTAGAGAGGAATGGAAAATGGCAGTTCATTTCTGGCTGGAGCTTCTTACCAGTAAGTGAAAGGCAGAACGTGGAGCTGTGTGTGAGTGCAGTAAGTGTAATATCTATAAAATAAGGCATGTTTTAGTAGCTCTTAAACATGAAGATTGAATTCTGTTCTCTTAGGAAGTGTATCCTGCAGATACAACAGACACATGCCAGGAGAAAGGAGAACAGAATTCGGTGTTGCAGTGAATTTCTAATAATCCAGTGGCCCAGCCCAAGTCTCTCTCTCTCCCTGAAGTTATTACAAAACATCCTGCTGGAAGTGGGGATTAAGCCAGACGTTAAGGTCACATCATGACCCACCTTTGCTGTTTAATGTCCAATGTGAAGTTTTAAAAGTAAACCAAAAATAATACATTGGATACTATTTTTAAGGCAAAACCCCAGCAAAATGTCTGTCATCAGATTCCAAACGATGCCTTGCTTCACTTTAACAATGAGCTACCCATTATATGGTCTTAATTTATGGAATGTTAAACAGTTTCTGGCATTACTGTGCCCCTGCAGGAAGAACAGATGGTACTTTTGAATGGATTTTGCTATGGGATAAAATGTTCCAGGTCTTCGACAGATCATATCCATCTGTAAGAAAGGAATAGCATTTGTGTAAAGTAAACAAGATAAAGTCAAACAACTCAAAATCTCCTACTGAAGGAAAAACAGTGCCTGTGGGCTAAGGTGCTAGTAGAGATTAGAAGGTAATATGAAAAGGTACTGCTTAATATTATTTTAAATGTGAATACTTATCTTTGGGAAACATTCCCAAACGGGAAATCTCCTTTATCAGGCCTTGGGAGGCAGTGGTGTGACATGGTCAGTGTGTACTGACAGGAGCCTGTGTATAACAAGAGCACATTATTTTTATATCTTGTTTGATTTATAGAGCTTTGGCTTTCTGAGAAGAGCATGGAAACAATGAAAATCCAGATCCTGACAGTTGTTATCGTGCCACAACCACATTACTGAGAGGAACATCTCTGTCGGGATGCACACCTCGCGCCCTTCATAGAAGTTTGTCCTGTAGGGGAAGCAGAGGACTGGCAGAATTGTGAGCTGTTGCACCCCTTTTCTTCTCCATTCCTCTGGATGACCAGGAACTGCTGGAATGATGGAATCCATCATTCTTTTTCAGGGCTCTGCTGGGATTCTCCCAGTTGACCTCCAAGGGAATGGTTGCTTTCTCCTCCCTGGCCTCTGCACTGTTGTGGTCCGCATTTGGTGAAGGATCATCCCCTTCAGTTTATTTGTGTTTCTTACAATTCTGTAAATTCTGGTCATATTACCCATAGAGTTCACCTTTGCAAAATGAAAAGTCACAGGCTCTGCAGCTTTATCTACCCAAAAAGAAGGTAATTAATCATGTAAGGTCTCTGTATGGTGCATAGCTGTGGACTTCCTGTCCCTGGAAGTGTCCAAGGCCAGGCTGAACAGGGCTTCGAGTAGCCTGGGGTAGTGGAAGGTACAACTGGGTTATGTTTAAGGTCCTTTCCAGCCCAAACCGGCCTGGAATTCTATGGTAAAGCTCATAGCAAAGGCACAATCCATCCATCCATCCATCCATCCATCCATCCATCCATCCATCCATCCATCCCAAAAAGTTTATCGGGGATATTAATTGTCCTCTGAAGTCTTACCCACCCCTCCCCTGATTGTAGAGAACCTCATCAACAAGGTGACTTCTAGAAAAGTTACGTTAAACTGCACCAGTGATCTGAGAATTTAAACTCTTTGTTCTGTTCTTGTTCTTTGTACTTTGGATACCCAAGATCATGGTATCAGCCACTTGCTTTCAGAGCTGAGCCTACAAAATCAATGCACAGTTTATGACTGAAATCCAGTGAAAATTTCCCCGTGCCAGCCTGCAGCTCAGTCAGCTGGGTGTGTACGTCTGACTGGGCTGCCAGAGTGTTTCCATCACAGCGGGGTGAGGCAGGGTCATGCCACAGGAAGGCTCTCTGCAGGTGCCTCTCACTGCCGGGCGGCTGCTCCTCAGCCCAGCCTCGGAGAGCACTGAGAGGGGAGTCTGCAAAGCTGAAATACCTCCTGTGGCACCTCCTCTGCTTTCCTTGGTGGGGTTTTTTGTCCTTCTTTTATGGTTTTGTATACCAAAAATTCTGTACTCCTGAGAGATTTTATTTCATCTCCCATGTTAGTAACTTTTCCATCTTAATTTTCCTTCTCAGTCATGTGCTGGACTGTACATAGCTAATGTGGAATTAGGGACTACAGCCTCATTCTTCTTCTGTTTTACTAATTATTTATTTCCTTTTGTACTAATTATTTACTTCCCTTTGTATTAATTATCTTTACAGCTATAGGATTTTCTCAGCTGGAAAATAAAATAGTTTCCTTCCCTTCCAGAAGATCAGAGACTAAAATATAAATATGTATTTTAATGTGCCAAGATCAAATTAATTGTTCGTACTAGTCAATGCCACTTTAGGTGGAATATTGTTTGCTGTGATGAAAATCAGATTGAATTTACTGATTGGTCAGTGTGTTCAGCAAAACCAAGATGATGTTAAAGGAAAAGAAGTATTCTTGTGTAAATTATGTGTGTCTATAAGATAACATACACAAGTATTCAATCAACATTTTTTCTTAATGCAGTATTATCTGGTTTGCTGGGATTTATATTTTGAATGTTCCACCTGTAGTTGCAAGTGATCATGGGTTTTCTTGTATTGGGTGATGATCAGGAACTTAAAATACTCAAGAGTCTGGGTTGCACACTTACCCAGCAGATCATTCTAACTTCCTGTGGCATTAGAAAACGTAATGTGTAATTCACAAAATAAACAAGAGTTGCTTTTCTAATCTCATTCTGGTTTGTAGATTAAATACGGTACAGAACCACAAATTGTTCTGAGCACAAGAAGTGCACACGTGCATCTGAGGGCAGAAACTGTTTCAGTGCATTTGGACACTTGGCAAATTACCACTGAGTGTGCCAGCTTGGGGTTCTGTGCAGAAAGAGGAAAACCCATGCTCCTATCTCCAGGAAGTTATTCTGCAAATTAAGGTTTCCCCATGGACAACTGGGATCTGTTCCCTATCAAAGGAAGGTAGTCAGAATACAGGATTCCACATCTGCTGCAGGCAAAAGTGGAGGATAAACCCGAGGTCAAAGATGGAGGTAGTGTACGTGTGACTTCTGTTAGCTCCACCTGGAATTATTGTTGTGTCTGTATGATTAATATACTCTGAGATGGAATAGCTGAGAAGGCTTCTTTCCTTTTCAGTTTGGTACCCACCAAACCAAATTAATTCCATTCTCTTTATGAAAAGTTTGTGCAGGAACACTTGGGATTGATGGATTACATCTGTGGCTGCTGACTGATTAGCAGCATGATAGATGCAGCTTCATTTGCAGAGATTTATTTTCATTCAGGAGGAAAAATTGAAGGTCTCTTTCCAGCACTTTTTTTTGCATTAAAACTTTTCAAAGTGCTCAACAAATGGTAGGATTTGCTTCCCATATATTTAACACCTGTGGTAATTAACATTTCTATGAGAACATTTTAACCAAGTTTTTTCCTCCATTAAAATAATATCTTTTTTTCTTTAGGTGAATAATTTAATTGCTATATGTAATAACCCTGATACAGGCTTTATTTTGTCACGATATGAGAGGAAGCTGTTCCCAGGGAATGATCACTGCTGCTTTTCCTGGATTTTATTAATTTATAATTGGCAATATGCCTTGTGGTACGTCCAGTCCATACTCCAGATATGCTCCTGTCTGCAGTCCGTGGAGGTGAGGAGGCATATGCATGAATGCTGAAACAAGTCTGAGTTCCTTTTCTTCAGACCAAAGAATACATGGGCAGATGCTCAAGCAGATTCAATAACTGGGCATTTTTCAATGCCAAACAGCTACTTTCACCATTAATCATGACAGTGACAAAGTCAGGATGTGATTATGGAAAAAATATTTGTTACAATCTTGCCCTGTTGACATGTTGTTTTGACACCGATTTGGTCAATTGGCAGAGTGAAGCAAACCCCTCTGAGTTCCTCTGAGAGTCTCCGATCTGATTCCTCTGTTCTGAGGCTGAAGTTCAGGCGGTGGAGGCAGCGCTGCTCCTCGGGCTGTGAGCAGCTCTCCCTCACAGGTACGCTGTGCAAAACTGCCTGGCAGTTCCCTCCAGCCTTCCCTGTGTGAAAACCTTTGTTAATTATTTCCAAATTGCCACATGGCAGCACACAGGGCAGGAAAGGCCACTAGCAAAGCTGTCAGTTAAGTAGTAGGCTTTCTTTGGCTTAATTTGAATTTTAGATGGGGGTGAGCAAATTTTCAGTTTGAACAGTTTGGAAAGAGCTGCCTGAAATAGGTAGGGAATGCCCAGATATTCCAACCAATACATTTCCCAACAAAAGGTCTGTATTACTGTTACTGCTTAAGGCAGCGGGGTTCAAAGTGCATAATAGAAGACTGGATTATGAAAAAGAAACAAACCTGCTGCTTACGGAGAGTTCTAAGTAGTGTCAGAGTTCTTTCATGGAGGAAAGGAGAAATGGTGAGAGTGGATCACAGAGGGAGTGGGAATGACATCTCGGGTTTTGCATGCCACTGTCCCCGAGGCTGCAGCAGGCTCTTTCTTGGTGAGAGGCACTGCAACCCTGCAAATGGGAGCTCTGTAAAACTGTGGGAAGGGGCAGGGAGCCGGAGCACCCTGGAGGGAGATTAGAGAAAGGAAGCAGAGAGAGAGAGAAATCTAATCCAGGATCTTGAAAATATATATTTGAGGGGCATGGTTATGAGATTGTGCAGGAGTTGTGCTTGAGTTACTTTTGGTGAGAAATAGTAAATATCTAAATAGTGGGAACATCCTGGAAAGTAGAAATTTGTTCCTTCCTGGGAGGGAAGAGAGGAGCACAGCTCTTTAAATAAATGAGAAAAAAATTTCTTTCTTTCACTTATCAGAGCAGCCTCCAGTATTGCAAGGGCTCACCTGAGCCCAGAGCCAAGAGCTGGTTCTGGCTCCTGGGAGCTGTGCTGCCCTGTCTCAAGGCTGTCTCCACAAGTGTGCAGCTGCTCGAGGTGCTGTGGAGCTCAGGGACCTGCCTGCTGCCAAAAGAGCTCTCCCTGTGCAAATTAGTTCATAACTTATGAGCTTTGACAAGTTTTTGTTGGCTGTGCCTTGGGAAACATTTTTGAGTGGCTGTTGCTGAGTTTGCTTTAATCTTTTCCCAGATTTCTTTGGCTGGTGTGGAAATAGCTGGATTATTTAATTGTGCTTTTGAAGAGTATATATAGTCACCTGAAACTTGGTGATGTAAAAAGAAGAGAAAAAAAGTCTATCAATAGCAAACACGTTTCTTTTCACTCCAGTGTTTAAGAGTTTGGCTTCTTCTGCAGCAGAGCTGTGACCCTGGCCCAGCTGCTAAGACTTGCTGAGCCTCCTGTGCATTGTCCAGGAAGGAACCTGGCTGTGCTCGGTCTGCCAGGGACCTCATGGTCGGTTTGTCCAGGATCCCGTGGCTGGTTGGTCAGGGATTCTGTGGTTGGTTTGTCAGGGTCCCCGTGGCAGAGCCCTGGGCCTGTCCCTGCTGCTCTGGTCCCTGCACAGCCCTGTGCTGAGTTCCCCGTGTGAGCTATTCCTCTCTTGCTCCTCAGCAGCTGCTCTGCACCCACTGAGTCACTTTGGATCTGCTGCTCCAGCGACTCCCTGTGACACAGAATTTCATTCCTCAGAAATCCAAGTACCTGCCCTGTTGTTTTGGACTGGGCTGACACAACAGACCCAAGACATGATTCCCCTCTCCCTGGCTTTGTCATTGCCTTGGAAAAAGGCTGCCTTCACGCTCTGTGACTTAAAAAAACCTTCAAACTCTGCACATTCTGGAAGAATAAGTTTCCAGAGCTGCCTGGTCATTTCTGTTAATGCTTGTCTACTTCAGGTGACATACCTCAGGTGATGCTTTTCCATTATTGCAGCATGGTTCCTGTTTGGATGTGAGTGTGGGGAATGTCCTGGAAAGCTTCTGGAGCATCTCTGCCCACAGGCATTTCTGCTGGGAAGGGAGTTCTTATCAGAGTTTTTTTGGGAGACTTCACGAGTTTTGATCCCATCCTGCTTTCTTCTTGTTTGTCTCCTCTTGAGTTCGCTGCTGAGTTAAGTAAAAATCCTCCAGACTCCTGAATGCCCATTTTTAAAAGCTTTTCCATGAAAAGGAGGTTAATGATAACGGATTTCTTACTGAAAACAAAGCTGAGGAAAACTGCCTGCAAAAGCTATGGCTCCTGAGCATTGGCTTGTTTAGCCAAGAACCAGGGTGTTGACAACTCCAGAGTGCTTTACTTTCAGTAACAAAAAGCAGCTCGTTGGACTGGGATTTACCCTGAGGTTTATCCTACCCCTCTGGTCCCTCTGCCCAACACAGGGGTTCCGCTCAGCTCAGATTCCATTAATTTGCAGGCAGAGATGATGGGCCCTGGGCCTGAATGTTTCTTAAGAGCAGTGATGGAAACACTTCTCCCTTTTCATTCATCCTCCCGGTGAATAGCCCTGCAGTTCCCTCTGCGAGGAGAGCAGCAATCCCTTCCAGCAGCAATCCCTTCCAGCGCCTGGTGAGATCACAAATTTCCGGATTGAGAGGGTGTGAAAGGAAGATCCAATCCACGGGCTGGCACAGCCCAGTCAGGAGTTACTGGGTTTAGGGTTTTTTTCTGGTTTTCATACAAGATTCAAATGCTCTCACAAATTTCAATTTTCTCTTGCGTTTAAAAGGGATTGTTTTAAAATTGTTGTTTCCTTCCGTCCCCTCCCTTCTTCCTCCCTGAGTCTAAGCTGTGACCGCAGGCAGTGAGGAGCTGCTGCCAGCTGCAGCAGCCCAGAGCTCTGGCTGGGGAGAGGTGTGAAAATGCCCAGACTTGGAAAATACATTCCCCTTGCTCCTTGGGATGGGTGTGCACATGTGTTTCTGCCTGCTGCCCTGCTTACTGCAGAGATTTCACCACTGTGAGAAGAGATTTGGCATCACCAAAAGATTGACTGGCACAGAGCAGGGCTGTGTTTGGTCCCTGCTCATGTACAGCTGGAGTCTGCAGAGCCAATTTCAGCTGGAGACGAGGAGAATTGTTCATGGCAGCTCTGTGGGCTGACAAACTTGCTTTGTGTGCAGTGAGTCCTAGTCCTGCACTGGCTTTCCCACAGGTTTTTTCTATGTGTGTGTGAACCTTAGGTGTGGATTCATGGGCAGACTCGGGGGCTGCCCCCCAGTTGCACCCAGCCAGGGCATCGCTCCCAGTATCCAGCACAGGAGGGATTGCACAGATGGCTGCCACCGCCTGCTCTTACATCAGCCTGGCATCTGGCCCTGCTCACTTTCAAAAGTAGAAGATACAGCTCAAACCAGCATTTCTGTTATTGTCATCCTCGAAAATGGCAATTTAGTGAGGGACTGCGAGGTGGGACAGAGAAAAGAATTGTTCTCTCCAAACCTCTTCACAAGGATGTGCAACTGGTGAAATTGCAGGTACATCTTACAGGTGGAAGTCAGTGGGTTCTCCTACTGTGCACTGGATTTATTTTTCTTACTGCTTTTTGTTTATAAATGATTGCCTCCTTTTGTTCAGTGAACATTTGATGGAATGCTGTTGCTCCTCTGGTATCTACATGTGCCCACCTTCTGCACATCTCTGGGGCACCCTTCACACAGAGAGGCTGTCTTTGTGTGAAATCCTTGAAGGAGGGTGTCTCCTGTCACCTCTGCTTACCTAGAATAAGCTCTCTGGTTCAGCACTAAAATGAAACCATCTGGAAAAAGAATCTCACAATAAAATGCTCCTCTTAATTTAAAGAAGTTGCACATTTAAAATGTCTAGATCTTCTGTGGGAACACACTGGTTTCATCAACATTTTTGAGTAATATGACTGAACAATTTTAATCAAGTCAACATTCTTCCTTTTGTTTTATGTTACGGCTTTGATTGAAGTAAATCACTTGGAGTATATTGTTTTGCAAAAATGTCAAAATTTATAACTTTTTGGCCCCAAACCGAATTGAAATAAGCATCTTGAAATCTTGTTTTATTCCCCTGCCAGGAGACAGGGATATTATGTTTTTCAGCCGGGACTAGTTATAATTTTGATGGCTGCTGCTGTTAGCCTGGGATGTTCCATCACACAGATAGTGGGTTCATCTGTTTTCCTTTTCCATGAAAATGTGTGCCAGGAGTTCATGGTTATTTGGAGTCTTTTTAAAGCTGATTTTCCATAGGGTGCCTTTACTCTGCCTTTCCTAGGAATACTTTTTAAAGAAGGAATTGAGGCATAAGGAACTGCAGCAGTGTGACTATCCACTGCTTACTGCTGGTTTGCCTCACATGTTTATGTGTGAAGAATCTGAGGGACTCACTCTCAATCCAGAGCATTGCCCCCCTCTTTCAGGGGGCACTTCTGCTTGCTCAGGAGGTATTATGGGCACAGAAATGACAACAATTTATTTAATAATGGCCCAGTGAAACCCAGTAAAGCC
This sequence comes from Regulus satrapa, assembly GCA_013396955.1. Taxonomy (NCBI): domain Eukaryota; kingdom Metazoa; phylum Chordata; class Aves; order Passeriformes; family Regulidae; genus Regulus; species Regulus satrapa. The sequence continues at coordinate 20,842 of VWZN01012226.1, forward strand.
AACAGGGTCAGCCCTTGAACCAAGGCAGAGCAGTATATGCAGGTTACGAAATTCCACAATGGACACGAATAGAATTCTCCTGGGACATGAAGCAGTGCATGAGGGCTGGCATGGGTGGCACATGGTTCCCTTGCTTTACAGTTCTGCAAAGCTTTCATGAGAGCCTTTGAAAGAATTTTCTTTCAGGTGTGCAGAGCTTAATTTGTCACTCTACGGAACAACAAAAGTCAGTGACGTTGGTAGGAGTGGGTGAAGGACATTGGTGAGAGTACAAAGAACCAATTCTCATTTTAGTGAAGCCCTTGTGTATTGCCCCAGTTGTGTAAAAGGACATTAAAGAATGCATAAAAATTGTTAATGGAAACAAATTATTGCAAGAACATCTGCTGGTATTAAACTCCCCTATCCTACAGAGGTAGTGTATTTTCTTTACTCTCTTGGTTCAGACACCTTTATTTACAGCTCTGGCTTTTGAGGCCATTCCCCAGTAATGAGCTGCTGTCTCCAGAGCGTAGTTGCAGTGTTGGGGAAGGGCAGGGATCCAGAGGTGGAGCACATCAGCTGTGGGGGCTGGCAGGAGCACATCTCTGTGTGCTGGGATGGGGGCTCAGTGGGGCTCAGCAGCCGCGTCTGTGCTTCCCTCAAAGGTGGTTTTCTGTGTGCCTGAAGTAGAGGCTGTTTCTCTGGTATGTGAGTTTATGGGTTGGGGGGAACGATGGGTATGGGAAACAGATGGAGAAAGCATAGGGAAATGCAGTGGTTTAAAGGAATAAAAAGATACTTTTTGTTGGAGTCACTGCACCAGAAACAAGGAGCCTCTGAGGAAGGAAAGTGAGCCTGAGGAAAGGGAAGGTTGTGGGTGTCATTCATAGAGGAAGGGTTTATAAGGATTTCAGCCTTATCAGTTAAGCTTGAAAACCCCAATGCTGGAGGATGTGGAAATGGTGGGAAGAGGACGACACAGGGGACTGAGCAGGACATGGAGCAGAAGGTGTGAGAGGCAGGGAACAAGGATGGGAACAGAGGAAAGACTGGCAGTGACCCAGACAAGCAGACAAACCCTTGGATAGAAGCTGGTGTGGGTGAGGGGGCAGGAGGTGACAGCGCAGGGGGCTGCTCCTTTCACCAAAGCAGGACTGTGATGAACCCTCAGCTGTTCTTGAACACTCTCCCTGTACGTGATGGCTGCTTTCTGCCTCTTGCTTCAGCAAAGGGGTTAGTGGGGTTTCTTTTGGGAGTTGGAGTGTGTGAGGAGTTTTGGGGAACCCTTTATCTGGAGCTGAGCCCCAGACGGGCAGCACGGGCTGCTGGGCTCGGGGTGTTTCCCACCAGCTCATCCCTTACCTGTCCCACATCCCTGGCCCTGCCCTGGTGTGCACAGAGGCTGCTGGACCTCTGCCTCTGACACCCAGATGGCCCATGCTGGGCGCAGGGGCTCTCTGGGAAGCCTGATATGGAAAAGGGAATATGGCCAGGGCAGAGCTCTGCCTCCCTGTGGGATTTGCCCAGGGGACACACATGCACAGAGGCATCAGAGCCAGGAGGTACCCTGAGAGAGGATGTGACAAAATCCTTCTGTGAGCCCCTTACAGAAGTTATCAGTAGTTGTCCTCCCATTCATTATTTCCCAGCTAAAGCAATGTAACAATTACAAATTTGGATTACCTGGAAAAGCTGTCGAAAGCAGGATAAATTTTTAATTCCCAGGCTGCATTCTGAAGAATTAATTTCAGCATCTTATATTGAAAATTCTCCCTCATGAGAAATGGCCTGGTTTTGAGAGCAGTGAGATTCTGAAAAAGTGAGATTCTTCCAAGCCATTACTGTATTTTCTGACAATTTTTTTTCTTCAATCCCTCTCCTTTAGCACACTCAGCTAATATACTCAAATTAGTAGTAGGAAACCTACATTTGTAAGAATTCTTTCTCTGCATGAAGTACTGAAGTAATCTGGATTCCAGGACAGAACTGTGGAAATTCTTAGCACAGTTTGTCCCTATCTTATCAGAACAGGCACACTTTTCCCACAACTTGGCTTCTTGCCAGAGGGACTGAGCAGACTTGTTGGAAGCCCCCTTTGAATGGGAAAAGTAATCTTTCTGAATGGATTTTCTGGCAGAACTCCTGTTGCGTGTGTGGTTCATTGTTCTGGATGATGTGGTTGTCTTTTACCCCCTGGATAAATGTTTCAGGATTGTTTTTTCAATGATGGGAGGGGTCCTGGGAGAATAATCAGATTGCTGCTTCTATAAAATTCTATAGGCAAGTTGGTTTTTTGTTGTAAGTGGTTTTCCGTGTTAATTGTGTAGGTTTGTGAGCATAATTTTGATGTAAAGGAGAAAACTCATTAACCCTTGAACTTTTGGATGCTCAAAGGATTTAGTAATTAAAAAGCAAACCATTTTCTCCAAGGCGTTTTAACCAAGTGTTATTATGCCAGTTCATGTATGTATAGATTTATATTGTGTGTTCATAGAATAGCAATTCACTGAAAAGTACTGCTGGTGTCAAAACTAAAAGAAGTGGTTGCCAGTGGTGGCATATGCTCAGTTGTTGGAAATGTCCTCCAGTGAAGTTGGAGTTGATCCCTCTGAGCTCTACAGTCCTGCGGTGGAGCTGTGCCAACCTCTGTGAGCGGAGGATCCGGCCCTTAATATGTATTACAGGATAGTTAATATGATGTGTAACCACAAAGTAACCACAGCACACAAAGAAGTTTTATTTTAGCCCTGCTGGAGCAAAGAAATAACTGTTAATGCTGAAGACTGAAGTGTAAGAGATTGCTCAGTGGGGGAAGGAGGCAGAAAAAAAAAAATCATCCAGATTTTGAGTTAACATGTGTACAGACAAATTCTCACGTCCCAAGGCTAAGTTTTGTCTATAAAAATTCCTTAAGATTTGAGTCTGTGTAATTAAAACATGAAGAATAATTATCTTAAGCTCATATCTGCAGAGGAAGAACTGTATATTTACTTATTCTCTGCCAAAAAGTCTTTTTAGCTGGAAAGATTAACAAAAACGCATTGAAGTATAAAGAAGGGCCTTCTTTTTATTGAAATATATGTTTTGTCAACAGATTCAAAACAGAACAGTCACAACCTTTTTTTTTTAATTTATTTTTCAAAATCAGGGTGGGGGAAGCATCCAACTCCAAACTTAGTGCCTCTAATGCTTGGAAGACATTATGATTAATTTTTGTCCTTAGGTTTCCAGATGCTGGATTTCATCCCAACTTTTAAAGACCTCTAATGTTTAACAGGATATGTGTTGAGTATAGTCTTTAACAGAGTTTTCTTTCATAACTCCAGGATCTATGAGAAAAGGTAACTCAGGAAACCGCTGCAGATTCAGAGCTGAAGCCGCAGCCTTCCAGGAGAGCAGCCAAGGCTGAACGTGCGAGATTGGACCGGATCCGTGTTCCTTCGGGACGACGATGGCCAGGGCCCGGAGCTGGCAGCAGAGCCCTTGGAATGTCCTGCTCCTGGTGCTGCTGTGCACGGGCAGCTGCCAGGCACAGAGGGACTGCACGGGTGCCGAGTGCCAGGCCCTGGAGAACTGCATCGAGGACGTGCTGGAGCCCGGTGAGTGCTGCGCCACGTGCCTGCAGCACGGCTGCACCTGTGAGGGCTACCAGTACTATGACTGCGTCAACGTGGGCTTCGTCAACGGCAAGGTGCCCGAGGGACAGTCCTACTTTGTGGACTTCGGCAGCACCGAGTGCTCGTGCCCTAAGGGAGGAGGCAAGATCAGCTGCCAGTTCATGCTGTGCCCTGAGCTGCCCCCAAACTGCATCGACGCGGTGGTGCCGGCGGACGGGTGTCCCCAGTGCGGCCGCATCGGCTGCCTGCATGAGGGACAGAAGTACGTGGCGGGGCACACTTTTCACATGCCCCCCTGCAAGGTTTGCCACTGCCCCAACGCTGGTGGGGAGCTGATGTGCTACCAGCTGCCAGACTGTGACACGTTCTCCTTGAACACGGCCAGTCCAGGGGACTCCGAGGATGGCGAGCCCGAGAGGCACTACGATGATCCCTACAGCTACGACCAAGAGGCCTCCGAGGGAGACAGCACCCAGGTGGAGTCTCCAAAGAAGTACAGGAGTTACTCGTCCCACCTGGAGCACGAGAGCCTCAGCCAGGAGCAGGGCGAGGACTATGACTACCTGGCGGCCAGTGTGGCTCCCTCGGCGCCAGCCCTGGCTGACCCCCACACCGAGGGCACAGCGGCACCCAGCACCACCCCAGGCCCTAAGGGCCCCAGCGAGACCCGCAGTGCCACGGAGCGTGGCGAGCGCCGGAGGCTGCCCCGCACCACGGCACCCTCCCTCCAGGAGGTGACACGCAAGGAGGCACCAGCCACCACTGGGGCTGCTCTGCAGCACACCACAGCCACCACTGAGACACCCCAGCACCTGGAGGAGTTGGAGAGGAGACCAAAAGGGAACAAAGAGAGGCACGAGCAAGAAAGAACCCCCCACTCTAAAATGAAGAAGCATGCTAGGAAGGAAGAGCCAGAGGCTCTTCAGGGCTTGAAAGAGGTGAACTTCACAGAGGTGAGCTCAGCAAGATCATCCCATGAAAGCCTCGAGGGAAATGATTTCCCCAAGGTAAAGTTCAGTGCAACAACCTCTCCTCCTGTTGCTCTAAAGGAAGACCGTAGCCAGTCCTCCCCAAAGCAGTCGCAGACGCTCTATCGTTACCATCCTGAGGAGGACGGGGACCCCAACTCCATCCACGCTAACCCCAGGCTGCCAGAAGGTAAGAGGTACTCCAGTGTGGGGGTCTAGAGAAGTCTTACTCATGAGAACATTGATGCTTGTCCTCTGCTGTGTTGTTCTTGCTGTTGCATGTGACCTTGAAATAAATAAATCAATCAAACCACCACTATCCTCCTTCCATGCCTTCAGGAGGTGGTTTGTGTTTCGTTTCCCAGAACAGCTACCGTTTCACTGTTTCCCACCTTGCTTTGATTTCAGACAGTGGATGGGGTTTTCTGGTGTTTTAACTTTATTTCAGATGATGATTTATTAAACTCTGGCCTTCTTCTTCAATTACTTGCTTTTAACTTCTGTTGCGATGTTAAAGAAACACCTTCCTCTATGTAGACAGATTTAATTAGTTATCTCCAGTTACCAGCTCAGTGTAATCACATAGGTAGCTTTTGTCTTCTGGGAAGGAAGTGAAACAGTTGTGCTTTCACTTTCTAAATAAAAATATTTAGAGCACTTGTAATATTTACCTCATGGCTGAAAGCCTGTCTCAGCTCATTAGTTCAAGAACTTGAGAGATATACTCAAATACCCCTGAGAACTAGTAGGGAGAAAAAGGGCTCTCTCTTGCTTTATGCTTTTTTGGGGCTAGAAGTTTATGATGTTTATGATCAGCTGTGGCAAGTATATGTATTTCCTCCCTGCCTCTGGATTCTTCTCGACATCTGCAGGGAATGTTGATTATATGCTTTATGCAATGCTCATTACTGTAATGAATGCAAACTTCATCGCTGTAAATTAGCACATATACAGCTCGTATTTCCAATTCATTTTTCATCAAATCAAGAGCAGTACCTCCTCTTTCAAGATGTGGCACAAAATGTTCTCACGAGACTCAGCTGGAGGGTGCTTGCAGAGAATTCTGATGAGTCCCTAGGCAGTCGTATTTCTCCTGGGCTGTGTAGGTAGCCCTTAAATCTTGAGCTGTCCAGTCCCTCTCCTGGAGAAGTTTAAGGCAGACTGGGAGGAGGAGAGCAGATTTGGAGCTCTAAGTCACAACACAAGCAGCACTCCGTGGCTGTTCAAGCAGAAAGTGTACCAGGTCCAAAGATGGAGATGGCAGCTTTTTCCTTTTCTACCACTTCCCTTTTATTTGCGCCAGCCTACATCAAAATCTGAGCCATGCACCAAATATGGTACGTGGGCCTGATTTAGGACTGACACGAGAACCTGTTTCCTAATGTAACTTCAAAGATGACTTTTTTTTTTTTTAATTAAATTGCCTTTCTTTTCTTTTCAGAAAAGGAAAAATAGGTGGAGCACCCTGAAATTTTCAATGACAGGGTTTAAGAAAGTCTGTTGGGGTGAAAATGTTCAGCAGCAGAGCTAAGTACTGGATTTTAAGAGTCTGCTTGGGTGATTTGCAGTCTGTGGTTCCTGGGAACTGCTTGGCTCTGACAGGTCTGGTTGGGAGCTGGATTAGACTGAGGTGCCTGCAGCAAGATGTGATAGATGGCATGTCAGGCATGAATCGTTCAGCTGACAGAAGCCGGCTTGGAAATCACTGGGTGCCATTTTCCTCTTAGCTGATATACCTACGATTTCCTTTAAATATTGCAGAGGGAGAAATGAAAAATAAATGTCCTGTGGAAGCACAGAACTCTCTGATTGGCTGTAGATGCTGCTGAAGCTATTGCTTCCCTGCCCCAGGGAGCTGCTGCGTGTTTTGGGAGCCAGCACTGGTGCCACCACACCATGTCCAGTGACAGGTGGGACCTGGCCAGACAGCCCCTGATCTGTCCCACCATTCCCATAAGGAATATTGGTGGAAGATTTGTATGGAACTACAGCACCCTCTCCAAAAATGAGGGATCTCTCTTGTCATGACCAGCGTTCTGCTGTTCTAATTGACATCCTTGTGATTCATGGGAGTAGCTCCATATGTTTCAAGTAATAAAACACATACATCTTGTGTCTGCTGTGACTCCTAAGCCAGTGGTGGAGGGGGAGTGAAGATATTAGTCAGACTTGAAAGAAAAATTAATCTCACCTACAGATACAGAATGAAAACATAAATTTTGTGCATGTACTTCCAACTATAAAATTACAAAATCTGTCAGAATTACCAAATAAGTTCTTTTCTCCATTCAGGAATTGTCAGCATGATGTAAACTACATCAATCCCATGATTTTCAGGGCCTGTGGGGCTGTTGTGCAGGTCCCTAATGAGGCTGCAGCCACTCTGGCAGTGTGCAGGATTTTGTTTGACCAGCTCTCAGCAGAGTGCTCTGGGGTACATTTCTGTGACTCTCTGGCCATTCTAGATTTATTTTTATATTTTGTTTAATGTTTCTTTTCCCCCAAGTTTAGAAAAGTTTAGAAAACTATGGGAGCTTCCAGAGAGGCTTTTTGCCCAAGTTAGGTGGCTGCTGCATTTGTTTCTCCCGTTTAACTGTATCCTGGCCCCAGAACTCTGCTGTGGTTGGATCCTGGTGCCTTTGGTTAAAAACGTGGCTTTATTACTTGTATTTTACATTCCTTGCTTTGGTTTATATGTAGCAGAGTTTTCATTTCCCAGATCTTTGCTGGTTCATACGTAATCTAGTGGTGGAAACAACATGGAAGTCTTTGGTGCTCAGGAAAGGTTAATTTCGTGGTTTGGTTTGGTTTTCTTTCTTCTTTTGAGCATTTTTTTTCATCTCTAGTATTGCCCTGTGCTGTTACCTCAGCTGGCTGATGTGATCCCTGTAGCATCTCCCTCTCATGGACTCTGGTACTTGCCGTTTGTCTGGGGATTTTTTCCCCTCTCTTTTGTTGGCTGCTCTGAGCTTTGCTGGACCAGCCCTTTGCAGATTTTGTGGTGCTGTTTGGGGCCAGGCCCTTGCTGGTGGCTTCTTGGGGCAGCAGCAGCACTCAGAGTCCCCGGGGAGGAGTGTTCCAGGGCTGGTCCATGTGCTGGTCCATGGGGAGGAGCTCAACTCTGCAGGGTGTGGGAGCACAGGGATGTGCTCCTACCTCCCCCAGGAATGCTGCCTGCTGCCCAGGGTCTCCAGCACCCAGTGCCATCCCCAGCATCCCTGCAGGGATCGTGCTCCAGGTGGGTGCTCTGAGGAGGGCTCCGTGCAGCAGCACACAGCCCTGCTGCAGGTCCTGTGCAAATGCTGGTTACTCTGCTCCTAAAGGAGCTGTCAGTGTACAGCAGAGATAATTACTCAGCTGAGAAAGTGTAAATTAAGTGCTTTCACGTTGGGAAGGGATGAGATTAATGGAGATTGTTCTCTTTATACAGTGTGTCTCCAAACATTGATCTTACCCTGTCACTTACTGCAAGAGCAGCAAATGGGGACATTTTAATTTCTGTGTTGCCTATTTCCTCATCCTAAAAATGCCAGATCAGGGCAGGGCTGACTAAAACATATTTCAAGAACTTAGTGTCAAATTCAGTTATGAATTTCCCACTTTCCTCCATTTCCCCATGCTCTGGCAGTAGATTGCTATTCCTTGGATAAATGTAACTCAGGTAGCAAGCAGCCTCACTGTGAATGTTTTATGATTTGCATTCTGAGTTTGGCAGGCTCAGCAGCAGTTTGGGTCTAGCTGGACCTGTCATGTTTCAGAGTGGAGATATTTTTCCACTTAAACTCCTCCACAACTGGTGATTTTTTTTTTGTCGTGGTGGCTTTTGAAGATAAAGACAATTGTTCTTGAGCTAAAGTGAATTGCACCAATTTGTGAGCTGAGATCAGTGGATGTGAGAGTGGCATTTATTGCAGATGAATCCTGATCAGGCAGGAGCTACTGGGAGATTACTGTGGAACTTCTGAGAATGTAGCTGAGATTTCAGCCAGCCCATCTGCTGCATGTTTTCTGATTCTGAAACTCCGGGAGAAAGATGACTTTGAATTTCCAAAATGAGGACAAACAGGTCCATGTGCAGGTCCAGGAGTTGGACTTGATCTTTTTGGTCTCTTCCAACCTGGACATTTTATGATTCTGTGAAAGCAGACCTGCAGTGAGGGTTTGGAAGTATTCCCTGAGCACACCCACCCTTTGTCCCTCTTACTGCCACCATAAAAAGCACTGGGGGTGGGAGAATGCTTGTGTGGTCCTTCAGACACAAACTCTGTTTGCAATTACTTTGGGCTTTTTGCTATCAGGTTGTTGTCTCATTTTTGCTTAATTTCCTCAGGCTTAATCCTGTGTTCTCTACTTTATCCCAGTCCTTTCCGCAACAGGAAGAAATCAGCTTTGAGCCCTCAAAATAGGACAGCTGAGGAGTAAAAATAAACCTCAGGAGACTGGTGTTCGAGGAGAAAAAGCCTCTGGGCCAGCAAGTGTGAATCAGCATGAATTACAGCCTCGGGTGATGGTGTACAGGGGTTTCTTTGGTAGTTGGAGTTCTGAGGTAGCATGAATGGGAATAAGGCAGGCTGAGATACTTGCAGAAAGAGGAAGAATAAAATACTATAAAATTTAGAAGTGTCTATCTGTTCTGCCAAAAATGGCCTTTGTACTTTATTAGGCAGCCAGATGCTAGTTTAGGAGGAAAAAAGGAAATAATTCAACCATTTCTATTAATGAAAATATCGCATCTATGATATGTGGCAGGCTGATTCCCTCATGGCTGCTAGAACACAGCCTTCCCTGCACCCCTTCCCTTGTCACCTCAGGCATGGATTTGTGAGCAGAGGGTACAAGGAAAGCCCAAACCTGCCCAAATGACACAGAGGAGTGCACTCAGAGTAATTGTTGCCAGACTCTGAAATGAACAGTAGCCAGAGTGTCCAATCTGCAGGCACAGGCGGCCAGATGTGACCTGGCTCTCTGCTTCCTCAGCTCTTGCTTTCAGTGGATGCAGCATTCGGTCTGTATCCAGTGCTTGGAGCAGTCCCACGTGAGGAATGGGAGCAGGCATGCAGGCAGCAGCCAGATTCCAGTGTCCAGACCTGTCCTAGCCAGGGGCGTGCTTTTGGGGTCAGTGCCGGGGCTTTGGGGTTTTGTCTGCACTACGTCTCTGGACATGTTGCTGCGTGGCTGCTGCCTGCCTGGCTGTGTTTTGGGAGCTGCTCTGGGTCAGACCTTGCTGTTGCTTTTCCAGCTGGCTGGACTTCAGGGTGCCTCTCAGAGCTGTAGGCTCTGCATTGGGAATGTTATCCTTTGGACGAATTCCTCTGTAGAGCCCTCACCACCA
>VWZN01012226.1:31207-107021 GCA_013396955.1 Regulus satrapa
GGGTGGTGGTGGTGGTGGTCAGATATCCTTGACTTCAGGGGGTTTAGTCACTAAGATAGTTTAAATCTCAAATTGTTGCCATAATACAACTGGAGTTGGGCACCCCACCTAGGAAGGCCTCAAAATACCTTTGAAAACCCATCTTGTACCTGCTCTGTGGAGGAAAAAAATCATTATTTATGCAAAGTCAATTCCATCTATGGTTTGCAACAAGAGCATTGAATCTCTGTTCTGAAATTCAAACATGCTGCAGACAAAGTATGAAAATAACCTGGGAGTTTTCTTGTATAAATTAATTACCCACTTGAACAGATGAGGCTGTTGGGCTCACCAGGTTTCTTGAGGAGACTCCATTTGCTGGTTATTTATAGTAAGTATCCAAAAGTATATTTTTTTTGTATACATGATTGATACTCCTTCAGAAAACAGAATTTAAATGAACTCCTTTGCAGTAATGCGTCTGTTATTCTAATCGATCACCAAGGAATTAAAGCCAACTCTGAATATAGTTCCTTGTTAGAGAAAGGAAAATATAAGTAGTAATTCCTGATCCAGATTTTGTGAGACAATAACCTTTTGAACAGTTTCAAATATGTAGGCCAAATAAACGTAGCTTTCTAGCATATGCTTACTCATGAAAGGATTTGTAATTTCATTACCCTGGGCCTCACAGCGAGCAATATCTCCTACCTCTCAGGGATTCTTAGGTAACATGCCAGCAAGTAATTGGAATTTTATAAAGATCCCCTTATGTGTGAGCAGGTTTTATGTTTTCTTGACTGTTCCCAGTCTGTCTGTGCTGTGCCTGAGATGACCAATTCCTTTCCAAAGCCACCAGAAAGTCCTAAATTGCCATCCCAAAGCACTGGGGGTGTTCGCACTCAGCCAAAGACTGGCAGAGGGGTAGGAGAAAGAAGTATTTGTTCTGCATTTAGGGCCAGCAAATCTCCAATGCAAATTTTTCTCTCCCCTGCCTTTGCCAGGGGCCAGGGAGCTGCAGAGCCCCCCAGGAGCCTTGCGCCACCTGTGGGTGTCTGGGACACACCAAGCACCCAGCAGCATTCCAGTCACTGTCTGCAGCCAGTCCCTGCCTGCTGGGATTGCTGGTTTCCCTCCACCGTGCTCTGATGGCGATGGAGCAGCTGTGAGATATGGCTCGGGTGGGTGCAGTGGGGTGGGAAAGGACGTTGGGCAGCCAGGGGGACAGGGGGCTCGTGCTGGTGCTGCCCTGCCTGCCTTCACCAACCCTGCCTGTCCCTCTCCAGCCCTGCCTGCCCTCTCCAGCCCGGCCATGCTGTTGCACTTCTGGCTGCAGCTTCTCCAGCCCTTCCTACACCAGAAATTGAGCCATTCACACAAACTCCCAGAGCAGTAATTCCTTCCCCTTGGTGTCTGAGTGCTGCTTGCTTTTGTGGTGCTGTTGTGAACCACAGGGAGGCCGATTGTGTTCAGAAGGGCTCAGAGTTGTTTGACCATAGTTTTGAATTACCAAGTACTAAAATAAGCATTTATGGCTTCAACAGCTCTGGGTTTAAAACCTTTTAACAGTATAAAGACTTGCCTGAAAGGGGAGGATTTGCATCAGTAACTTTTAAAAGATGTTGTAAAAGTTGATGCTCTTGTGAGCTGTTCCTGTGTGTAAACTATACATCTTAAAAACAATGAAAATCATCAGATGAGATCTCATAGGCTTACTGCTGCCATGCACAGGGCAAGTGACTGAGTGCAGCTGCAGTGACCTATACTATCCCAGGAATATTGTGTGTTAGTCCTGAACACCCTTCCACCAAGGTTATCTGAATTAGGCACGTGAGGATGGCTCAGGGGTAAGGATGATGAATGCTTAGCTTTATTTTGTATGAGGTCACTATGTAGAAATGTTATTTCTAGAAGCTTGGAGGGGGCTGTGGGGGTGCTGCTGCCCAGCATGGGGACTTGGTGTGGGGACCCTGCTGCTATTGTTTGCCACCAGACATTGGGGAGCTCTTCTGAGAGAGCTGCAGGAAAGAAATGCAGGCAGACGTCCCACCAGTGGTGTAAGGGAAGTCAACAGGTTACCAAAATCCAAATAAAAAAGTGTGTGCCCAGTACAGGATCATCAGTGAGCGCTGTTGAAAAGGGAGGGTACCGGATGGGATAAAGGGAATTTTCCATGGATGTCTTACATGGTCTGCAAAATTTTCAGCTAATTTGATGCAATTCTGGTCTCAGAATGGCACTGAGATGCCTTTTGTGTAATGCCTAGTGCCATGTGATGGCTCCAGTCTGGTTCTGATCTGTATTAGCACTCACCTCCTCCTTACATTCTCTGTGAGCAGCAGCATCAGCTGTGTTTGGAGCAGGGGAGCTGGGGTTTGACTGGAGCTGGCTCCTATGCAGGGAAAAAGAATTGAGAAGAAGATGAACGAACTCTTGCAACAAAAACGTCTGGCTGTACCTCAGTTTCCTTCTCTTCTCACCTCTTGCTATTTTATGTTCATTTCAGTCTGAGTCTTCAAAGACATTATATGTGCTACTTGCTGGAATAATTTCCTGAGCACAAGTTTAATTGATTAATATTAGAGAGCTATACATCTTGTATGAAGTGAATCAGCTAAAGTGCTTTGTGTATTTGTGTTCTGATGGAGACATCCTGCAGGAGGGACTTAGGAACCAATTACATTTTGTCAGTGGTTTGTAGCACAGCATTTGCTATCCTTGATAGCAAACCTCCTGCATGCTGATGGCACAGGCAAAAGACATTCCAGGCACACAAACCTCGCTTTGGTGGGGAGAATTCCCTGGAAAGCAAATACTGAACAGCAAAGCACGCCCAGTGCTCTGGCCAGCTGAGCTGGGAGAGCAGAGCCTTGTCTGGAGGGGACTCGTGTCCAAACTTGTCTAGTCTGTCATTCCAAAAGTGAACTTCATGACTACCAAATGAAAATGCATGAAAAAGTATCTTTGTAGTGAAAATGGAACTTATATAATGGTGGTTTCTTATGGCTCTTTCCATAAGGTTAAAGAGTTCTTTTGCATTGAACAAGCAGAACAAGAAACTCCAAGCGAGTTTAATGGTGTTTAAGGATTCTTTTTTTCTTTCTTTTACTTTTAATAGTGATTGTGACAAATCACTAGGAGGAAGACCTTTGGATGAGAGTGTGAAGGCAACACACTGTGTGCCTGGTGGCACAGAGAGCCATACACCCATCCCACATCCCTGCCAAGTGCTGTCAGGGTTTGGCTACCAAGCTTCCAGCTGATGGCTTTAAAGCTTCCTTACACCCGACTGTAATTCTGCAGCCATGTCTATAAAACATCTTGTTTATGGCCTATAAGCAGCTAAAGATTAATACAGTTCTCCCTCTTACTCAAGAATCCTTCCTCTGCAATGTTCATTAATTTTCCTGGTGTTGGAATTGCCTTACATGGAATTGCTGGTAGTTTTCATTTCCGGATTCAAACCTACAGTGTTCTAGCCAAATTATTTTGTAGGAGATAGACTCTGAGAAACTGTTTTCATTGAAGATAACATATACTTAAGTAATGTCTCACGTAGAAATGATAAAATTTGTACTTTTCCTGGTTCTGGATCAAAGATGATAGCTGTTGCCTGAACTCATGGCATTGAAATGAAAGAAAAAAAACCAAAACAANTTTTTGGTCTCTTCCAACCTGGACATTTTATGATTCTGTGAAAGCAGACCTGCAGTGAGGGTTTGGAAGTATTCCCTGAGCACACCCACCCTTTGTCCCTCTTACTGCCACCATAAAAAGCACTGGGGGTGGGAGAATGCTTGTGTGGTCCTTCAGACACAAACTCTGTTTGCAATTACTTTGGGCTTTTTGCTATCAGGTTGTTGTCTCATTTTTGCTTAATTTCCTCAGGCTTAATCCTGTGTTCTCTACTTTATCCCAGTCCTTTCCGCAACAGGAAGAAATCAGCTTTGAGCCCTCAAAATAGGACAGCTGAGGAGTAAAAATAAACCTCAGGAGACTGGTGTTCGAGGAGAAAAAGCCTCTGGGCCAGCAAGTGTGAATCAGCATGAATTACAGCCTCGGGTGATGGTGTACAGGGGTTTCTTTGGTAGTTGGAGTTCTGAGGTAGCATGAATGGGAATAAGGCAGGCTGAGATACTTGCAGAAAGAGGAAGAATAAAATACTATAAAATTTAGAAGTGTCTATCTGTTCTGCCAAAAATGGCCTTTGTACTTTATTAGGCAGCCAGATGCTAGTTTAGGAGGAAAAAAGGAAATAATTCAACCATTTCTATTAATGAAAATATCGCATCTATGATATGTGGCAGGCTGATTCCCTCATGGCTGCTAGAACACAGCCTTCCCTGCACCCCTTCCCTTGTCACCTCAGGCATGGATTTGTGAGCAGAGGGTACAAGGAAAGCCCAAACCTGCCCAAATGACACAGAGGAGTGCACTCAGAGTAATTGTTGCCAGACTCTGAAATGAACAGTAGCCAGAGTGTCCAATCTGCAGGCACAGGCGGCCAGATGTGACCTGGCTCTCTGCTTCCTCAGCTCTTGCTTTCAGTGGATGCAGCATTCGGTCTGTATCCAGTGCTTGGAGCAGTCCCACGTGAGGAATGGGAGCAGGCATGCAGGCAGCAGCCAGATTCCAGTGTCCAGACCTGTCCTAGCCAGGGGCGTGCTTTTGGGGTCAGTGCCGGGGCTTTGGGGTTTTGTCTGCACTACGTCTCTGGACATGTTGCTGCGTGGCTGCTGCCTGCCTGGCTGTGTTTTGGGAGCTGCTCTGGGTCAGACCTTGCTGTTGCTTTTCCAGCTGGCTGGACTTCAGGGTGCCTCTCAGAGCTGTAGGCTCTGCATTGGGAATGTTATCCTTTGGACGAATTCCTCTGTAGAGCCCTCACCACCATCCTTCTGCCATTCCTCATGTGCATCTTCCTTCTAAAATCGAGATACTAACCAAAGGTCATGAGCTCCTGGCTGCCAGTGCATTTGTGTCAGGCTTTTATGGGGCTGTTTTGCTTCTTATCCTAAAGAGTATTTTAAGCCATAGCAGTATATTGAACTAGTGATCTTAGTTTAGAGAATATAGTTTAGATGATCCTTTTTTAAACTGCAAAGATCTGTGTGGTGGCACAGGCACGAGCCTGGTATGCAGAATGGCAAGACTGGGTACCATGCTTTGCAAAAAGCTGTGTAGCCTGTCATAGTCAGATGTCTGCTAACTTTTGAGAGCCTAAATAGTTTAAGAAATGCTCAGATTTTGAGATTTTTTCTTTTCAAACCCCAGTACCTGTCAATCTTGTAAACCAAGATGTGTAAGAAGGTGACTCTCCATCCTCCTGTGTTACTCATAAAATAAAGGTAACAGCTGCTGCCTTCAGTGTGAATCACTGTGGATCATGACAAGCAGATACACTCTTACAAAGTGGGACAGATGTATGTTCCTGCAGCTCCTGCCAGCCTCCGTCCATTACCTCTGAAGAGCACAGTTCTTGTCCCTCACACAGCTCTGGTGTGATGGTGAGGTGCAGACTGTGCAGCTATTCCCTCTGCTGATAGTACATGTACCCTGGGCTCTTTGTGCTGTAGCACAGGGAACAACTCACACAGTTGGCTGGGAGTGCTCTCTATGAGGAAATCCANGTGACCATCAGTGATGACTGGCTTTACATTAGGAAGTTCCATAAATGTTGAATTTCAGACAGTTTGGGTTGACTGTGGTGGTTTTGCTGGTGGAAGATAACTATGGAGACTTTCCAAAATCTTGTGCTGTGGTGTCACGAGTTTTGGAATATTGCTTTGAAGTGATTAATGTGCTTTGCATGTATTCTTGAAGTACAGACTTCTGCCTTGCTCAGCCTATGGCACTGGAAAAGCTTTCCTGGTGGTGTCTGTGCTCTTTCTCCTTCATCCTTGGCCAAGGACAAGAGTAACATGTTTGTGCTGTGGCACGGCCAAGAACAGGTTGTGGGACAGGCAGGGACTTTCACTGCCTCGGTACCATGCAAAGTTAACCAGCTGAAATGAAAAGATAATGATACTGCTGGTCTTCTTATTCTTGAGGTATGTAACCAACCAGTTAAAATGAACAGGAGCTTTTGGAGTCAGCCAGTTACATTTGCTTTTCAGTGTGAATAATTTGGTATGCGGAGAAATTGAGGCATGTGGCAGAGAGGGCAGTTCAGGTTGAGCACTGGTACACTCCTGTGGGGAGGATGAATGAGTTTAACACTGCAGGGCTGAGCCTGAGCCTCCTTTAGCTTCAGTGCCAAGTCTCCATTATCACTTTGGACCATGCAGAGAGCCAGTACCTCATCAGCACTGCTGTTTGTCTGCACCCTTTCAACCACAGGATCTGACCTTTATTAGGTAATACTGAAGTCTCTTCTTGGTATGGTGAACAGATTTACACAGCTTTGAAATCTGACCCTGCTATTTCAGAGAGAGTGCTGCCTTGTTATTCAGCTTTTAAATGGAGTCAATAATGTTCCCTGAAAAAAGATTTTGAAGGTCAGACCCTGTCTTGTCAATGCCATGTTAACCCCATTAGATTCAGTGAGGTATACACTCATTTTACCTGTATTGCCCCTCTGATATTACTTTAACAGAAGGGCAACTGTTAAGCATTAGATAGTTTTACAATGAAATGCTGTCTTTAAGAAAGAACTCCTTACATCTCACATGGTCACACAGCAGTTGCTCTTGCTTCACAAGGCTTATTTTGCAGTAACAAAGCACTTACTTGTTTGTTATATTTTTGGTCAGACTCAAATTCCTCTCCCAGAACTTACAGTTAATCTATAGTAAACGAATACCTCATAAACCATACGATCTCTTTGTAAATACATTATTATAGTAATTTGTCTCTTTTATTTGTAAATTCCCCAAACTGAATGTCTGTGTAATGGGCGCTTATGGCCATGCAGTTGATAGCACTGAGCCCCTGGCACCACACGATGTTGAGGGTCACAAATGATCTCTTCCCATGACAGGGAGGAAAAGACTTGATGCCTGCTCATCCAGCATCACCAAACACATTCCTTTGGGAAGGAAGAGCTGCTGTTGATTGATTAATATGCTTCCCCCACCCTTGCCAGGGTCACAGAACTGAGATTCTCCCTGCACTGTTTCAAATGTAGCACAGACAGCTTCAGTGTCCCACAGAAAGTTAATCATGCACTTGAACCGAAATAGCTGGACTATGGTCAGTTTTGTGCCCTATGGTCAGTTTTAAACACAGAGGAATTGCAGTTTTCTAAGTATTTAGCACAAGAATTGTCCTTGTGTGCTGCATTTATACCAGGTCAGAATGCTGCTTGTCTTAGAGCAAGTCTTGGCTTATTTTGGTGTAATCCTGGTACTAGTGAAGAAATCTTCACAGCAGTTTCCTATTTTATATTTTAAAGGTAATAAACATATGTGTGTGTATATATATATAATAGAACTAAAGAATCAATAAAGTTAGAAAAGACTTCAGAGATCATCAAGTCCAAGCTTTCTCTCTCTCACTCTTCTGCAAGGTTCAGGAAAGAATCCATTTCCTGGAGGGCCAGGGGACCACGCTGCTGACGTGGTGATTGATTCTGTTCCCTAAGATGAACCAGGGAGGTTTCCTAACCCCCTCTGGTTTGTTTTGACTGGCTGTTTGCTGCCACCTTGCTGAGATTTTCCTTTTACTGCCTGAATCTGCTCCAGATTCAGAACCTGAAAGCTGCCAAAGCTCATGGCAAGTGAGAGGGAGCAAGTGTTGGTGCAGTGCGGGGAGAAAGCAGGTTGGCAATGGGTGTTGAGAATGCTTTTTGTAGTAGCCTACAGCACTCTCAGTATGGGGTAAGGTGTTGCCTTATCTGTGTATTCTCCCAAGGATAAAAAGTAATTTACCTACTCTCATAACCTGTCCCTTTCTGCTGCTACCTGCTGGCCCTGACTCTCATGGGGCAGAGGTGAAGTTTTACCTTTGTTCATTCAGTATCTTGGTCGAATTAAGAGAAGGTGGCTCCATGTGGGCTCCTGCAGCCCAGCTCAGAGGCCTTGGCTGTGCATGCAGCTGGGGGAGAGTCAGGAGAAAGCTGTACCCTCATGTAGGGATGTGCAGGCTGGGCTCTAGAACAGGAGTTAAAGTTAGTGTTCAGCACAGACATTACCCACAGTGTGCAGGATCAATGTGTAAGTACAGCCAACATTGATGGATGCATGCGTGTGGCTCCGTTGGCTGTCAAATGCCTTAAAAAAGGTGCAGAGGAACATCCAGCTGTGTGCTGAGGCTGGAAAATGCCTTTATCTTGTTTGCCCTCTTTTCTTATTCCCTGGCAGTGAGACTTGGTTGTTAACTTTCAAACTGCTGACCATTTGTGTGGACTAAAAATGCACCTTCATCAGACGCTAAAATAGCTCCTAACACATTCCCTGGATTAGTCTGTCAAGCAGGGGAGAGTTCAGTTCTGCAGCAGTGATGGCTGTTGCCGCAATTTACGTAATTGAAGATAAAATCTTTGTTAGCATGAGTTTAAAGTGGCAGAATTGCCCCACAGGTGTGTGTGGTGCTGTTGGAATGCTGGCTGGCTCAATATAAACAATTGGCATGTAGACAGATGGAAACTTTTGCAGGTCCCTTAAAAGCGTGGTGCTGCAGAGCCCCAGGGGTTTGGTCACTGGAAGTCAAGCCAGGGGAGATGTCCCCAGTGAAATAGGGAGCCTTTGCTTGAGGAGCAAAGCCCCCAAGGCTGAGCTGAGCCCCAGAGCTCAGAAAATCCTCAAAGTGATGCAAAGCAAACACAGCACAGCAAATGCTTTTGTGACTGTAGCTTGATAACAAGGATGTGTAAATAGACTGCACCTGGCTTCCTGTTTAGCTGCAGTACTTGCCTGGATTTTTCTTCCAAAACTGCCAGTTATGTAAATTGATTAATTTGACAGATTTCTGCCTTTTTTAGCAAGTCGTGTTCAGAACAGGGAAGAGCGTTTGTCTTGTATGAAGTTAAAGTTGCTTGTCAGGTGTTGTGCTTGTAAAGAAGATGCATAAACTCTCCCCAGCAGGGAAATGTATGCCTTGGACATGCCCTACAAAATTAAGAGAGTGCCAAATTCTACAGCATGTTTCAAATAATCTGATATTTGAGGTTTTTTATAAGGTTCCATTCCCTGGAGTCCTTTGGCTGCCCAAAGCCGTCACCTTTCATTTAAAACATATTTTTTAGAAAAATAGGAGAGTTGCCATTTTCCTCAGAGACATAAACTAAATCTCAAGTGTTAAAAACCCACTCTGCAAGGAGAGAGCAAGTTAAAAGCTATTCATTAGACTTCACTGTCTAGATTAGATGTTTGGAAGAAATTCTTCCCTGTGAGGGTGGGCAGGCCCTGGCCCAGGTGCCCAGAGCAGCTGTGGCTGCCCCTTGCACCCTGGCAGTGCCTGAGGCCAGGCTGGACACTGGGGCTGGAGCAGCCTGGGACAGTGGGAGGTGTCCCTGACCATGGCAGGGGTGGCCCTGGATGGGCTTTAAAAAATCCCTTCCAACTCAGGCCATTCTGGGATTCCGTGTTGGTGTCTCTGCTCCACTGCTGCAGTCCTTCCCCAGCTAGCAGAGCCCTCAGGCAGGGTGGGGTGGTTGGTCGCAGGGCTGTGGTGGGGTGGCCAGGAGCCTGGGAATACCTTTCCCAGCAGAGAGAACCTCTCCCAGCACTTCTTGGGTGCACCTGCAGCACAAGAGAGGTCACTGCAACAGGGAAGAACTGGAGAGGAACCAGACAGCTTGAGGGGATGAGAGTTAACCGAGGCATTTCTCTTGCTGAGACCGACAGAAGTCACTACAGAGGGCAAAGGAAGCCTTGCTGGATTGCTCTCCAGGAGAAGGGAGAGGAGCAGACAGGAGTGTCCTTGCTCTGTCACGAGCTCTGAGCTGTTAGAGAAGCGCCTGATTGGGTGGGCTGGGGTTTTTTGGGGTTTTTTGTTTGTTTGTTTGTTTTGTTTTGTTTTTTGTTGTTGTTGTTGTTTTGTTTTTTTTGTTTTGGTTTTGTTTTGGGGTTTCTTTTTTGTCTCTTTAACATTCAGGAGGTGGGTAAATAGGAATGGTTTAAAATAGCCCCCCAGTTGCTATAGATACTTGTCTGAATTGAAATTAGAGGTGTGGTCCAAGTTTGGAGTGTGTCCTCCAAAGCCAGCCTAGGAACGGGCTGGAGGAGCCTCACAAAACTGTGTTGCTGCAGGGATTCAGCCCAGGATGAGGATGTCTGGCTGTGTTTGATGTGACCAAGCAGCTCCAGCAAGGCTTTGCTTGGGCCTGGAGACTGGGAAGGGAAAAATCCTTCATGCTTCAAACACTTTCCTCCTTTTTTTGCTCTGGGACGTCTGTAGAACTGGAAAAAATACCATGGAATGCTACTTTCCTGGCACTGGGTTTGGTTTTTATTTGTGAAATGTTACTGTGCTACAAAGCAGCAGCAAACTTAAAGTAGTTTAGCTGGATAAAAGCACCCTATCAAGGTAAATTTGGTTTATTTGTTCCAGGAATGTGTAGCAAATGCGTGTCTAATTACAGATAAGGCAACTAAGCCTTTCATCTTCTTTAAGTGAATAAAACTCTGCAAATAATGTGGAAAATGTTTTGGTGAAATGAATGAAGGTCTTTTCAAGGATTTGGTTATCACAGATGAGAGATCCACTTGAGGGAATTGGGAATGTTTCTCCATATGGATGTTTTGGGACAATTACAGCTGACTCTGGAAATGCCTCATTTTGAGATAAAAATCTGTCCCTCTGCCTTTGGGGGTCTCTGGGGTCATTTCTGGGTTTGGGGTGGGGAGGGCAGGTCTGCAGTACTTGGTGAAGATGATGGAGATGCAGGAACCTGGCTGGGCAGTGCACACTAGCAGTGTGCCATGTTTCCTCTCCAATTTCTCGCTCTGTAGGTGGTAGGAAATTAGTCCTGAATTGCCTTCAGGCTGTGGACAACAACCAGCCTCCTTGAACTGTTTTCCTTTCTGGATAAGGCTGGAGATGGATGTTCTTTGAGGTTCAGACCTCAAAATCTATGGGAGATTTTATAGTGCTGGTTTATCTTTGATACCATGTACTGGGATAAGCGTTTGTTCCCAAAGAGCTTTTATCTATTAAAACCCTCAAAACCCTCTTCATCCACGCCTACATCCCATTATATATGAAAAGTCCCATTCAAGCCATTCAGCTTCCCACCCTGTGAAAAGGCCCAGTCAAGAGGCTTGTGCAACTGGGGGAGTTCAGAATTGGGCAGAAAATCAGATCCAAGGTGGAGCTGGAGTTCTAGACCCTCTTGGATACAAGGAATTATATCTAGCAGATATCACTTGAATAAAACATTAATTTCCCATTATAAAACATAATGTTGCTCTGATAATGGTTCCTGCTTTGAGTAATCCTCATTTCCTGAGTCTCTCTGGTGACTCATCACAGCAGAGTTCTCATCCATTCTGCTCTGCAGATGCTCTCAAGCTGTGTATTTCCCATCTGACTCAGCTCCTGGGTATCAGCATCTCCTCCCATTGCTGTGGAGCTGTGGGAATGTTTGCCTGCAGAGCACTTCAGCCTCCCTCCAGCCTTAAGAGGACTGGTGCTCCTGGCTCTGCTTTTAAATTTAACTCCAATTTTTAACACGTTTTTGGTTAAAACATCACATTTCAAATTTTCAGGTTGTCTCAAGTCTTGAATCTGGAGCTCAGATTGCAGAAATGTGTGTGTCTGTCCTTATGTGCACCTGTGAGAGGAACCAGTCTTTCTTCCTTTCAGGTTTTCTGTGAGTAGTTGCCTGTATAAAACATTATCAATGTGATGTGTTCCTCCTACAGCTTTAATTAAACTTCAGGGGGTTAAAAATTATGGGGTGCAAGGGTCTAAATGGAGACTGTGCCTCAGATGTCACCTTTGTAACAAGGGCTGAGCTGCTGCTACTGAGGTGTATAGATAAACATAAAGTTTTAAGAAGGCTTATGAGTGGGTGGTGAACTCAGCAGCAAAACAACAGGATTCAAAGAAATTTTTGTTGGAGGTTGGAGGGCTGCAGTGCTCTGAGGTGCCATAAGGTCCATGCAGAATGTTCCATTTGTGAATTCAGAGCCCCCAGAGCTGGGGTAGATTTGTGGGCAGGGCTGGTGTGACATTTGTGATGCCAGGGGAGATGTTTGTCAGCTCTGGGTGTACAACAGAGCCTTTTCTGACTCTCTTTGCCATTTGGGCTAAAGGAGAGGAGGGTGCAAGTGTTACCAGGTGCAGCTCCCATCAGAATTACCTGACCATAAATTGATTTTTAAGACTCTCCTCTGCTTCCTGTCTTGCAGTTCTAGGTGAGGTTTGGCCAGGAGGTTCATTCTCCAACTCCTGGGTAGTGTTGGGCCATGCAGGGGAGGTTTTTTTTTCCTTTTTGAAGTCAACCTCACCCTCCTGTGAGCAAAACGGAACCTGGTGTTTAATAAAGGGTGCATGGCAGTGAGTATATATTGATTGTGCTTGTCTGGGACTTTCATTACTCAGGTTAAGCCTGAATTGGCACTGCCATGGACCTGCCATCCTCTCACCTGGACCACAGGATGTACCTGGGACTCACTTGCAGCGCAGCCTCTTTACTTTTAATTGACTTCTCCACTTATTTCTGGCAGTTATTTAAGCTTCTTAGGTCATATTTGGGTAAAGTTTTCCTTTCCATACTGAAAGCAGTTTCTAGTATTAAAAGTTTCACATGGATGAGAATTTTCACTGAATGAATGATGACAGAGAGGGGAGTTTTGGGACAGTGCCACGCTTCATATAGTTCTTTAGATAGACTGTCATGAGGCGGTTACCTCAGCTGTCAGTCTGTTAGGATTACATAACATTTTA
Organism: Regulus satrapa; assembly: GCA_013396955.1. NCBI lineage: Eukaryota > Metazoa > Chordata > Aves > Passeriformes > Regulidae > Regulus > Regulus satrapa. The sequence continues at coordinate 44,015 of VWZN01012226.1, forward strand.
AAATTATCTCCTTTCCTATGGCCAAAAAATGATTCAGTCCTCTTGCATATTGAATTACCTTGAGCTCTTGGTATTTATTACATATCCAATCAAAAAAATAAGTCTGAAGCTCACAGAGATTTATTTAGTAGCATTTAATAGCTCTCTGTTTGCTAGTAATTTGGTTCATCAGAGTGAGGAATTTGTTTCTGAATTATCTTCTAATTAGCAGATAAGCAGGTTTCTCTAGCACTCAAAAACTGTGGGTTGTCACTTCAGGCCTTTGTTTTTACAAATGTAAGTTGTTATCTCTTGCATAGGTATCAGCCTGCTGTGATAGTTTCCACTGGTTTTAATGGAGCTTGAGTTTAAATACCCCAGCTAAAAGAAGGATAAGAACCTTTCTCTTTAGAGATATTTCTTTTACTGTGTATCTGGGGCCTGATGGAATTTTTGCAGCCAGAATGACCCCCTAAATGATTTTCAGTTCTATGAATAGTGATTTTTTTAACCTGGGTAGATCCTGATAGGACAAGGGGAAATGGTTTTAAACTAAAAGAGAGCTGGTTTAGATTGGATATTAGGAAGAAATAGTTCCCTGTTAGGGGGTACCTTATGACACTGGTTTAACACCTGGTTTTAGAAAGGGCCAAGGCAAACAGAGGTATTTTCTGTGACAAGGATTTATGTGACTGAAACAGAGGATGAGCAACATGGTGTTTCTGTGTGGGAAATAGAAGTGGTTTATTAACTGATGAACTAGCTAGGATTTAACTTGGGGCCGCTGAAACACTGCACATGTGCAGCTGAAGTTGTCTGAAAAGAAGGAAGGGACCTGAGCAGAATTGCAGGAGGTGTATTTAGCACCTGGGCTCTGAGTCCCTCGGTCTGGGTGTTACAGGTTCCACAGCAGATCAGACAGTATCGCCTCCATGCTGGAGGAAACAGCCTCAGGTTGCACCAGGGAGGTTTAGGTTTGATATTAGGAAAAATTTCTTCACGGGAAGAGTTGCCAGGCATGGGAACAGGCTGCCCAGGGCAGTGGTGGAGTCTCTGTCCCTGAACATGTTCAAAAATGTGTGGATGTGGCACTGGGGACTGGCTTGGTCGGAAACAGGGTGGTGCTGGGCTGATGGCTGGACTTTTCCAATCCTAATGATTCCATGATTCCTTTTGCCAGAGCCTGGGAGCTTCTCTGTGGGATGGGATTTCAAAGCAAAGCAAAGCTGGTGTTCCTCCTCCAGGCTCTGAAGTGAACAAAATGTATGAAACTGGAGGTTGTTTTAGAGACATGCAGCTCTGTGGGACATTTCTCTTTTACACGAGGTGTGGAAGGGAAAAAGCCAGAAGAGCAGAGGAGAATCTGTGTGCTGATCCATTGGGGTCCCCTAACAGCTTTTAGTTTTGGTGTGTTTTGGGGTTTTTTTGGTTTTTTTTTTTCTTTTTCTAATTAGAAATTTAAAATGGAAAGTTCCTGCTGCAAAGCCTGTAGATGACACGTGGGTTGAGGGAGCAGTGAGTAGCAGGGAGGCCTGCACAGGGCTGTGTGAATTGCTTACACTTTAGCATGCCCAAATGAAAGGTCATTCACCCAGGCTCTTCAGCCAGGAAGGAAAAGGAAAAGCTAATTCTCTCTTCTTCCAGTCTGGGAAAGCCACCAGCATTTCATCACACAGGGCTTAAAGCTGCCTTGTGGCTTATGGAACAGAGATTGGGGTGATGGAAGCTGTACTCAGCATCCCTAATTCAGCCGTCATTCAGTTTTAAGGCTGCTCTTCCTACAAACAATTAATGTACACAAAATTACTTACCTCTGGGTCCTTGGTTATGATGAACAGCATCAATCTCTATAGGTAAAAAAACCCATTTCTGTCATTTGCAGCTTATGAAGTCCTATGGGAGATAGGAAAAGAAAATGAGTAACTGGTTAAGGAGATAGAAATGGGCAAGTAATTGCAGCTTCCTCTCTGTTTTACAAACACAGGCATATTGGCAGTGCAAATTCTCAGATATTTTTAAAGAAACACAGAATAGTATGTGAAGTGTGGGGGATTTTTGGTCAATATCCATTTTTTAAGGAAGTCAGAAAGAAACATAGTACTACTTACTTTTTTGTTGGTTTCTTGCCAGGGCATTACTCTTTTTTTAACCCTTTTTATTCTTCAGTTTACTCCAGTTACAATTTATTTACAAATGAATTCCTCAGGAATGTGATTCAAAAGCCATGTGCTATAAAACAAAGCAGATTTTCATTTATCACTCTGTCAGGTTAAGCTGTAGAATGTGGATCAGACAGGACACATGGCTAGTCTCTTTCTTTGTTTCTTTTTTTTTTTTTCCTGTTCTGCTGAAATAAACTCACAGGTGTGTGGGGGTGAATCCTAGCTGAGAGAGTGCTCATACCTGTGCGGAGCTAAATCCTCACTAAGGGTGCAGATACCTGTGAGCTGGAGCGGGCTGAGCCAGGTCTTGGGGAGGTGGGACTGCTGATGGATTTTGATAAATCAGGCAAATGATGCACACAGTCTGCACCAGCCCCTCCTCAGCTGGGATGGCTGGAGAAGGAGAGCTCCAGAGGGGAGAGGGTGCTCTGCTAGTCCCCTCCCGGCTGAAGGAGGAGGAGTGGGGGCTGCTTGGGAGCCCTGCACTGTGCCCAGCCCTGGCTGCAGCCAGACCCTGCCCTGGGACCAGCACTGGGGTCCTGGCCCACAGACAATTCTCCAACAATTCTACGTTGGGGGGGTCACCCCAGGACCCGGGTGTGTCCGGCCATGCTGCTCCAGAGAATTTTGGCACTGCTGCTGTGCAGAGCCATAGCTGCAGCCTCCCCTCCCTGTGGCTTGGCACTGTCCAGGCTTTTGGCATGAGGCTTTTGGCACGAGGGCTGGCAAGCATCACTCCGGGGAGTGGCGTGGAGCTGGAGCTCCACTGGAACGCTTGACCTTGCTGGCTGCAGGAGCCTGGCCCTCCCTGCTGCTGTCAGGGAACATCCATTCCACCACATTTTTGTCTTTTGCCATCATCCCAGCACCCTAGATTCCTCAAATCCTGCCAGCTACGAAGAGAAAATGAATGAGGTTTTTGGGGTAGTGGTTGGACTTGATGATCTTGAAGGTCTCTTCCAACCAAAATGATTCAGTGATTCTGTAAAACATGAAAAATAACATCTTTCTTATATGGGAGAAGAAGGATTGGAAGGGGGAGTTTGTATTGCAGCAGCTCTGGTAAGTGAAGAATACCACTACTAAGAGAGAAAACAGTTAATAATATATCAAAATTACATATTGGGTTGGGTCCTACTTTGAAAAAAAAAAAAAAGTATTATGTAAAGGTGATATGTGATGGACCCCTTTGTTTATCTGAGGTGAAACAAAAAGGAAAATTCATCTGAGATCTGTCTGATGTGAAGAGGACCTGAGCTGTGGTGTACATATTTTTAGAGATGGGAATGATACCTCTTGCTAGCAGCCAAAACACTTCTTAAGGCATTGAGGAGATTTTCAGCATGTGCATAAAAAGATATTGAGTTAGACTGCTGGGATTTAAATTATGGTCATGTTGAAGGGAAAGCATCCTCCTGACACCCCATTTGGTGTCAGGTCAGTCTGTCCTCAGAATTTAAAGTCATAAAATGGTTGCTAAAAAAGTAGATGCATTGCAGTGTGGAAGAATTGAGACAGTCTGGGCCTGTGGAGGTATGGCTGGTGTTATACCTGCAATCAGCAATTAAAAAAAAAAAAATCATTGATCACAGCTCAGTAGAATGTGAGACCCCTTGCATTCCTCCAGCCAGGCTGGTTGGTGCTGGATGGTGCTGGGTACACCATTTCAAAATTCAGTTTGTAACTTGTTTCCGTACACCATAGGATTGGGAAAATACTGCATTAAGAGTTAAAAAGGTTGAGTCTTTCTTTTTAGCAAATATCACTGGATATCAAGCAAACATATCAAATTTAATTGACTTTTGAAACATATGAAGTGCTTTGGAGCTATTCCATAGAAATAGCATTTAGAAGAAACTTTTACCTGTCTATGGTGTTTCTGTTGGAGTTGCATCTACATGGTGCTGGCAGAGAACTGGGCAGTTTGAGCTTTTGGCGTAATTTTGTTTGAAGGCAGTTGCTGACTCTTGGGAACTAATGTAACCTTCTGTGTATAAATGCCAGTGTATTTTCTATGTTTGCAGTTGTTTTCTATGGACCAACTCTACTGTACGGAGGTTTAAAAAAAAAATCCTTTTTTTTATCACCGATTCTCAGTAACAGTTGATGTCATTAAACCTGTTTGTGCATTGTAAATTGATATCAAGCTTTGGAAAGCTGGAAGGGGCTAAGCAGTTTTCCCACTCACAGGTAATTAGGCAACTCTAACATGGGAAGAAACATGGCAACTCTTAACATTTGTAGAGAAAAGAGGATGTGGAAAGCAGAATTGTTTTAGGAGGCTTCTTTTCACTTGGCTCAGTATTGAATATTACTTCCTAAGGAAATAACTGTTCTCCACATATCAAGTGCATGGAGTTGTGCTAATCATGACTTTAACAGATGATGGTGAGGAAAAGTAATTAGCCTGCAATAAGCAATGGTTACACTACGCCAGGCAGTGGTGCTTGAACCACACGTGAGCCATGCTGACATTACACTGCATGCTCTGTAAGTGTAAGACATCTAAACATTGCTGGGAACTCATGAAGCTCCGAACTCAGGTTTCCATGTTCTCTCAGGTTCCTGAAATGTTATTCACTGGGTTGCAGTGCCAGTCAGTTCCTGTGCTGACAGTGGGAATTAGAAGTCTTTGAGAAGTCAATGAGGCGCTGCACAGCAATGAGCTCTATCGCAGTGGCATGGGCTCAGTGCAAGTGTCACATTTCTGATTTCATCCCTTGGCTCCGGGGGCTGCACACAGGAATTGTGCAGCATAGACACAGCACGTGGGGAAGCTGCCAGCAGGGTAAAGGATCTGCTCTCCAGCAGGTTAAAGGATCTGTGGAAGACATGCTCTGGGTTCATGGCACTTGGGAGGGCACACTGAGCACGGGTCCTGACTGAAAGCAGAACCTCTGCCAAATCAGTGAGTGTATGTGCACAGAGGTTTGGGGCTGAAAACAGACTGTGTGAGAAAAGTGGCATCAATAGGGGTGGCCTTGCTGGATGGTTGTTTGGTGTCCTGACTTGGAGGGAAATTGATTGGTTTAGGTTTTTTGTTGTTGTTGTTTGTTTGTTTGTGATTTTTCTGAAGAGATGTGGGGAAAAAGAAGTAGCATTTGAGGGGGAGATAAGGAAAAAGGGTCAAGAAAAATAGGGATAATGTGTGCAGGTAGGAAAGGGAGAAGACTAAAGGACTCTAGAGAGGAAAAGAAGTAGTGAAACAGGGAAACCTTCAAGGGTGAGAGCTGCAGGACTCCAGCTGGACACAGATGACACCAGTAGTGCTATAAGGCTGCTGTAGTTACTCCTGTCTGTCCCAGCAGCTGGACCACTGCTGCTTTTGTCACTGTGGGGCCATCCCTGTGTGACAGCCCTTCCTATGCCCCTGCAATCTGCTTCACACAAGAAGTTAAAGAGAGGGATCCTAACCTGGAATATGTGGATGGCAATTTTCTGTTCTTGAAAATTGAATACTCATTTTTTTGAGAGCTTTTGTAACAAATTGCCTAGAAAGCTTGTGATCCCAAGAGGATTTATACTGGCTTTTGCCAGATAGCCAATCTTTCATTATAATGTGGTTGCAGAGCATTTTACTTGAATTTATAAACAAACAACTCCTCCCTAAAAGCAGCCTTGCCAACACACTCTGTTGGTGGTCCTAACCCTTGCTGAAAGGAGGGCAGCTCAGAGCTCTTGTCCCACAGCTTTGGAGCTGCCCCTGGCCTGGCAATTTCAGCCTTTAACTGTGCTGCTGTTACAGAAAAACCTTCTCCCATGACCTTGTACTGAATATCAGAGCCACAGGGACAATTAGACCTCAGAAAGCTTCATCTTGTATATGGGAAGCAGTGGAAAATCCTTCACATCAAAATGCACCTTAGATACCTGCAGCTTGTGCTGCTTGGGTCAGTGGCCTTCCAGAACATTAATATGTTGAAAATGTTGAGGTTTTACTTCAAATTTGTAAAAGGACTCACCTGTCTGATGTGAGAAGGGTTTCAGGCTTTGGTTTTGATTTGCAGATACCACAGGGGTATGTGTTGATATGCTGTTATCACCATATATATCTCACCTTCCCTCCACCCTCTTCTTCCTTATTGCATATTTACAGAGAGTGGTAAAGAAGTCAGATTGTGACCTGTATTTCCAGCTCTGTAGTGGAGGGGAACAGTCCCTCACCTCTCCCCACTGTGTGGCCCTGTTCCATGTGAAAGCTGATATCTTGCAGTGATTGGGAAACAGCTGACAGTTCACCACCAGTGTTTGTTGGCTGGGAGAAGCAGCAAGCTCAAAGCTGACCCTCTCCCCTGATGAGGAAAAGTTGCATTCCTTACAGGGAAGGATCTGGCTGGTGCCCAGGCCCTGCCCAGAACGTGCTGTTCTGTTCCATGGCACCCCACACGTTGCTCCCAGTGTCCTTCCTACTGAGATCTGGCCATTTCAGGGCTGACATGGCAGGGGAGTGTGGGAAGTGGTGTGGCAGCTCATGGTACCAGAGCTCATGTCTGCATCGCAGCAGGTTTCATCCCTGCAGTCTCAGAGGGTTTGAGATTTCTGCTGTAAGAGGGATATCCAACCTCTCAGGCGTTGGATATTGAGAGTTAGTGGATTTAAATGTGACCTGGAGCATGGCCGAGGTAAGGAGGGTACTTCCCACAGGAAGTCACTTCCTTTCCTGTCTCCAGGGTCCTATTTGGGATGTGCAGGATATGCTGCTTGGTTTGCCAGAGCCCGTTCTCAGGACGAGACTTTCAGGAGGTTAATAGGAAGAACTGCATTTGATGAGGAAAAGAAGGGGATACCACTGGCACTTCACTGAGATCTATGGGTTTGCTTGTCAGTGCTCCCAAGTGCTGTATCTTGCTTTCCAAGATCCATTTCACATCCATTTGTGGTTGCAGAAGCAGCAGAGAAAGGTGTAACTGCTGAACCCAAATAAAAACAAAATACATCTTGGCAGCAAGAAGTAAAAATTGTAAAATTGCTGGAGATAGCGAATAATATGTAGGGTCCTGCTTCTATGGAGTAGTTTATAAAAGACCTGTTTCTATGGAGTAGTTTATGAAAGAACTATTTTGTGTTACTGAATTAAATTCTGAGGAAAATGTGAAGTACTGTGGCCTTCATACAAGTGTTGTGCTTGTGTGTGTGCACAACTTGGTCGTGCTCCAAACCCTCTCAGGCACCCAGAATCCAGTGTGTTCCAACCACTTCTATCCTTTCTCCTGGCTGATGACTCAGCAAGTTATTGTCCTTTTCCAGCAATGTCCAGACTTGTCTGCCTTTAAGTATCCAGACACTTTGTTCCTTTCTTATTGCTGGATCACCACAAAGGGCCTCATATGGATCCTATTTTCAACACCCTCTGGGCAGCAGTAAGACTTTACTCTCATCCCAAGCTGTTAGCACCCTGAACTAAAAAACTGGGTAAAAAAAATTCAAAATTCAACCATCCCGATATTTTGATCATTCAGTTATAATTCACACAAGGGCTGTGTGGGAGTGGACGTTGCTTTCCCAGTGTGTGGATGAATACTGAAAAGAGAGAAACTGAGAGATGCATTCTACTTATTTACACCCACATAAAAAAGACTGGGGTTTTTTTTGAAAAGTATTAATGAAGTGGTAGGTGAAGTTCTGCCTCTTTTAATATTTCCCTTTACTCTGTTTTAGGTGTCTCTTGCAGAAAGTAACATGTGGGAGAGATGAAGACTCCTTCACCCTTCATTAGAATTTGCTGCCTTATCCCAAATGCTCCAAAACACATTTAAATCACATAGTTGGAGCTTTTCACAAGTCAGTCCCTTTTCTCTCTCTTCATCTCTGGTTCCAGACTGAAACATGATTGGGAGTGTAAATTCCCTTCCAAATGGCTGCAGCCTGTGTTGCTCAAGTAGGAGGTGTGGGGCAGAGTGCTCTGCGCAACGCGAAGCTCCAGCTGGGGTTTTGCTTGTGCCTCTTTCAGGTTGTGCCTGTGGAGTGTGGAACCTGCCCCAGAGCACATTGTCTGTCTCTGGCTGCTCAGGACCTGCAGGAGGAGTCTAAGCAGAGCCTGCTCCCACCTCTGTCCTTGCAGCCGTGGTCATTGCAGTGGTGTGCGCACAGGAGAGGGACTGGGACTGTCCCTGCACCTCCCAAAAACCATGGAATGCTGAGGTGCCTGAGGAAAGAATTTATGTAGAGACAGATACAGGCTGAAATGCTGATCTGTCCACAACATGCTCCTGATTGTTTCATACTTTGTTGCATGCAGCTGTTGCTTGTTGGCTGTTCCCTGCAGGGATCTCTGTCCCACCCGTTCTTGCTGTGCCTTGGGCAGGACTGGGGTCAGCAGTGGCCTTCAGCATGTGTCTGAGCTCCATCAGTGCCGCTGCACTAAGGACTGGCCTAAATATTAATATGTTTCTATTTATTCTATGTATAAACAACCCCAGGCTCTACTGGAGTTGCTCAGCCTGGAGAAAAGGAGGCTCAGGAAGAACCTTCTGGTTCTCCACAATTCCCTGACAGGAGGGGTTGGGCTCTGCTCCCAGGGAACAAGGGACAGGACAGGAGAAAATGGCCTCAAGTTGTGCCAGGGAGATTTGGATTAGATATTAGGGGAAAAGCTTCTTGATGGAGACTGTTGTCAAGCACTGGAAAAAGCTGCTTAGGGCAGTGCTGGAGTCCCCATCCTGGAAGTGTTCCAAAACAGGTATGGATGCAGCACCTGGGACATGATTTTAGTGGTGGTGCTGCTGGCTTGATGGTTGGACTTGATCTCAGATCTTTTCCACAGAAACCTTAAGGATTCTGTGATTCTGAATTCAAGGGCTTTGTGCTTGAATTTTTGGTAAAGGAACAGGCAGTGCCTGTAGGCTTCCATGGGCATGGGGTCAAACCCCAGCTTTAGGTGAGAACAACCACTTCTGCCATAGTTGACAATTATTTTCAAGTGTTGCCTTGTCTAAAGGTGACTTCAACAGCAGTGCTGGCAGGTATTGCAGGAGTGTCATTTTATCCTGATGAAGATATGTGAATGACTCGCTACATTTAATTAGGAACATGAAATTGAAACAAATCATAGGATTTTTGTGTGTGATCTGAGTGGTGTCAAGTTTTGACAGGGAGGAAGGACTTGGGGAATTAAACAATTCATGTGGATGTGTTTCTCTTGGTGTGTTGTGGGGTTACACTGAGCTGCACCGTGGACAGTCTGAGCTGGGGGCAAAGTCTGAAATGGCCATGACCAAAATGAGTCACCCAATCCCTGCTGTGTGAAACCACAGTAACAGCATCAAACAAGGTGCTTCATTTAGAAGTTAAAAACTCAATTTTCCTAACTTCTACCCCAAACCATTATTACTTGGGGAACTAAACCCCCTTGTTTCCAAATATCTGTGGTTCTGAGGCATGCTGCATGGCAAAGGAGGGATTTCCTGCTGTGCTTCCTGCTAGGGCTGCTAAACTCCCCTGGAATAATCAATCTAAACATCATTATCAGCCCATTCAAATTACTATTTCCTCCTGCTTTTGTAAGGGATAAAAGTAGGTTTGTTTCATTTCTGTTGACTTAAGTGTCCCACTGAAATTCCATCACAATAATTTCTCTGGCACTGGGTGCATCCTGGAGAGTTTAACCCTCCTTGGGGTTACTGGATCAAGGCAGAACTGGGAGCCATCAGCCCTTCCAGCCTGTCATTAATCCAGGAAATGCCCTGGGCCACAATCAATACTGCTGTAATTCTTGCCTAAACCCTGATTACAAAACTTCATAAAGGAGAGCCTGAGGAAATGAGACATCTCTTCAGAACATCATCATAAAATAAAGGAACAATGTAATTTATGATTACAAATCTGACAGGGACTAGCAAGGAATCCCATAGGGTTCCCAAATAAGGGGATGGAGCTCTACAACAACTCTTCTGTTCAGTTTAAGCATCCCTGCTCACTAATTAGGAGCTCAATGAAACTCAGAGGTTTCCTTCCTCTGCTATTCAGAATCTTTTTTGTCAACAAACAGAGCTGGAGGGCACATACTTGGTCAGGAGCACTCCAGGGGCTGTTCAGGCCACGGACTGCTGCTGTCGTGTGTTTCCTCTCTGTTCTTACTTTCTCCAGGTGTGCATGGCTCCTGCCATGGCTGAATGCTGTGCTGAGCAATGTGGCAAGTTGACACCAGCAGCTGAAGCTGAGTCAGGGGGTGAATCTTCAGTCATGCTCTGAATAAAGATGAACACTCAGTTCACTCCTCTNTCCTGGAGGGCAACTGAGGCTGTGTGTTTTTAGCCTGTGCTGCACGTGTTGAACTGGTGGAAGCAGACTGAGCACTAGGCAGGTGCTGGGTATTGTCTTTGTCCTTTCAGTTGCCAGAGTTAAAAACTCAAAACCCTAAAGGTTCACAACAGCAACCTGAAGGATGTTTGACCTTTGGGGTTGGCTTCATAGAGCATCCATGAGGAGTTCCCTATCCCATGTTAGCCCTGCCAGGGTGTGCACAGTGCAGTCTGTGCCCCAGCAAATCAGATGTGATTCAGATGTAAATGTACAGTTCTCCTTTAGGCTTCAAACAAAATTACAATTTCTGTGTGATTGGTGTGAGAATGAATAATATATTTATAGGGATTGCATGATTAAAATGTTAGTAGTGGTATTAGGCAGTTGGGCTTTAAAATGGCACAGTAGCTTGGCTTGTCCTTGATCCACACTCCCAGTCCAAAACAAAGACCTTTTTCACTGCTAAACTGTTAAAATTTGAAGGAGAAACATGTCTTAATGCATGTCTGTCCCTAGCACTGCCATGTGTGGGTGTGAATGGGTAATGGTGAAATTAATGCATTTTTTCTGTAGATAAACACTCAGATGTAAGGGGAGCATATAAGCTAAATGAAGGCCTTACACACACATCTGTTTGCTTCTTTATGTTTGTTTTTCTTTATATTTTTTAAGAAGAAGGAGTATTGTTTTTGTAATTTAGTTACCATTACAACCTCAGCTCAGTTTGTAATTGGTTAAAGTCATCCTGGAAGTGCTTAGTGTTTGAGTTGCAGGAGATTCAGTGATCCTGCCTAATATTCCCAAGTGCTCTGACAGGCAGTCCCTGACTACATTCCCCGATAAACACTGTTCCTCTGAATTTTAACTTTAAAATTAAACAGGGCCGGTGGAAATACTTTGAAGAAAGGAGCCTACCTAGCCACACAACAGATCATGCAAAGAGCTTGCTCTCCCCAAGATAAAATTCTTCAGACAGGAATTACAAGGATAATCGGAACCAGGCTTTCCAAAGCCTCAGCTCTTTTGAAAGTTAATAGCCAGCATAAATATACTCTGTGCAATATCTGGGGAAGGAGGGTTGAGGGGGAAAATACAGCCAAGACTCTGCTGAAGGGCAAGAAATATTCTGCCTGCTCTGAGTTATTATTGCAACTGATAGAAGGATGATTGTGCATGAACTGTTCTGCTTCGAACTCTGTGGCAGAAGGATACAGCAAAATGAGACACATTTTGAAACAGCAGGAAGAGGAATTGCTTGGGTTTGTAGTTGTGAAGAGGGTTAAAGAATTGATTTAGTTGTTCCCCCCCAACTCCTTCTTTCAACCTAGATCTAATAAAGGATGCTGTCATGGAAACGTTAAAGACCAAACGTTGTCTAAATAATCTGGCCTCTGCCACAGGTAATACAAGTTTTAATTTACAAGGATTATCCAGAACTAAAGCCTGAGGGAGTATAAGGTTGCTATTCATTCACACTTTGAACAAAATCTGCCAAACAAGCCTGGCTGAGGCTATGTTGATGTATGTCTCCACTGTATGGTGCACAGTAAAATGAACGTTCAGCTTGGGTTATCCAGTTTTTCATTGTGCCTTGGGGCAGACACAGCTCTCCATGTTTTGCAAAGCAAGCCAGCATAAGGAATTTATGAAAAAAGAATAATGTAGGAAACAGAATGTTTTCAGGTTGAAATAGAAAGCAGATGCTTCCCAAGGAGTGAAGGCAATATTACAGGAACTTGTCCTGAATGAGTGGTGGGATGGATTCCCAAAGAGACGTGGGTGCCTTCAGAGGATGGAGGAGAGCATAGAAAAACGCTTTGCTGCATGAGGTTTAAAATGAAGGGAGGCTGCCCCAGGTGTGATGGAACTCCCTTTACACTGCTGTGGCGACAGCATGGCTGGCAGGAGTTGCAGAGGGTGGTGAACTGAATCCACGAGGTGTGTGCTGAATGCTCAGCTTAGCCTGTATCTCTCCTGCAATCTGTTTTTCCATCCTTTCCAAGGAGAGGAGCCGCAAAGGCTGAGGAGAGCACATGGGTTAGAGTCCCATCCTAAGCAGTGAGTTGACTGTGGTTTGGTCATGGAAACACTTGATCATTGCCCTCATTTCAGGGAGATTTAGAGTCAGACATGTCCTGAGCACTGAATGCTTGGAGGAGACTGCACAGAGTAAAATCCTCTGTTCATTTATCTGGGAACAGGTCCTGGGGAAAGCTTAACCAGCCCCAATGACGTAAGTGATAGCTCAGCTTGGAGTGAAAGCAGCTGGCTCTGGGGCTGTGTTGTCATTCTCCCCTCCCCTATCTTTGCCAAGATAAATGTTCTTCTCCTCTTTACCTTACCTATTAAAATGTCTTCCCAGCCATCCCAGATAAATCAAGTTGAGAACATGTTACAGTGCACACCTAAATGGTGAAATTCAGTGAGGGAACTTAATAAAGCCTCTCAGGCTGTTGATAAGATAGGAAATGACAACCTCTTAAAGGGTAAAGCTACAGTACTTAGTTATTTATTTATTAAATAGTGAAGAGATTGGAGCAGAAAGAAGACTCACTGGAAACAGTTATTTTTCAGTATTTTAAGAACTACACCAAGTTGTTCTGTGAGGTTTTTGTCATTATTTTCCATAATATATGGTTTTCTGCTGTCAGGAGGTATTTTATAAGGAAATACAACTTATTTTTCTCCATTGTGAGCAAACAGTTCTTGTTAAGTTTGTGTGCAGGGTGCAGGTGTAAATACTGTGGTTTTGGGGAAGATAAACTACTTTCCTTAGGTGTAGGAATGGAATAGGAAGTTCCATCATAACAGCAAGAGTTCAGCTCAGTTTTGGGAGTATGACCTTTGCATCTCTTTCCGCGTGAGTGCTGATCCAGCAATTAACAGCTGGAATTAAAGCCAGCAGTGAGGAGATGTGGGTGCCTGTGGCTGACAGTGCCCTGCCCCTGACACTCTGATCCTCCTGGTGACTCATGCAGTGCTCTGGCTTTCCCTGGTTTATAGGTAATTGGTTTTGGATTAATACCAGTTTTGAACTTCACCTCTGCCTGAAGTCAAGCGATTCTATCCAGGCCCCTGCACTGTATCTGCCTTACTGAGGTCTTTCTGTAGTTAAAGTTCTATCTGAGACTCTTTAATGTCATGGCTCCTGAGTAATTTTAGTAGAAAGGGAAATAATTGTCCACTCATGGATGGAGGTCTTGGGTGGGTTGGTTGGTGTGGTGGGTTAGTCCTTGCTGCTCCCATCGTGTGAGCAATCGTGGACTCACAGTACAGTTTGTGTGCAAAGGGATTTAAAGCTCATCCAGGGCCACCCCTGCCACGGCAGGGACACCTCCCACTGTCCCAGGCTGCTCCAAGCCCTGGCCTTGGGCGCTGCCAGAGATCCAGGAGCAGCCACAGCTGCTCTGGGCACCCTGTGCCAGGGTTTTGCCAGGCTCAGTGAGGAAGTGCTGATGTCTTAAGGTTTGTCTTTCTACTTTTGTCTTTCTTAAGCTAAGTCTTTCTACTTACACAAAAGAACCTCTTGGAAGGGAATGATGGATAAAGCGGCTGACAGCTCAGTCAGGAGTGCTGGCTCCAGGAATGGGCATTTGCATAATGGGAGTTATTCAATCGATGCAAATGCTCTGCAGAGCTGCAGATCCGAAGTGAGAATGAGGAAGCAGCAGAATTTGAGGTGTTAAAGGTGTGAAATGGTCTGAGTGAAAATTCAGGTGAAGCTGGAATCAGGGAAACTTTAGTGTCAAAAAGCTCTGGCAAGAAACTGAGATATTCTATCCTTTCTTGACCTTCTAGAACTGGCTGATGATTTATCATTCTGGAAACATAATTTTAACACTGGGAGGGAGAAAGGAGAGAAAAGTTTATGAAAATTCACTTTGTGTTCTTCACTGCCCTAAAAAACTTATGGTTCACTGTGACAGTGGGAGGAAATAATTTAGTAGCCTTTAACTGTGTGTTTTCCTCAGTTTGAGCTTCAACTAAACTTTTAAAAATACACACATACAAACACCCACAGCAGATTTTCGTAACTGGAAGTTGAAAATCCTAGCATGTTAAAAAAAACCAAAAACCTGGATGTGTCCCTGGGTCAGCTTGAGGCTGTCTCACTGCTGCTCAGGGTTAGGTCAGACACTGAGACAACTTTTAAGCACAGGCAGGAAAGAGTTAAAATTCTCTGAGGGAAAAATGTTTTTCAAAATATTTGAATTACCTTATAAATGTCTTTAAAAAAACTTAACACAAATTTTTGAGATTAGGCCAAAGTGTTCTGTAGTTCATATCTTCAGACTGATGCAGAGTGATAATTGCAGGAGGTGAGTTTCTGAATTGCAAACAAGTGAGGAAACTGCTGCTGCTTTGTAGTGCACCCTGATATAAATTACCTTTTTTTTTCCTTAGTGAATAAATCTATAAATAGCAAATTGTCTACTAGCAGGTAGGTTGTGAAATGACTTTAGGAAGTATCAAAGATTCACACAGTATATAAAAAAACCGGGCATTACAGAGTTCTGAAGCAAAATTATTTTGTTTTCCATGAGCAGATGCTAATCTGCTTCTAAATCAGCTTATATCATGGAAGCCCCAAATAAACAAGTCTCTGTTTGAATGTTTTAGTATTTCAAAGTCTGTTGCACACAGAGCTGAAGATATCTATCCAGCATAGAAGCTCTGTGATCCTAGTCCTGTGCATGTATTTAGTGGTATATATTTGTTCTTTCTAATGGAGAATTAAGATATCATAAATCCATGCTAATGTCTGTGAGTGCTGTTATGAGTTATTCCAGGTTTTTTTAAGTTCCTGATGAAGATAAAATGCAGTAGTTTGTTTATTTTATGATAACTTCATTCTGGGTTTAATTATTCATAAGATCACAACAAAAGGCAATCTATTTTGCAAATATGACTGTTTAATAGTATGGCACTTCAGCAGAGCAATCTGATATTGAATCTTCAGTGAGGAATGAGTAACTTGCTTTTATTTGAATTATAAATCATGTAGATTACTGCAATATAGATAGTTAAATTCTGCTCTATTCTCATGTTCCAGCGAGAGCAACAAATGTACTTCAACACTTGGTAAAATGAATGGAGTTTCCACTGAGGGAGTGAATTAAAACTACGTTAAAATTTAGCAGTTTTATAGCAATGTGTTATAATTATCTGGTACAGGATGTATTTCCTTACAGTTTAACTGCATAGATCAACCCTCCAATGTGACAGAACAATTCTTACACCTAATACAGCCTTCAGGACTCAAGGATATTTTAAGATTGTTGATGTGCTGTATGAATTAAAGCCTGAGGGCCACGCAGATTGTTGTGATGCCAGTGCCCTGGTGTATGAGCAAGAGCTGGGCAGGGTGGGGGGACACAAATGTCTTTGGTCATTAACCGCCTGCACCTGCATTAACCCCGGTCTGGTTTGGGCTGCTCCTCCCCGAAGGCTTGCAGAGCGCAAAATGCCCTAGGTCTATGCAGCAGGTATAGAGAACCCAGCAGAATCCTCTTTCACTGCAACCTGCAAATTTACGTCTTCAGTGGAAATCCACAAAGAAAGTGGGAACTACAGCAGCGTTCTCCATGTCCATCTCTCTTACTACATATTTGTGCCAGTGTTTCACAGTCAGAGTTACGTCTCCCAAATCTTTTTCACTGTATTTTTAAACCAGTTGAACCATCCAAGGCTGGGGCACTCTAAGCTAACCCAGCCCGTTTAGTGAGGGCACTGTTACAGCAGCATAATGACTAAATTAACTGTTATCAAATGGCCAAGCATGATTTTTCAGGGATTTTGTTCAGAGTTGTCAAATACTGAATTTTTGTCAAATAATTTATGCCATTTATAGCATTTAATTTCCTTCTATTGGTCACCCCTGAAAGACATTACCAGGTGATCGATTATGTCGAGATATTTCAGGTATCAGTTGTCTCTTTCTTTTTCTTCCTTATAACCAAACAAAATGTGGAAAGAAAGGGAAAATCCTCCCCCTGAACTATCATTATTTTAAATATCTTCTCAATTAAGAAGCATAGTTAAACCATATCCATTCCATACAAAATAATCTTTAAAAATCTGTTTGTATGTTTTGTACAGGTTCCACAAAGGAGTTGATTGAGAGCTGCTGTGGAGCTGGCCAGCAGTGGGCTATAGACAACGGGGAGTGCACAGAAATCCCTGTAAGTGGAATGGATGGTGATATTTGCAGGTACGTAAGGTAAACTGAACATTTTCAGTTAGCATAAAGAGTACTCTTGAGAAGAAATCAAATATACTTCGTGGGATGTCCAGGAGACCGGGAACTGTGTCATTCATTGTCTGAATTATCTGTAGACTGACAGTACTCATGGCTAATTAGAAGCCAGCATTTTCCCCTCCATTTGCCCAAATCGAATCTAAACAAAAGCTTTTTAACGTTTCTTTTTGTCTCTCCCATGAGCAGAGCACAGATTTTTGTTTCCCATTTTCTGCCCATCTGTGGAGTTGCAGTTAAATGGGAGGGCAGAGCTTGGCTTCCCCTGGGCAAGTGCCAAACAGTGATTATCCATGTCATTAAGGGATGTGTTTATTGCCCTCTGTGAGTGGCCCCTGGTTCTGCTGGAGGGGGGAGCCTGATCCTGCTGCCGGTGTCAGCAGCTCCTAGTCTGAGAGGGAGCACAGCAGAAGGACACGGATGGCTGCAGGGTGACCTGGACCCAGAACCCACGAGCTGCAGTTCATCCCACTCCCTGCCCACAGGTCTGGAGCAGCCCTTGGGCAGAGATGAAGACAAGTTCACTCCAGACTCACATTCTTGAAGACTGATCCCATCATTTAGAGCATTGAAAAACTTTGGCATAATCCCTTTTATCAAATTTAGTATCATTGCAGCTTTCTGAAGTTACTGGGAGATTGAAATCTCCCTATTGGGATCTGCCGTGACATAACTGTCACATGCCAGCTGTCTGTGAAGTAAAGGCAGATTAAAAATTCCAGCCTCAGCCTAAGTAGGTGCAAATCCAGTACATTAATGAGTTGCACCTGCACATCTGAGGCTGGTTGTAGATGAAAAAGCCAGATCCTAAATGTTTCAATCCCTGTGAACCTACTGGGATTAAAAGGAGTAAGAGATCAGGGATTCAATTGTCTTACTTGTAAAATTTCAGCTGTGTCCCTGTTTTAAAGATTTAAGCCTGCCTGTAAGTATTATGTCCAAAGAAAGCATCTTTTTTTTGTAAAAAAATATTCAAATATGTGGCCTTGGAGCCACTTTGCCTTGGAAAGCAAGGACAAAACCTTGCTGCTGCCACTGGGAGCTGTACCAGTGAGCAGAGCTGGTGACCCTGCCCCTCTCCAGCCCCAGGGCACTGTCTGTGCTGAAACCCTGCAATTCCTGCAGCTCCAGCTCAATTCACTACCTAAAAATTGTAAGAAGCAGAATCAGAAAATCTCACTCTGGTTTGGATTGGAAGGACCTTAAACTCATCCCATTCCACCTCTTGCCATGGGCAGGGACACCTTCCACTATCCCAGGCTGCTCCAAGCCCCATCCAGCCTGGCCTTGGACACTGCCAGAAATCCAGGGAATAGATGAAAAGTAGGTACTAATTAAAAAAATTAGTTCCTGTCCTGCCCGGATAGTTTTCTATACACGTCTAGGTGTTCCAGGTGGGATAGTTTAGGTGGCACTGGGGTGTTTCCAGGGCGTGCCAGAGAGCCCTGCCCGTGGGCTGTGTGACAATGTGGTGGCCTGGCCCTTGCAGGATTGCCCAGAAGCAGTGCTGCGTGTCCACGGTGAGGGAGAACAGCTGCCTGGCCGGGATGATTGCCGCCAAGGAGGGGGACACGTGTGGCCCTGAGGACAGTGACCCCTGCACAGGCTCCTCCTACAAGGTGAGCTCCTCTGCTCAAGTATTGGAGGTATCCTCACTGCCTGCCTTCAGCAGGCTCTTGTTCCTGCTTTGCTGTGGGGCACGGAAAAGGTGAAGTTGCAGGAGTGCGAAACTGAGTGTTGCTGTTCGCATTTCGGTTTGCAGCCCCTTTAAAAACTTCACAGTAATGTTGTTTTGAATTAATTTCCATCTCCATTTCATAGACCTAACTGGCTGTATTGCTTTTGCTTCCTCGTTTTGGAAGTAGCTAAGAAGTCCATTTTAGTTTTTATATCTATAATGTAGAAGAATTTAGAAAATGATGGGGCAAAACTTGATTGAAGATTCAGTGTGAAAGCCGTTACTGGGCAGTTCGCTTGGATCCAGTGTTGAATTGTGGCCCCCTTTCCCAGTTCTACACAACACTGGGCTAGAGGAACAAGCATTTAGATGATGATGGAAGCTTTTGTTCATAAATGAAGGCAAACCTTTAATGGACAGCACATATCACAAATCCTGAGCCACAGCCTCTGCTTAGATAAATGAGATTTGCTTTATGAGAACCAGTGGAGCCAAACCAATTTAAACCAGTTTGAAGATTCAGCAGCTCGCTTGTCCTGTTTTCACCAGAACACTGCCTTTCAGAATTCATTTCCCTCTGATCATAATTTACATAGCTATAGCTCAGCTTAAGTGCAGCTTCCGTTGGCTCAGCAGGAACCTGATTAGTTCTATCTGTTCTTGTACATCGCAGATCCTCGCAGATAATTGTTCACTGGAAAAGCAGAGAATGTAGACATCCACTGCAGGGTTTAAGGTTTTAATTAGCTGTGCTGATTTGTCATCTTCTGAACCATTGTTAATTTGGGTCTGAAGTCTGTCATTAGAGTAAAAAGGGAATTTGTGCATTCGGGAAAAGACATTAATATGTCTGAAATGTGACAGAATTGTTATTCTTAGGTTTTCACCAGGGGTTGTTTGCATGGCAGGGGGAGCCAGGCTATGGGGTCAGCCTGATTATACATGCCATTCCTCAGGCAGAGGTGGGGAGAGAGAGCTCCATTGTTCCTGACTGAGCTGAAACCAGTGACAAAATACTCTCGTGGAATATGCTCGTTCCAATGGGATTTTTTTCCTTTAAAATAAACCATCTGAGACAGTAAAATTACTAAGCAGCTTTGCTCACCTATTTAGCTTGTTTAGCTCTTGAGTCATTGCAGCTACTGCTGGAAAAAAATCAATAATTTTTGAGACTGTTGAGACTGTTGAGACTTTGTATTACTTTAGCATTACAGTATATACTGCTGTAATACAAAATAATCTAACTTTGTACTACTTTCTAATGCTTTATATTACAAGAAAGGTTTTCTAATTGTATTATGGTTAAACATGGTTTCAGAAGGGATCTGACAGAAGATGCTGACAGTCCATAGTGGTGTTTTCCTTGATCTGTCTGCTCTCAGTAAATGCTGTGGCATAAATCAAAAAAGTTTGTCTGGAATCGAAATATTCATTAATTGCCCCAAAAGCCAGCAAGATATTTTCACTGTCTTGCCAAAAGCCAAGGTTTTACCTTCAGGTTACAAACATTTGTAGGTCTTCTGGCATTTTAGATGTTTTCACCTCTTGCTTCAAGGTGAATGTGGCAGTGTTGGTTTTTCAGATCCAGGAGTTCACTTTGTGGTAAATCAACCTAATCTCAGGATGCTTTAATTGCTATTTACTCTAACACAAAAAGGCTTAGGGATTTTTCCTACTGGATGGAGACTCCACCATGGTAAATCCAATCATGCAGGATTCCAGCAAAGACAGTTTTGAGGGGAATGCAGAAAGCTGTGAAGCAAAGAAGGGTTCTCAAGGTGGGTTTCTCAATTGCAAGGTAAAAATAATCTTATTTTATATTAAATCAGTTGTAGAATTCCTGGGAAGTTAAAAAAGAAGCTAACAGAAGATTGAGGCATTCCAGTTTTTGCATTTTAGAAGGAACTTCTCAGTGAACAAGTTTTTCCACTGGAAAATGAGACAATTCTGTTCACCTGGAAAATGTGTGAGCCCAAAGATGTATGACTGATTTAATACTCTCTGTCGTGCCTCCACATGGGATAAATTGTGAATCAAACTATGACTGAAAGAAGCCAGGGTCTTCAAGGCAAATATTGCATGTTTTACAGTACTTCAGTAAAAACATGTATTATCTTGAACTTCTTCTATTTTGTATATTGAAGGTGACAAAACTGAGCTAAAACAAAACAAAAATGGTAGAAACCAGAAAATTTTCCATAAAATTTTTAATTTGAGGGTTCTGGATTTGGGGAGGACAGCATGAGGAATTTTCCATTTTCTAGCATGGCCACAATTCGTTATTGCTAGGGTTATTAAAAAAAAAATATATATATATATATATATATATTCTTTTGAAAAGATAATTTAGCCTATTTAGTGTGCAAAATAATTAATCCTCTTCAAGGCCTGTACTGTAAATTTTTCACAAATGTATTTGGGCACGTGAAGAGAGCTCCTTATGGCTGTGCATATTTGCAGATGTGAGTAATGTCTGCTGTTTATGATGTTTGGGGATTTCTCAGATTAAGAAGCAGGGCCATAAAATGTGAGCTGCAGCCATCAGTGCTGGCTGAACATGCCAGGCCGTGCACTGAGCGTGAAATGCTCACAAAACCCCAGTGCTGTTCTGAAGAAAGGAACTCAGCAGAAGAGTTTCTGAGCATTGAGCTGGCAGTGGATGCGCATCCCTGCTGGAGACAGGCTCTGGATTAATGGAAACGCCCACCTATGATTTCTAATGATGAAAAGTGATTCCTCCCCATTTCCTCCAGGCTCCTTACAACAGTGCCTCTCTTATCTGCCATGCCCAGGTCAGGGGTTCCCTCCTGGGAACTGCTCTGTCCTTGGGCTTTCTGTTGCCCAAGGACAGAGCTCCTGCTGCCAGCTTGAATCTGGCCCTTCATTTCCTGTGTCTGACACCTTTTCACAGGGTGAATGTTGGAACAGACTGGAGTCTCCTCTCTGCATTCACTGGAACTGCAAACTCTCAGTGAGTGCAGACTATCAGAGGAGTTGCAGAGGGAAAGACTGTGCTTTTTAATGAAACAGATGTTATTTATAGCTAAAATACATGAACAAATAGGTAAATTAATTAGGGGTGAGGGGACAGTTAAATTCAAATCCACAAAGGGCAGCTCCAGCTCAGGTGTGACCCCTGTTGTTTCTGCAGCAGAGACTCGGCTCCTCAGCTTCCCTGCTTGGTTATCCACCAAGCATCTATGGCATGGACTTTTTGAGTTTGCTATCATTTATCTGATGCCCTTTTGTGGCCTGACTATGCAGTAGATTTTGGGACTGAGTAAAACAGTACACAGTTTTTGTCTGCCACCAGCAGCAGGGCAAACTGCAAGAGGTGGAAGATGACTGTGTCAGTGAAGCTGCTGCTCAGATACTCTGAGGAAGGAAAACAGGCAAGTAACTCATCAAACACACCCTGGCCTCCATCCAGCCAGTCTCAGCAGGATGCAGTCCAGCACAGCCAGGTAATTAAAGGTCAGAACAGGTTTGCAAGACAGTCGTGCAGAGAGAGGAGTCTTTACTGACACCTGATAGGGCTGAGATGCTGTTGACCCTCCTGTCTGTGCAAGTTATTTCCAGTTCCTTTCATATTGCTTCAAACTGACCATGCTCTAATGCAAGGAGGTGCAGATCTGTGTTACTTTGTTTATAATTGTTATTCATACTACACACAAGCAGGGCCTGTGAGCAAGAGCTGGGAGGAACTGATCTGCGGCACCTCTCCTTCCTGGCGCCTGGAGTTGCTGAAATCACTGGCACAGCCAGACTTTGTGTTTGTTGTGGCTGCAGTTGACCCGTTGGTGGAGAATGGCAAAAACAAGCACAAGTAAAGCTTTGATATTTACGACTGTCCACACTCCAAATGTTTTTCCAGATGCTCCACTGCTTAGGAAAGTGCAGATGAGTTCCAGGTGTGTGTGGACTCATCCATGAAGCTCTGTTAAATCACAGAATAGAATTGTTAAGGTGGGGAAAGACCTCTAAGATCATCAAGTGCAACTGTAAACCCAGCACCACCGCCCTGTTCACCACTAAGCCATGTCCTCAAGTGTCACATCCACATATTTTTGAACACTTGCAGAGATGGGCACTCCACCACTGCCCTTGCAGTTTATTCAGTGCTTGCAAATCCTCATTGCTGACGTTCCCCTTGTCTTTCAGCAATGCTGTGATTGTTGCAGCCTGGGCCTGCGCCTGAGAAGTGAGGGGAAAACCTGTGAGTCCAACATCAACCTGGGCTACCCCTGCAGCCACGTGATGCTGTCCTGCTGTGAAGGGGGGGATCACTTTGTGCATCCCGAGATCAAACGGCACCCTGAGCCTTTGCCCACGGTGACCCCCGAGAAGGGTGAGTGTCCATTTGTAACTGAGACACTGCAGGCAAGGGCTCTGCCTCACATGGACCTTCAGGGAGGTGCTGGAGGGCATCAGGAGCATAGCTGCTTTCCTCTCAGATCAAGTACAAATTTCCTTCTTCCTAAAGCACGTTGGAAAAAGCAAAGAACGTGTGGATGTTTCTCATCCTTAAATATACCTGAGACCTAACTGAGCAAGGAACTTTGGCTCTGTGTGTTCAAGAAAATGTAACTGAGAAAATGTCCTGGGGTGACTATGATGCTGAATTGTATCCCCATTTGTCTTTTTAGCCCGGAAATCAGTTTTGCACCTTTAAAACTAGGAAACTCACTTAAGGATTAATTTTAATGTCACAGAAAGCCTTGTCAGACACTTGGTCAGGAATGGAAGCAGGTGGTGTTCCAGCTTTGGCTGGTGTTCAAAGACAGTAGGAAGGACAGCCCTGTCACTGCTCAGTAGCTCCCAGGCTGCTGCTAATGCTAATATAGGAGAAGCCAACAAATTGAGATGCTGGAAAGTTTCCAAACCAACTGGATAACTTCTTCTCCTGAAATTTGAAATTCAGTGTGGGGCCAGTTTCAGATGGGACTCAGCACAGTACCTGAGTTCAAATGTAAGTGGGAATGGGGTTGGCATTCATGTGAAAGGTCCACTCATGTGAAAGGTCAGCTTGTGACCTCCATTGTGACTGTTTCTCAGTGGCTTTGTAAAATATCTGTCCCTGCAATCTTAGGGAAGGAGGAGATGGCCCTCCAGCACAAGAGTGTGTTATCTCTGGCATGGGCTCCTTTGTTCTTATCCTTGCAGTAACTGTTTTGGGTAGATCTGACTTTTCTTGGCCCTTGTGTGCCCACACACCTCGTTCTGTCCAGTCCCAATGCCAGAACAGCTGTCAGAGATGTTCTGCTGTAGTTTCAGAGAGGGAAGATCACCATGAAGCGCTGTCCATCAGCAGTGAGGCTGAACTGTCCAATAACCTGCCTGGAGATGACCTGGATGAGTGTCTGCTCTATGGGGGGGAGCTCTGCCAGCATCTGTGCATCAACACCGTGGGCTCCTACAAGTGCTCGTGTTTCCCAGAGTTCACATTGCAGGAGGATGGCACCAGCTGCTCTCCAGGTGAGAAAAGGGACATGAAGGGTAGTAGCTTTATACCTGCACTCATCAACCAAGCTTTTCTTAAGTTTCTCTGCCATTTCTCTGAGATTTTTTAATGGGGATGGTGAACGGACATGTTCTGTAGAAATGGTAGAATGTAAAGAAAAATTATAATTTAGGAAACTCAATTATGCCTTACTTTTGTGTTTGATGTTATGGGATAAGGGCGGTGTTTTATATGTTCAAATCAAGAGTGTTTGTACTTTTCAGAAGAGGATCTGTAATGATTTTTAAAGAAATGCCTGTTCTTCTCAGAGTAATTTTGTATTTCACAGTTAGCTTTTCTTTAGATAAGTTTAGATAAACTTAGTTCAGAGAGACAGCATTGCTTTGATTTTTATCTGAAATCATTAACATCCTTCATTGATAATAAATTCTAAATGTATCTAGTGTGGTGGAAGTCTGGAAAAGAAAGTCTGTTGTGTTGTCATTGTTTTGATGTGTGGAATTCTCCAATGGCACAATTTCAAGTCAGATAACCCAGAAAGTTGAAACTTCATATTAATTACAAATGCTTTGTGTTATTTAACAAGCAAAAGCAGTGTTTCAATCTAATGACAGAATTCCTTAGGCTTCTAATCCTCTCTCCAAGCCAAACAATGATCATTCTTTATGTCATCCTTCTCAGTGTGGTGTTACAGCACTTACCTCGAGAATGCATTTGACTGTTCCTGTGGCAGCTCTCTGCTCTATTTATATTAAAATTCTGGAAAAGGAGCTCAATCCAAAAGAGGCAAAGAAAAGTTCTTATTTTAGCACTGCAAAATTTGGCCTGGTTTCTCACCTGAAGCAAGTTAGTGGTTTTGCCTTGCAGTTCTTCTCCCAGCACTGCCTTGGCTGAAGTTCTGGGTGTAACATCTTCTGACCTGGGAAGCAGAGTTCCTTCAGATGTGCAGGACTGTGATGCTCAGGGCTGTGCCCAGGGGTGCAGAGGGGTTTGCAGAGCTCAGCTGGGAAATGGGATTATGACAGGGGCAGGAGACACCGGTAGCACCTCAGAGGTGCACATCAGGGGCCAGGGCAGGGAGGGCTGGTGCTGCCATTGGTGTGCCAGGTTGAGGGAGGGTCAGGGAGGTGGTTGGGAAGCTCAGTGGCTTTGCTTGGCTGAACCATATGTGGCGCAATGGCCTTTCAGTTCTTCTTCTTCTTCTTCTTCTATGTCTGTGCACGTCTCGAGCATTCCTCGAGACATGCTATGCCCCAAGCAGGTGATTTTTTGTTTGTCTCTGTTCCACAGCCTGTTACATGTCTGTGCTAACTTCATTTGTTTAAGGAAATCTCTCTTCCTATACCCTAAACCTGCACTGCAATCACTCTTAGTCATTTAAGGCAGTCACTGTTTTGGGGCTCACACTTTGCTCCAGGTGACACTTGAACTCAGTGGGGAACAGGACACGTCCCTCTTAAGGGAGAATTTAGCCCTATGAATTTAGGCTTCTGTTTGGATGATACTGATAAACTGGGTTAGTCTTATTGATGTTACAGAGCTCTTTTTTTCCTGATACCTTTAACATTACTCTCTGTTGAAAATATTAGTGGCAGACAGCAGCTGTCATGTTTTCCACTTGGCTGTACCACCTGTGCTTTTAAAGGTGTTTGTTGTTTGTCTGTGTTGAAATAGGATGGACAGGATAAGGCCAAATGCTTGTTTTGGGTCTGGGTTTTTTTCCCATCAAATACCAAATGAGAGCCACTGTATTTAAAATACAGCAAGTGTTTTTAAAGTGAAATTAGCACTTTCTAGTTTATTCAGATATTGCAGTACTTTACAGAAGTTATTGTCAGCCAGGCTCTCTGATCTGTGTCTACGATGTTTGTTTCCTCCCCAAACCAGGATGGAGTGGGATGAATGGGATCAGCCCTTGCGTGGGGTGCCTGGTGGGGATGGTGCTGTCCCTGATCTTCCTTTGCCTTGCAGACCCTGACAGAGGACAGGTGACCAGGCTGGAAGCTGAAGCCACCATCCCTCCAGTAGCTTCTCCCTCCCAGCCCATCCTCGTGGTGTCCTTGCAGGAAGAGCAGGACAAGTGCAAAGGTATGCTGGAGGTGTCAGCTGCAGAGGAATGTTTAGAAACAGAATAAAACTCCCCTCATCCCTTCTCCAATATGATTTCAGTGCACAGCTTTAATCTGTTACCGCTGGAGGCTTTCAGGGTTATTCCCCACCCACCCCTCAGGCTGGGGTGGGCATTGCATCTGTGCAGGGTGGTGTGAGCAGTGCAGGTAGGAGGAGCCAGGTGTGTCTGTGTGCAGCAGGAGGGTTGGAAGCAGTACTTAGGGCTGCCTGGACAGATTGGTTACAGGCTGGTTCCCCTTGCCTGACCCGGGCTTGTGCCTGGCTGGCCTGGCAGTGTGGAACTGCAGCTGATCTGTGCTGGGGGTCCTGATGTGTTTTTAATTTTATGTTATGCAGATAACGGCCCCTGCAAGCACCTGTGCAACATTGTGGCAGGAGATGCAGTGTGCTCCTGCATGGCTGGGTACACGCTCATGGCTGATGGGGTTTCGTGTGAAGGTGAGTGCTCTGGTCTTCCCACAGAGCCATGCTTGAATGTTTGTGTACCTCATTCCCCTGGATACTCCTCATTTTCAGAACTGGGAATGGCAGCGCCATCAGAGAGACCATTTGGCAGAAGGAATCTCAGTTCCGCCCCGCAGATACCTCCTGAAGCACAGCATGGCTGTTAGCTGGCGAGGTGGAGGCAAGCCTGGGCTGGTGCTTTTATCCTCTGACATTGCAGGCTTTTTTTCAGCCCTTCTGGTTTCTCTCCCCACTCAGGTTCCTCCCCAGGCTCTGTGTGCACAGCTGTGGACATGCAGCAGGGAGCAGGAGCAGCGAGCAGGACATGGGTGCCTGTGCAGTCCTTGGCACCCTCAGAGCACAGCTCTGCCCTGGCAGCTGCTCTGCATGCTTTTAGCTTCTCTTGCCTTGGAAACCTGAACTCAGGGAGGCTTCACAGCTCAGGGAGGATGTGCCATGGGAACTGGGCCAGCTCCAGGTGTTCCACTTGCTGCTGGAGCTCTGGCCTGCCCAGTGATGAGCAGTGAATTCCAAAGCTGCATCATCACCATTCAGATTACAGACATTTTGAATGGACGTTCTTGAGTAGTGACAAGGGATATGTTTGACCAGGGGGAGTTTGGGGGTCAGATGCAATGCCCTGTGACATACCTTAATTATAAATCTCTGAGTAAGGGAAAAAGAGCAGTGAAATGCAGGCAGCAGCTCCCAATGCTCAGAATTGCTCACAAAGGATCCACATCGCTCTTAATCTTAGACCTTATTGAATAACAAGTCATTTTCATGAAATTCCAGACAGTCTGTGAAGAAAATGGGGTTTTAATATCACCAGATGAAATATTCACAGGGCACTGCTTACTCAAGTGTGGTGGAAGCTAATTTGATTAATTAATGTCAGAATCAAAAGGGGCATTTGAAGGCAATCATTTTCCTACAGGAAATGAAAAAAAAATTGTATTTGTCAGTGTAAGCAGTGAGTTTAAACGTTGGCAAGGGACATTTATCATCTTGGTTGAAGTCAGGATCTGATGGTGAGGGTAGTGGAGCACTGGAACAGGTTTCTTTCAAGGAGTGTGGACTGTCTCTCTATGAATGCCTGTCTGTTTTTAAAGCTATTTCTTTTTGGAGTGAAAAAGTACAGTGTGAGCAAGGACTGAATGATCTCTGAGGATTTATTCCAGCCCTGTTTTCAGAGTAACACTGCATGTATTAAAGCCTGGTGCTGATGTAGGAGCTCCAGCACACTTCATCTCAGCATCCCCGGTGTGAAAGAAATGTTGTTTTGTTTCAGGAACTGTTCTAATGGAGTTCTGTTTTTCCCTTTTGGCTGCCCCGTGCTGCTGTAGATTTGGATGAGTGCCTCACAGGTGCTCAGGCTTGTTCCAGCGGACAATTATGTGAGAACACACTGGGATCATTCTCCTGTGTCAGCCACAGTGGGATGTGTGCAGAGGGCTTTATTCTCAACAGGCATAGGAAATGTGTTGGTAAGACGAGAGGCACACGCCGTTCACCACAGCATCACACTCCCCATGCTCTGCAACGCCTCCACACCATCCATGCTCCAGGCTCTCTGGCCACCCCTGCATCTGACATCTCAGAGCCACTCAGTACAAACACATGTGTGCCATTTGCTCAGCCCTTCACCTCATGAGTTGTGTGCTGTTTGGCTTTTTCCCCAGCCATATGTCCTCAGGATGCAGGTAACCATGTGCAGAAGCCCTGAGCCCCCAGGTGTGGTGACCACAGCAGCTCTGATGGCTGCAAACTGAGCTAAGGGTTCAGAGCAGCTGATCTCTCTGCACAGGTCAATACTGCCGAGTTCCAGACAGCACCAAACAACAAAACTTCAGAAATACAGCTCAAGAATCCACGTGAGTCTGGGCACTGGAAAAGATCCGTTCCAAAAGGAGGGCATTTTAAAATTCTCATTAATCCTTTGTTGATTCTGGCATGAATTTCTTTTGTGTAAAAATCAAGGATACATCATAATTCTGCTGGATCATCCCTGCTGTTTGACTTCATGTAAGAAACCGATCAATTTTTACAAGTGTATTTATGAGGATTTAATTTGCTTCCAGCAGCCAGGGCCTCAGGTTATGTGAAATAGTTTCTTTTTTGGGTATTTTTCTAGAGGCTGGCTTAGGAGGCACAGCAGCATTACCTGGAAAAATGGAGCACCTGGAGACACTATGGAGTCATCCATGAAAGCATCAGTGCCCGTGATTGTAATGTCCTGTGTGGATGCAGTGCCCTCTTCTACCACGTCATCCTCCCTACATTTATAACACTGTTTTTCTGACCACCACAGCTTTGTTTCTGTATTTAAATGATCCCATCTGATTAATAAGCAACATTTGGCATTTGGGCACAAGCAGGAAAACTTCTGCAGTGTCAGAATCCAGAGAAGAATTGTGATTGACCATCTTTTGGGTGTTCCTTAATTTGTTGACATTGTATTTTTATTTTCTAGTTATTGTTATTTATTTTGAAATCGTACCAGTGCCAGAGGTACTGGTAAGAATGGAAAACTAATGAAATTTTTTTTTTTCAATGAAATGGCTGAGAGAACAGCAGTGGAAGAAAGGAGGCTTTTATGAGACAATTCAGCCCAAGCTGAGGCTAGTGCTGGAGGCACCCAGGTGTGCCCAGAGCCTGCTGCAGGCACCACTTTCCTGCATGGGAGCCTGGCAGCTCCAGGAACAACCCCTCCTCGAGCTCTGCTCCTGACTCTTGCCACTGAACCTCCTGATGTTTTCCCTGGACTGTGCAGGAAGGATGGCTCTGTCCTTTTTCATCTTTCCCATGAGTGTTCTGGAACTAAACCAGTGCCTGTGTCTCTGCAGCTTTGGCAGAAGCTACTGTGGCAGGTGCCAAATGCTTCCTTTGATTCACGTTCTCCCTCTGCCTCATGACATGAGAACAGTTTTATTATGACTGATACCAGATAAACCTCAGGCACTACTCATGAAAACAAAGACACAGCTCTCATTTGTGAAGCCCTTCTCCCTCACTAAACACCAAACCTCTGTGTTCCTCTAATGCAGGTCAGTTTTTATAGGTATCCTTTTAAATAACCTAAAAAACTTTGGAAATTCTCTTCCCTTTTTTTTGTCTGTTCCCCACTCCCATCCAGCTCTTCTCTGGCTGTGGTGCCAGGAGAACATTTGCCATGTTTAACATTTTTTCCTACTTTTGTAGTCCAAGGGGAAAGCCACAGGCATACTGTGGTTTGTGTCTTGCTTGCTGCCTCGTTCTCTTGGGGTATCCCTTTCCAGTCTGACAGCTTTTGTTCTCCACCTTGGGCTGTCCCAAACACCAGGAGAAAACCTTTGGTAGTTAGTTTGCAAATTCTTGTTGGTTTAACGATGTTACTCTTTGCATATTTTAGGGGCAGGGAGGAGCAATCTTTGCACAGCCATAAGCAGCTGATATTCTTTGATCGGTGGAATTTCCTTTAGTCAGAAAAGTGGGGGGTGATAATTCCAGTGCATTCAAAAGCAGACACCCAGGGTTCCCAAAAGCTAACAATATACCAAGAGGAGCCACCAGCTGCTTAAACAGCTCTCACACAGCACCTCTGTGTGTCTTTGGGAGCAGATACTGAAATGTCTTTGGGCTGGAAGCTCCATGTTCTCCAGAGATAAGAGCCAGGCTGGGTGTTGCTTTTCTGCTGACTTTTGGGCAAAGTCGTTCCCACCACGCACTGCACACTGACAACTCTGCTCCTGACTTTGCTACTACCTCACTTTTCCTCCTGACAAGGGAGCAGGACATGGTCTCTTTATTCCTGGACCCACAGGGTGGGTGGTTGCAAAATAACAGTGTCTGCATTGCACACATGTCCCATAAAACAAG
This sequence comes from Regulus satrapa, assembly GCA_013396955.1. Classification (NCBI taxonomy): domain Eukaryota; kingdom Metazoa; phylum Chordata; class Aves; order Passeriformes; family Regulidae; genus Regulus; species Regulus satrapa. Next base: position 74,224 of record VWZN01012226.1, read on the forward strand.
CAGAGCTGAAGTGATTTGAAGAGAAAAAGATAATGAGAAACTGCAGATGCAGCTCAAGAACATTTTCTGCATTTCACTTTTTTAATAGAAGGTGCATCAAAATGAGTTTTTTATGTCGAAGTGCATATTGAAATAAATAGCACTAGGTAAATGTTGATATTCCTCTGCAAAACTCCCAGCTCTTGGATGCAACAGATCTGCTCAGAGATTGTGAGTGTGTTGCTGTTTGTCGCAATAGATCTGGGGGGAAAGAAAAGAGTTATTACATGATTGCATTTCATTCTGGGTTTTGCTGATATAAAGTAAGGAATGTTGCTGCCACACACACAGACTGAGTAAATTCCTCAAAAATTAACTGTGTGATTTGTTTTCTTGTTTTCAGTATAGTACGGAGTTCTTTTTCCTGTTTTTTAAAGTAAATATCAGCTTACCCTCCCTCACAGCCTTAATTGGGTTGGATGAATACCACAGCTGGTCCACTGTTGGAATTAACTGTGTTTGAGACTGAGAACGTAACTGTTTAGTCCTCGCCAAACATCTTACTGACTTGTGGAGTTGGCTTCCAGGACTGGAGGAAGACAGGTCATGGGCACTCTGGGTAATAAGGCAAATTCAGGAATTTGTTTAGAAAAATGAACAAAGCCGGGCATGTTTGCATGATAAACACACAGGAGACTGTGGTGAGCTGGCAGCTGGCCTGATGGCCCAGCCAGAGGTTCATGGCCTGACTCTGGACAGGCAGAGCAGAGCTTTTTGCATGGCCATGGTCAGGGTTTAAGCCTTGCAGCTCAGCCCAGCTCATAGTCAGGCTTTAGAGCTTGTCTCACGTGCACAAAAGTTCCATTGAAAGTAAGAATTCTGCATTGTAATCGGCCAGTTTCCATAATTTTAGTTTTCCCAAATGTGTTCCAGCCAGTTTTGCATGTTTTTTCAAGTACTCAGAGTTTTGAAAATTGAATCAAAAATATAGACAAAACATGGAATCATATTAGATTTTTCTTCTCTGTGAAATCACAATCTTTTTTTATGCCTGTTACTTAATATTCCACCTGCTGATCACATGGAATGCCTCCTACCCTCTTTGGTTCATATTTCACACAAACATATTTTCTCTTTTGACATGGTTGGACTGACTCAAGCACATGAGCTGCAGCGTGGTGCTGTCAGTTTGTTTATGTGAGAGGCCTTTTCGTGGTTTGCAAGAACAGATAATCTCAGATCTGTGGTACAGCCAGCAGAAAGTCTTGCAGTGCTTTGGGGGCTGTTAAGTGGCCATCCAGTGCCAGTTTTCTCTAAAATACTTTTCTTTTTAAAAAATCAGAATTATTAAAGAACTAAGTCTAAGCAGGTGAGAAGGATCTACCACAGCACCTTGTATTCATCTGCCAGCATGTGAGGGGGTTTTGCTACCCCCACAGGATGACTTGTGAAAATAATCCTCAGTCTAATGAATAGAAACAGGGAAAGTGCACAGGCATTAGGGGGACATAACCCTGTAGGAACTTTGGGGCAAGCAAGGACCTAACCTTCAGTAGAGGAGCTCAAACTTCATGTGGGACAGATAGAAAAAGATCCAGGGGATGGCCAGGACCTTGCTTTGGATTAACCAGCTGCTTTGGAAGGCAAGTGCACAGCATGTGGAGAGTGGCAAACAGAGAGAGAAAAGGAAAGAAACAGGAATAAGTGAAATGGTAGAATCAGTGGTAGACCAAGCAAATCAGTGGTAGACAGGTCTTGCAAAACTCAGTGCACATCCTAAGTCCACCAGGAACTGAAGTTTTTTGGTGCTCCTCATTTCTTTGCTAGAAAACCAGCTGACATATATTTTTAAAGAAAAAAAGTCTTTCCAAATGGCTTTTCTGTTTTTGTGCTCCACAGGGGAAGTCATATATGTGATGTACTTATCTGAGAATGAGGTTCTACAGCCAAAATGACAATCTGATTTAAACAATACTTGCTTTATTATAGTATAGCATGAAAACAGCTTCATGCACAGAGCAGCCAGAGGATTGGTAATGGTTCTGGTCACATTTGGCTTTTGTTAGCTCTAGCAATTCTTAGCTTTATATAGAACTGGGAATGTGTGAGGTTTTGTGGAGGTTGGCAAGAACATTTATCTTCCCAGTTTCTGCCCCTTTTTGTTGCTTCTAAGTATTTGCTCATCATGCTGTTCTAGCTTTCATTATTAACATAAGCAAAACCTGAATCTGAGATGATTTCATCCAAGCCTATCAAAATGTACCATTTTAAAGGTGTTTCATATTCCTTCTCTAATTGTCCCATGCTCTGCAATCTTGTGTTCAAGTGATTTTTTAAAAAGAGTTTTCCCACTACTCCGCCTGCTGAAATCAAATCTCTTTAAAGCTCTAAATACAAATTTACAAACTTGATTGAGCCATCAGGGTTCCTCTCCATGAGTTCCTGCATATCCAGTCCCAACGATGCATTCCTTAGGGAGTAGGTATCAGCATGACCCAACTCAGTAGGGCAGCCTCAGCTGCCATCCCTGGAGCAGTGCCACCCTAGCAGCCCCTGTCAGCCTGGCCTGAGGCAGCAGGACTGGTCAGTGGCTTGGGCTGTGAGAGTCAGGTGAGGAGCAATGGACATTGACTAATCCATCTCTCATTCACTTGTCCAGAAGTTCCCATCCCTTCCCTACCGGCTGGTCACCAATCCTCTGGCCACCCTGCCTTTCCTCAGTTCTGTCCGTCCTTGTCCCCAGTGCCTGCACCATCCCCATGGCATTTGGGAAGAGGGGAGGAGATCCCCCTGTGATGTGTGTCTCTTCAGTCACTCTGTGCTAACTAGAGACCCTGGACTAAAAACATCTTCCATCAGAGCACTGTAACAAAGCCTGTGTTGACTGTCTTTCATTTGGGATTTCTGCTCCTTCCAAAACAACAGGAAGAGGGAGATGCTTGGTACCCTGTGGCACTGATTTGATCCCTCTTTCTCACAGACATCAATGAGTGTGTGACAGAGAGACACACCTGCCAGAGGAGAGAGCACTGTGTCAACACCATGGGTTCCTTCCGCTGCCTGCAGGAGCTGAGCTGCCAGCCTGGCCACGAGCTGAAGGACGGGGAGTGTGTGGGTAAGGAAAGTGTTCTTCAGCTCTTAGAGGGAAGGGATTGCAAGGATTTTGGTGTTGCTGCTCTGTGATACCAGTGCTGCACCTAAACAAGGCTGCTCATCATGGAGGTGTCGGGCTTTGCAGGCTTCTCCTGAACATTCACTCACTTGAAATGGTTTCCAGGGATAAGCGTAAATTACTTAGAACATGGATGAAACCCTTTGAATCAGGATTTGCCATCTCCCTGATGGAGGACTCTTCCTTAGCTCCTCTGCCTGGCTCAGCTGATGCTATTTGCTGGTGATTCCAGCGAAAATTCCCAGCCTGAATGGATCACGGGGCTGACAGCCCTGTCTTTCCTGTGTTCAGAATCTGTCAGCATTTATTTACATTCTACATTTACGTTTAACCATTTGGAATGGCTTAAGAAGTTATTCTTCATCCCCCTGTCCTGGTATCTGTAGGTGTCTAACAAAGAAGAGAACATCACTGGTTACAGCAGCAAGGAGTATACAAGGGACACACATGCTCTGTCTTCAGGGCAAACCTCACTGTTATTTACACTTACAAATTTTACAGTTTCCTGACAGCTGGAGTAAGAGATGCCTGAGGAAAGAGCTTAGCTTTTAACATAGAACATAAAGTTATAAAACAGAAATTATCAGAAATCTCCCTTTATAAATAGTTGTCATAAATAAAGCTGGGTTTACTTGAAGAGGCTCTTTTGTGAATGTCTTGTTCTGTTGTCTGATTCTTGAGCATTTATAATATTTGTTACTAATCTAATTTACTTTCCAGTCTTTAAATTAGATTATAGAGGATTATAATACTTACAAACTGTTTTACAGTAGCCTGTAAAAAACTGCAGATATTTTAGTATTTGTGGGTTGCAAGAGATGCTGTGAATGAGGCAGTAGGGACCTGAATCAAATTTGCTGCAGGACCTGACAAATCCTGACGTGATGTCCAAGAGCATGCACACTTAACCCTCAGATTTCCCATTGGTCATGCGTGTCTGTTGAAATAATGCCTCCTAATTTCCTTTCTGGAGGTTAGCTGGCCGTGAAGGCTACTGAGAGGTAGCACTGAACTCACCCCAGTCTGGTGTTTTGGTGTAATGAACAGATATCGATGAGTGTGAGAGGGGAACGCACAGCTGCAAAGTGAACTTTGTTTGTCAGAACACAGAGGGGTCCTTCTACTGCGAGTCAAAGCAGCGCTGCATGGATGGGTTCCTGCAGGATCCTGAGGGGAACTGTGTGGGTAAGTGTGAGCTGCAGCTCCTGGGCCTCTCAGGAGCTGTGCATTGACCCCTTGGATGTGGAGTTTTCCTCAAACCCTGCTGTGAACCTAATGTCAACACTGCTGCCCATTTAAAAATGTGAATATTTGTGTGTTGAATCTGGAACTATCCCCACAGCAGACCTTCATCAGCTTTTGTAGCACAAGAAATTGAAGTGAAGAAAAAGAAGTGACAGCTGGAAAAAAGGCGGACCAGAAGGGTTAAATAGCATCTCTCACTATTATATTCATTTTCTTGGCCAGATATCAATGAATGCACATCTCTCCCTGAGCCCTGTAAGCCAGGATTCAACTGCATCAACACCGTGGGGTCCTACACATGCCAGAGGAACATGCTGAGCTGCAGCAGAGGGTACCACTCCAATGAGGACGGCACACGCTGCATTGGTGAGGGCAGGCTGGGGCTGGGCAGGGGCTCTCTCTGGGGAAAAATCTGTTTCATTTCTAAGGAGATGTTTGGAGTTATGTCCAGATTCCTAAATGTGTTTGAGGAATGGAAATTTGGTGTCTCTGCAGCTCTGGGATTTGTTTGTGATGCAGGATCCTGATGTCTGTCATTGATCCATGGAGTTTCTCTTCGCATGCTCAGCAAGTGGTTTTGGCTGTAGATGGGATTCACTGGCTTCCACTCTGGAGAGAATGTGTTCTAGTTCCTTTTTAAACTCATCCTGTCAGTCAAGACTGCAATTCCTTGGTTGTTTTTGTAATACCTCCCTGGAAGTGGAGTGATCTGCAGCAATGGAATGCTGGGTTTGGGGGGCTCGCAAGAGTAGCACCAAGTGGATGTTCTTTGTAGGGATGTTCTGTGCATGGCGTTCCCCATTACATCCACTTGTGAGGGTGTTTAGGATAAATTTGCACTGTGTGAAAAGAATTCTGAGGAGAATTGGTATATGGAATATTCATATAGGCTGGCATGCAGCTTGATCCTGATTTGTATTTGTTCCAATGTGTTTAGGGTGTTACTGACTCAGAATGTCAGATTTCAGTGCTTGTTAGCATTTGTTTTTAATGAGCACATCAGGCACTGGGGGCTGGGAAGCTCAGTGTCTCGTGCCCAAGGCAAGGCTGGCTGGGTCCTCTCCAGTTCCCCGAGTTTCAAGTTACATGAGACAGGAAATCCTGAAATGGCAGCAGGGGAAGCAAAAAAGAAATGACAAAGCAGCAGTTTGCTTAGTGGTGATACCCCAGTGATTTCTATCTACCTTCCCCTGGAATAAAGCAAGGATGACAGATTAACAAAATGTGCTTTGTAGTGCTGCGGGTGGGTGGGAAGCATGTTGAGAGCCATTAATTTGGTAATAGTTAGCAACTTGTAGTGCACACCAGTGGTACAGCTAGACCTCATCTCCACAGTTATTTCTGCATTCTTCTTTTTGCTCTTCCTTATCCTCTACCTCCCCTCATGTTTTTGCCCCCAGGACTATCCAGACTGTGCATGGCCAGTGGAAAGGTAGAGAAGATTTGGAAGTAGCAGATTTGGCAGGAACAATTCATATGTGCAACTGAGGAAATTGAGAAAGCTTCCAAAGACTGTGTTTTGTAAGTTCAGGGCACAGCAGGGCTATGTTCGTTGCTGTCCTGTTACAGCCTGGGATATTTCAGCTCTTACAAAAGGAAGCTCCAAAAGTCCTGTCTCTCTCAGATCTGTACAGACACAGTTCTGCAGCTGATTTTGAACAGTCCTTTCTCAGCTAGGTCACCTGGACTGGGTATGGTTGCAGCACCTGGAGTGTGGTGACCCTGAGGTTGTTTTTGGGTGACCACCATGCCAGAGTCTCCATGAAAACCATTTTACCCAAAAGGCAGAAGTCAGCTCTCAGCAGCACAGCCATCCTGGCTGCAGTGCCAGCAGCCTTTTCATCCCCTGCAAACAAGGGCAGGGGTGCAGTCCCCATCCCTGGACATGGTCAAAAAACATGTGGATGTGGCACCTGGGGACGTGGCTTAGTGGTGAATGTGGTGGTGCTGGATCAACAGTTGGACTCAATGGCCTTGGAGGCCTTTTCCAGCCTTAATGGCTGGGGCACATTTTCCTAAATTTCACATTGATGGTACAGAAAGAATCCAGCTTTTCTGCCCAGTTGTTCCTAAAAAAAAGTGACTGTGTGTAAATCTCTGAGAGAGGAGGAAATTGCCATTAATCCTCCAGCATCTCTGCTCTAGAGCACAGTGAGATAATACAATGCATTGTGATTCCTGATAGCCCTCTGTCTCTGCTTTGCACCACTGACAAGGCTGTTCAGGAGCAGGCATAAGGAGGCTTCTCTTGCTTGATTTTGGGAAAACATAATTGATGTTAATTGGTGCTTTCTCTACCTTTCCTGCATGCACTCTGTCCCTGATTCTGGTCTGTGTTGTTTAGTATTTTTTTGAATGGCTTTTTTAAGTAGGCAGAGAACACAGAGAAGAAAGAAGAAAAGCATATGGTCCTAATTTCCTCTCTCTGTGATAAAGACTAGTGTCTTTGAGGCATTACAATAGCTAATTAGATTCTTGAATCAGATCTATTCACAGTAGTAAAAACATAATCTGCACATGTTTCTTCAGCAGAACAACACTTGTAGGGTCATCTCCCCTGTTTAGAGAATTCATCTGTCTTTAAAATATTTAGATTTTCTGACTTAGCAAACTGAGTTATTAAAAACTGTTAAAAACTATTTTAGATTTAGCTGAAAACTGATGTGTGAAATATGGCACGGTTCTGATGGTGTAATCCCCTAGACCTGGTTAAAGTCTAAATGCAATGGAATATAGAACTTTGGACAAACTAACAAAATGGTTGCACACACAAATTTGTTGCAGATAAAGCTGTTGCTTTATAAATTGTTCTCTGCATTAGAGACTTCCTTGGTTTTTTGCTACTTCTGATTAAAAGAAAATGAGGACTCAGTGTTGCAGCAGAAATCTCAGTTCCTGTCAGCAATTCCTGTGTGGTGAGGGGCATCCTGCCACCCCTGACCCTGGTGTCAGCAGGGACTCTGTGGGTGCAGCATCTCCAAGGCTGTTGTTTGATGGAAAACTGCCCAGAAACCCTCTGAAATTATTCAGTGATTAATGACTTCAAATTTATGACTTCAAATAGGGAGCAAGATGAATTTCCAGCCTTAGAGATCTATCCTAATGATTATTACATAAAGAGGGATTTGGGGTGTAAAAGTAGTTGAAGATGTTAACAATAGGAAAAAAAACAGGATCTCTTGGCTTAGGAAATGGCAGAGCTTGGAATACTTGAAGAAATACACAATTGTGAGGGTTAATCAGACTTTTTGTTGCTTCTTGTCACAGATGGTAAGAGGGATTTGTTAGATGCTGATGAGCTATTTAGTCGTGTTGCAAGTCTTGTAAATCAGCCTGTATTGAAAACTCTCATTTTCTTCTGAGGATGTTTAAATGAGATTGGAAATGATGTGTGTGAGTGGAGAAGCAACTAATTTGTTGGTATTGGATTTTGGATGAGAGGCTGTGGGGAATATCAAAATGGGAGCTGATTGAGAAAAGAAAGAAGATCAACATTGGGAAAGAGCAAAAGGTAGACAGCAGGAGCAGACTGAGAGGGCAAGTGGAGATTAAAATAGCAGTTGCTTTAATTGAAAGGGTGAGCAGAATTTCTGGCTGGTTCTTGTTTTGCTTTAAATGGCTTGGTGTGACTCATGGAATGGCAGAACATCACAATGGTGGGATTAAATGGCATGGTTTGATCAGAATCAAAGCATGTTTATACTGAAATGCAGAATATACTGGGAGAGCCCCATGGCAAGTCCAGTTACTATTTTCACTTTGAAGTTAATCCTCTGCTTTTCCCAAGTTTGACTCAACTGCTTCTGAGAAGAGCACGGAGGCAGAAGCTGGTGATGTTCTTCCTGTCCAGTTTCTAATCCTCTATCCAATGGACCTTTCCGTGTCTCTTTCTAAACACTGGTTTTAAGCAAACTGTACTGAAGCAGCTTGCCCTGTCTGGCTCTGCAGATGTGGACGAGTGTCAGACTGGGGTGCACCGGTGTGGAGAGGGGCAGCTGTGCCACAACCTGCCTGGGGGCTATCGCTGTGACTGCAAGATGGGCTATCAGTATGACGCCTTCAGCCGCAGCTGCATCGGTAGGTGGGGCATGGGAGGGGCTGGGAGCTCCCACTGCCTGAGCCCTGGCCCCGAGGTGGTGTGCTGGGCTATGCAGCACATCCAGAGTTGTGCTGCTCCCAGCAGGGATTTCAGACCAGGCGCCCTTGGCTCGGTTCATCTGCAGGTTATCACTTAAAGCCATCTGTAGAATGCTTCCCTGTGGGTTATGCTTCTCCTGCTGTGGGAATTTGTCTGTCTGAAGGTTCCACCATTTTCCTCCCAAGAGCCATGATAGCACCTTGTCTTGTCCCTCCTGTGCAGCAATTAGAGCTCGGAGTCAGACAGCCTCAAACCCAAGGCTGCAGCACTTCACACTCTGCAAATCAGTCTCTGATGCTGCAACAAATACCCTCCTGCACCTCGTTGGCTCGTGTCTCTCAGCTGATTGTGCGTTTACTTGTTGTGCTGGCAGACATAAACGAGTGCTGGAATTACCCCGGGCGCCTGTGCCAGCACACATGTGAGAACACCCCTGGCTCCTACCACTGCACCTGCTCCTCTGGCTTCCGCCTCTCCTACGATGGCAAGCACTGTGAAGGTACCAGGCTTCTTCTGCATGAAGAAGAAATTGCTGTGAGAATTAGGAGATTTTAGAGAAGGCATTGTGGAGGTGAAATATAAAGACGGTAACCTTTGTGTGCTCAAATTCGCAGACAGTCAAACTCTGGAATTGTCAGATGAGTGTTCACAAGTTTCTCCTCTTTCTTTATTTTCCCATGTACTTTTTACTTTCTGATGATAGAAAAGGAGAACAGAACAAAGTTAAAACAGGAAACCATTCAAATTTTGATAAAGATGAAACTTGGTAGTGACAGACTTACAAAAGAAGATTTTTAATTGAATGGGAAATTTTTGAGTTGTCCATGATTTTTTAAGGGCAACAATTACATACTGTAGTGAACTAAAACCTATAAAGTCAGAAGTAAATGTCTGCATTCATGTGTGTTTATATGGACATATGGAGAAATTAAATTCAGGTGCAACAGACATGCTCAAGCTTCTTGGCATTCTGCCTCAGGACCAGAAAAAACAGGGACAAATTAGTGTAAAAAATAATTTTCTATGTTTCCTACAAATTAGTCCTTCCTTAGTCACTCTGACTGGAAGGTAAAGGTTTTCAGGGGCAGGAAAAGGTCTTCCACCTTTTCCTGCCCCTGTTCTGAAGCACTGTGGCCATCTCTTTGTTTTTGGATGCAGATGTGAATGAATGTGATAACAGTCCCTGCAGCCAGGAGTGTGCCAACGTTTATGGTTCCTACCAGTGTTACTGCAGGCAAGGCTTCCAGCTGGCAGAAGATGGGCATTCCTGTAAAGGTAAGGTGCTGCCTCACCAGGTCAGGGGGTGTGTGTTTATCCTCAGCAGCCCGTAATCCCACACATGATGCCTGAGGATGGTTGTGAGTTACAGCTGCCACAGAGGCTGCAGATGTCACTCGAGCTACTGGACAGTGCAGGTCAGTGTGTGGAGCACACCTGTGGGCCTGCAGAGCCAGGAAGGTTGTTCTGTAACGGTTTCATATGACCAGAGCTTATGACTGAAGAAGTCAAGTGGGAAGATATTCCTGTATTGCATCAGTGAACATACACCTGCACTGTTGAGTGAAGGTTTGCTCTGCTTGCTGCTCATGGTGAATGAGGAGCAGAGGGATCAGAATGGAGAATAGAAGGGTTTTACCTCTTTAGCTGAAGTTACCAGCACTGACACACTGTTCCTCTGATTAAGGAATAGTGAAGAAGACAGCACCCTTCCTAGCACAGGGAAGCCTGGCAAGAAGTCCTAGAAAAATTCATTGCTGAAAGGGTAGTGATGCCTTGGCACAGATTGTCCAGAGAACTCCACATTCCTGGGGTGTTCAAAGCCAGGTTCAGCCTGGTCTCGTGAAAGGTGCCCCTGCCTATGGCAGAGGGTGCAATGAGCTTTAAGCGCTCTTCCAGCCTAAACCTGTGTGTGATTCCTTGGTCCTCTCAATTACAGAGGCGTCAGAGAGAGAGTGTTTTGAACTCAGACATGCCCCACCCTCATTATTCCTTCCCATGATTGTGTACCATGATTACAGACAGTATTTCTGGGAGCAGGCTTGTGTTCAGCATTTCAGAAAGCACAGACCAATGTCAGACCTCCACGGTTGCACTCATATTTAGCAACATATTATAAATGTGTCAGGTTAGAGCTTCCTGGTGTCCTGCAGCCTCTCTTTGCAGCTCTGTGTTTTGTTTTGTTTTGTTGCTGGGGCTGTGACTGTGTTTTTTCCACAGATATTGATGAGTGCACGCAGAGTGCCGGCATCCTCTGCACCTTCCGCTGTGTCAATGTCCCTGGCAGCTACCAGTGTGCCTGTCCTGAGCAGGGCTACACCATGGCAGCCAATGGCAGGACCTGCAGAGGTAACAGCACTTGAAGACTGGGTCATTAATACCTTTAGAATGAGCTCAGCCATTAGAGCTGCTCAGTCAAGTCTCCATGTTTTGTATCAGTCACCGTTCAAAAGTCAGTCTTTGACAAAGTTACCGGATACTGGTGTCTGTGAAGTCAGCTTTCCTGTGCTAGAAGAGAGTGCTGTGGCAACTCAGCTGTCAGCGTGAGCTAATTGCTTAAGTGAATTCCCAAAGAGCCCACTTCATCCTTCCAGCTGAGGTGCTTGATTACTCACGTGAGCTGACTGTGCACCTTGGCACAGCACTCTGTGGTTAGGGGTTTTAGAGGTGCCAGATGTAGAAATCTGTGGCTTCTTTACGAGTTATAGTTTTCTCCTCCAGAAAACTGGGAGAATAAGTGTTGGTGCTGTAATTGGAACTCGGCCATGCAACAGTGTCACCTAAGCTTAATCTTGCTGGCATTAATAAATGTTAGTGAAATGAGAAGTACCCTCCCCTCTCACACCCCTTGTCTTCAGAATCATGGAGATGTCTTCTGGGAGTCTGGTGGTTTTCATCTGGTGTGCAGCTGTGTGGTTCTGAGCTGAAACCCCCTTTCCAAAGGATGCACTGCCTGTGTAACCTGATGGAGGATCTGATTACTTTTAGTACTCTGCACATTCCTGCAGTCCTTACACCAACTGCCAGGCATTTCCTGCCCTTGCTCTTTCAGGAACCCTTCATGGAACTTTGGTTATGGATCTCCTGCGCTTGAATTCTGAGTGCTAATGGCAGTAAATTTGTCCTCTGTAAATCATGAGCAGCATGAGCATGCTTAATCCCAACTGTGGAGCAGTGAAGCAGATTAAATGACAATTAAAATAATTTTTAAACATTTTAAAATATTTTTTAAATGTGTTTTTTAAGTATGATTGTAGTAATATTCACATGCACTTAAATTCTCAGGTAAAATTCACCTCTAGAAATCTGCAGCTGTAACTCCCCTTGATACATCCCCTTGTTTGGAGCTCTGCAGGTCTGTAGTTACAAGTCTGAGCAGATATTGAGGTGTGTCTGAAAATGCGGTCGGAGGAAGTCTGTGTTGGTGTTGGCTCTGTTGAGTGCAGGGAGATGATCTTGGTTTCCTCCAGCTAAAGAGCTGGCTCCAGTTGCTCATCATCTGACCAGTTCTGAAGAGTTACTGGTGGAATGTTCCTTGTACCCTTTTTTCAAAAGATGAGTTGTATCTCATGGAGTAGTGTCTCAACATATGGATCTTCTTTGCAGAAACTGCCTGTGGTATTTTGCAGTGCAGCCAAAGTGGTGCAGGGAGTGCTTTCATGACAATGATTGCAATATGGAAGAAATTTTCTTTTCACCTACGGGCATTGCTGAGAACTAGCAAGGGATTTACTTGACTTTGATTCTCTCCTATTTCCTATTGTATACTTTTCTTTGCAAGACTTTTAAACCAGCCGGTTCAGTGTGTGAGATCAATTCTCATCCCAGAGGAATGGAGGGAGTGGAAGGCTGTTTTCCCTCTAACAGTTTTCGCTGTGACAATTGGCAGAGCTGCAGGGCCCTACACAGTCCACATGCCTTGTCTGTTAGAATTTATTTAATTTTAAAGCCTCCGTGCATTGTCTAGATGTTTGGGAGTACACAATGTGACTGCGAGGGCTCTGCCACTGCTTTCTCCTTAGGCTGAATCCTTGTCACTGCATCTGTTTTTCAGCATTGTCAGGCCCATGGCTTGGGCTTGTGGGTATGTGTTATTTAGGTAACCACATTTATGCTCTGGGCCATAAAGTGTCTTTGAGCTTTAAGTGCTCTTTATTATGTCTTCTGTAATTACATCTTATGGGGAGATATTTGTATTTAAGTTTTCGAAACTGTGTGCCTTGTTCTGAAGGGTTCTAAGTTCCCATGTTTCACATCTCCTGGATCCTCTAGGACACCAGTGATCCCTTTGCATTTCTTGCTTTAAGTCCAGATGTATTTTAGCTGCTCTGCTTTAACCCAGAGCTACCTTCATGCACAGATAAATTCTTTTGGCACAGCCGAATTTTCTCCAGTCTCAAAAAGTCTTCGAGAAGGACCTGTTGGCTTTTAGCATGCGTTAATTATATCCTGGTGGGGCTTGTTGATTCCTGAAAAATACTAGGAATTAATTCTTACTTTGGAACTTAGAACATCTTTTTCTTGTATTTCTTTTTAGATATTGATGAGTGTGCAATAGGAACCCATAATTGTTCAGCTGCAGAGACTTGCTACAACATCCAGGGCAGCTTCCGCTGCCTGTCCTTCGAGTGCCCTTCCAATTACCGGAAGGTGTCTGACATGTGAGTATGGCCTTGGAGCAGCACCAGAGCCAGCCCAGTGCCTCTGGTCTTATGTGGTGCTTTGTTTGTGGGTGGGTGTGGGTGCTCAGAGCTCTGAGAAACTGCTTTGGCACCTGGAGCTCATAGACCTTCCCCATGCAGCGTTTGTGTCTGGTCATCCTTTGTTCTCCCAAGCCCTAGAGCCCTGGTTTGCCCTTCAGCTGCTGTTGGAACAGCAGATATCGGAGCCTGCAGCTCTCCTTGCAGCTCTAAAATGGCTCTGTTTATAATTAAGCTTTAAAGTAAGATCTTCTGTGCTGTTTGTATCAGAGCAGGAGCAGCCAGGCTGCTCAGTGCTCCACTTTTACAGTGGATTTGGGGCTCCCTGTTTAATATTCAGATTGCAGTTCCTCAGGGATTGTTGAAGGGGAGCAGGATACTGAGCTTGCCAGGCCACAGGGTTCTGGGAATGGCACATCCCCGTCTCCTCAGCAGCTGGGCTTCGGGAGCCCCAATATCTCCCTACCCATTTCCTGCCTCAGTGGCTGCCAGCGCTTTGAGAACCCATATTTGGTAGCTTATGGCTTAAAACATACTTTTCCTGCCTTACAGAACTGAGCAGCTTTGCCAGCTGAAGAGTTTGTTTCCCCCTCCCGTGTTTTCAGTACCTTTTCAAGGAGTCTCATCCTTATTTCCTTGGAGCAGTGCCCCAGCCCTGTCAGTGATGAGCCCCTGGCTCCCCTTCCCAGCTCTTTTTGCAGTCTGACTCTGGCTGTTCCTTGTGGAGCTTCCCCACACAGCTCCCCACGTCCGTGCTCTGCCTCAGGCTACCCTGCCCTGCCCTGACACTTACACACTCAGAAATGTTCATGGGCACTGGGAGGGCAGAAAAAGCAGGTGCTGATCACACACTGGAGTTTGGGACTGTGGTTTGTCCTGATGCCTTTTGGGACTACCTAAAAATAGAGGCCAGGCAAAATTAAGAGAGTGAAAAGCAGGTATTTTTATTGAAGGGCCTTCAGGTGCATTTTAGGCAGACAAAGCTCACAGGAGCTACACCCAAAAATGGACCACAGGTAACGGGTTTTCACTTTTATAAGTTTGGTCTATTTGCATATTGGGGCTTAGCCTTCCGAATACAGCTACAGGTAATGAAGTCATTTACCCCAACTTTGCTCCCCTCCAACTCACTTATGTTTGCATTTCTCAGGGCCTGAAACAGTGAGGTGTCCTTGATTCCCAGGCCTACAGAGGAATTGTTTTGTCTGACCAAAATGGGAGAGCAGTAGCTAATGCTGTACACGGAGTTTAGAATTATACACTAAACAATTGCAGGACGACAAATATATGAAAAATATAAAAACTAAAATCCTAAGGCATCAGTCTGATCCCTTGCAATGCCCCAAGGTTTTAAAGTTTTTCTCTGCTGTTCCCTGGCCACTGAAGGTGCCTCACTCTTTCCCCAGGAGGTGTGAGCGCATCAGCTGCTTCAACTACCTGGAGTGCCAGAACACCCCGGTGCGCATCACCTATTACCAGCTCAACTTCCAGACCAACATCGTGGTGCCAGCTCACATCTTCCGCATCGGGCCCTCGCCCGCCTATGCCGGGGACAACATCATCCTCACCATCACCAAGGGCAACGAGGAGGGCTTCTTCAGCACCCGCAGGCTCAACTCCTACACGGGCATCGTGTACCTGCAGCGCCAGGTCAAGGAGCCCAAAGACTTCCTGTTGGATGTGGAAATGAAACTCTGGCGGCAGGGAACCTACACTACTTTTCTTGCCAAAATCTACATTTTCATCACAGCTCATGCCTACTGAAGCCTGTGCTGATGTTGGATTTTATTGGTGCTATGCTCTTTAACTGTTCTACCAAAGCTTAATACCGTTGAACTGGCATTACATGTATCTAGCCTTTATATTATTTTTCTATAATTGCTTTAAACTTTCTTATTGGTTGTGTAAATTAAGTTAATTTTTATCTTTTTATGTTCTTTTTCATATGCAATTCTGTACAACATCATCTGCCAACAAACAAAGGAAGGGTTAGAAAGGCAGTACAGACTCTTGTGATAAATGCTGGAACCTTTTCATAGCAATTGTTTTTAGGTGTAGTCACTTCTGCAGGGCATTGCACTAGAGAAGGGAAGGTGTTCTCATGGGAGTACTGGGAAAAAACATGCAATGATTTCTCTTTCTGATGCAAAGTTCTGGTTTGGCCAGGCCAGTGGCCTCACTGGGGTGTCTCTGCTGAGGTGCTGAGTCCAAGGCCATCTGTGGACACTGATTGGGACCCCACCTCCTGCTCCCAGGTTATTTTCCTCCTTCCAACTTTTATAATGTGTTGCCTTAAAATTGTATAAATAAAAGGAAACTCCACCAGTGAAAAAGCCTATGGATGAGTCTTGCTTTAGTAGGAGTGCTCACGTGCTGGATATTTGCAAGACCAAGGCCTTACCAGAATGCTTTAAGGTAAAAGCTCACAATAATATTTTTAGTACTTGTCTTTAAAAGTGTTGGTGTTCCTCTGTTCCTCACTCTATAATAGGTAAGTGCAGATTTGAAGCTTTGCAATTCTTAAAAGGAATGTCCAAATGGAAATAATGAAATACTGGTTACTGCTCAGTATTTTAAGGCTTGGGCATGTCCCTGAGCAGTATCTTGCAATTTTAAATGGGCACAAAGGGGAATTGCTTCTCTGCTTCAGGAAAATCCCTCCAGTAGTGTTGCCAAATGATGCAGAGAAAAATGCCAGTGAAATTGGTGGGTTGTATTTTGCCATTTAGAAAAGGGCACAACCAAAGTTTTGGGCTCGATTTCCTCTGGCTCTTCAGGGAACTGGATGAAGTCCAAAGTTGGAGGCCAGATCTGGCAAAGCATAATATAATTGAAGTATTTATTAGAATTTAGAAATTAATATCAGAACTTCCTTGTGGCTGGGTTAGTCTTTTTGTTTTGTTTTTTTCTTTCCCCAAAAAGCTCCAGTGTTGCAATTTTCTGAGCTTCCTTTGTTCCCACTGTAATTATTCTGCAAAATGTTTTATAGGAAAAACAGCTACAATATATGGATGTTTATTTCTCTGCAGTTTAATAATCCTAGAATCCCAGGTTGGATGTGACCTCAAGGATCATCTGATCCCACCTTTCTTGGCAAAACAATAACCTGTGTTTTTCTACAGTCAATCTTACTTTGATCGATGTGTTCACAAAAAGAAATGAAAAAATTAAATCTAACATGTTTTATGCCATATTCAGCAATTTTATTATGTTGTAAAAATTGCATCTAAAAATCTTGTAAACATCACCTATTTGGTGAGAGTTAATGTTCTGTATTCACTATGTCCCCAGGCTAGTCTCTACTCCTTCAAGTCACTCCTTTAATTTGGACATCCTTAAAATAAAGGGCAAATCTTTCTGTATCTGAGATCATAAAATCCCATTAGTGAGGAAAAATTATTTACATTCCCTGGCTGTAAAACAAGGACTATCTGTGAGTTCGCATACATCAAAATTATTTTTGTTTTTTTTCTATAAAAACCATTTAGTAAAATATCTTCTTTCATCCATCTTTTGTTTTCCATACTTAACAGTTTTGTAAGCATGTAACAGGGAAGTGCCAACTGAGAAACACGTTTGTACAATTTGTCATTCCAGTTAATTCCTATCTTACAGCTCCAGATCCATCCTGCACACATTCAGGGGTGACACATTTTTCCAAGCCCCACTGGGGTTCATCAGGAGTCACCAAAACCCAAAGTTTTCCATCAGCTTTAGAATTTGATTGAGCACAAATGATAGCCAGGCCTCGACTGTGCTTCTTGTCAGAGAACAAATGGACAAGTCATTTGTTACTGGGAGACCTTTTGCTGACTAAAACCAGTCACAGTCAATCATATTAAGGATCTGGCAGTTTTTAGCACTGACTCTTCATTTTCTAGACAGGTAATTTATGAAAAAAAGTTCTAGGAAAGGCTTTGCATACTGTTAAAAGGAAAATGCTCTGCTAGGAAGAAGGGTATCTTCATTTGTAGTTGGGAAAAGTTGGAAAGGGTTGCTCAGTGCAACTAGCCAAAGCAAGGGGAAGCACTTCAGGAGGTAATTTCACATTCTTCTGCTTCCACATTACCCAGAGGAGGGTTTTACCTTTTCCCAACCCAAAGAGTTCTCCTGGTCAGTTCAAGGGGGAGCAGGAACCATCAGCACTGCACCCTTTGCTCTGTCTTGGGGCAGTTCCTGTGGCTGAACTTGAGCAGCCTCAGCCCCACCCTCAGCAGGGGAGACCTGCTTTCATGAGGTGTCAGTGGCCTTGAACTGGAATTTTGGTCTCCTTCAACTGGTCCAGCTCCCAAAGGCCCAGTCCCTACCTTCCAGGAATGCTCCATCCACTTAATATGGCTGGGTAACCCCGTGTGTGTGTCCGCGTTCACAGGAGGTCTCTGTGGAAAGAGTTCAGGTCTGGGCTGTATTTCTTTTTCTTTACTTTTGAGTAGGTTTCATTTATTCCCTTTGCTCCTTTGTGGCCACCCCACCCCTTGTCTGTTGAGGTGAATTAAAAACAGCTACACAAGAGCTGTGCAAGCTGATAAACTCACGAGGAAGTCAACAGCTGCAAACCTCATAAAGAATTATAGCTGATTTGGGGCATCTGTTCGATATGTGTAAAAACTCAGATTATTGGTGTGGTCCCCAGAATGGAAATGGCCTTGCTGTGACCTGCCTGAGCAAGGCCTGCTCTGCTCAACTTTATTTGCTCCTGACTCGACCTCTCTGCACTATGCTGTTGTATTCCTTGGGAGATCCAGTGATCCCAGAGACTGAACAAGATCAAGTGAGCTGCTGGAAAGAAGAAATGTTCCTCTGTATATTTGCTGGAAAATTGAGTGAGTCTGTTCCAGAAAGAAGCATCAGGTTCTATTTGGACTGGAATGTACATAACAAAGCCAAAATAGCGGGACATGGGTGAGAGGGATGTTTTTACCTCATATTTTAAATTGTTCCCTTTCTAGAGCAGGAAAGTGGGAGGAAGTGGGTTACAATCTCTTTGTGTGTAAATACATGTCTGAAGGTCACTGCAGGTGCTGGCCAGGCCATGCTAGCATTTCTGTGTGAGCCTGGAAAGGCATCGGAGGACTCAGCCTGGGCCTCATTTCTTCCCCTCACACTGGGGGACCAGAGCAGGGGAGGGAACTGTTAATGAGCCCAAATTTTTACATTTCTTCCAAGATATCTGAAACAGACTTTCATTCTCTGTTATTTCTCTGTACCAGTTATTCAGTCAGTTGTATCAACTGTATCAGATTCAGGACAGAAGTAAATTTCAGACAGATTTTGTGGTAAAAAGCTGTAATAAAGGCTATTCTTCAATATCTCTTCAACTTCAGAGCATGAAAGCCTCTTGTGCAAAGATCCCAGTGCCTCTGTCAGCTGAGGGCATCTTGGAAAGCAAGGGAAGGGCTGAGCCCACTCTACCCCTGCTCCCGTGGGCAGCTCCTGGCACACAGACACCCTCAGCAGACCCTGGCCATGGGGGGGGCACTGTTTGGCCATGGCACGCACTGTCCTTTTATGTCCCTCTGTGTCCTTCTGCAGATCTGCCTCACACCTAGGGGGATGTTTTTTTCGCATTCATTTGACTTTTTTTTGTCTTTGTCTTTCCATTGCTCTTACCCATGCCAAGGCAAAGAGAAAGTTCTGGCCCTGGACTGTTAAGATTCTGCAGTAAAAGTACATTTTGAAGTCAAATAAAAAGTGTCTTCACACTTTCAGTGTTCTCTGCATCGCAGAGATGTTCATTGTGAAGCAGCTACTGAAAAGCAGGATTTAATTATATCTGGTTTCAGTGATGTGAAGCTGAAGTCACAAACTTGAGCCTTTTGTCTTCTAAAGCACAGTTCTTTCTCTTGCACATTCTCTTCCTGTAGCTGAGGCTTCTGTTAGTTTGGGGTTAAAAATGACAACATTTGCAGTGAATTTTCCCTTTTTAGCTGGGGTTAGAGAGGAAGAGGATGCCATTGTGGTGCCTGCCCTACACACTGTGATGGGAGGGGTGGGACAAGAGCCTTTGTACATTAGTGGGTTCCTGTGTGGCAGCCAAGAATTGTCTTCAGTGCATAAATGCACAGCAGGATGTTTGAACTGCTTGGAACTTGGGATGGCGCAATGGTGATGGGATGGAGGGGCTGAACTGGTGGTGCTGGGGCTGGCCTGCAGCAGAAGGGTCTCTGATCTCAGGGACTGAGGCCAGCCCAATGGGACATAAACCCCATGCTCACTCCGGGTGAAGAATTGGTCTCAGGTGAGATGCCTTGTGCTTACAGGTGACTCAGGGCCTGGTTAGTGAGCCCAGAACATGAGAGAAGGGAAATGAAACTATTTTTGTGCAGGGTTCATGAGATTTGGTTCATTGCTACTAGTCTGTATTCAATATCCCAAGGAAATACTGAGTTTCTGAAGAGAAGGACTGATTATGGAAAGGGCCATCTGAAGGAGTTGGAACTCTTCCCAACAGAACAAGTGTAGAATGCTGTTCTTTTGGGGGAAGGGTAGAGGGGGAAGAAGAAAAATCTAATTTTATTCAGGAATAATAGTTCAGTGTGTAGAGCACTAAACTTTCCTCTGTGCCACCATTACTGGAAAGGAGTTGTGAAACATATTAGCAGCACCAGTTGATCCAATGTAAGGAAAATACATCCAAAAAGGAGACATAAATGCCTTGAGGGAATGGGAGAGAGGAGATGTCTTTCTCTCTGCCCTTTCTTAGGGTTCCTGATGGCAGCATAGACTCCATTCCAGGAAGGGATTTTGGCTCACTGTGATTGCAGAGTGGTTGCAGCCAGTGGTTGCAGGTAGAAGGGGATAGATCCTCCCCAGAACTGATAGCCAGGAAGAAAATGTATGTGGAATACTTTCAATATGGGAAAAAAACCTGATAATCTTTGATGAAGGAGACTTGAGGTGGAACCCTGCCATTCCTGGAGTCTGAGTAAACCATGGAACGTGGAGGCTGAATAAATCCCACTGGTATTGGTTCCCTTCTCCCAAGGATTTCCCACAGCAAACACCAGAGATGGTGCTTATGGCTGAGGGCTGAGGTGGAGTTTGTTCTCAAGTGTCATGAACCTGCAGCTGTGCTGGTCTGTGCTGGGTGACACCAACACCTCCTCCTAACTCAGGGAGCTCTAAAAACAAATAAATAACAAAAATCCCAACCTCCGTGACTTTGAAAATCATGTTTGCTGAGGAAAAGACTTAATATTCTTGAGTAAGAGTTTTCCACAGGTTTCCAACAGCTGCTGATGCAGAGCTCCATTGAAGTGGATGGGCTGGATGAAGACACAGCTTTAATCATAACTTAATTTTCCCCTGGGGAGAGGAACAGAGACACAAATGACATGTGCTGCTAGCGTTGCCTGAATCGCATCTGGAAGATGCCGACATAAATAATGATGAAGGCCATTTAAAAATGTGATTGCTCCATGTAAGTACCTGACTTTTCTTTCAAAAACATATGTTTGCACTAGTAAATGAAGTGCTCAGAGGAGGGTGAAGGCCAGGCCTCCAGTCTGGGAGGACACCAAAGCCAACAGGCAGAGTTATAGCTGCCAAAATTCAATGTGAGGCTCCCCAGCTTTCAGTCAGCCTTGCACCCTGCGTGGAGGGGGTGCTGGGCAGTTTGGGTGTTAGTGGTTGGACTTTGGGAGGTTTTCCTTGTGTTTTTACTGGTTTGGAGTTGTGAGTGTGCAGAGAAGGAGGCAGGGAGTGTTCACAGCTGTGCCATGGGTGTGCTGAGCAGATAATCTGCACCTCACCTGGGTACTCCAAGTCCCTTGGCAGGTGGTGCAGAGTTGGTTTTTCACATGAAGTGTGACCTTGTCAGGAGTCCGAAAGCTGTCACCAGCCTGAACTCACAGCCTTTTCATCCCTGGAAATCCAGGAGTTCACAGTTTATTTGGTAACTTTGGTACCTTTAACCACCAACAATCTCCATCTCCTTCTCTCAGGAATTCCACTTGCAGCCTGTCCTTTCTGCAGCTGCCTCCTGTGGGTTCTCTTGTTTTTACCCCACTGCTGGGAGATCTTTGTTTCATCACTTCTCTCCTTTCTAAGAGAGTACAGGTCAGAAAGGGAAACATACACACTTTTTTTCTTGATGCCTGAGATCCTGCACCAGCATGAGGAGCTCATTGCCCTGCTGAGCCTCTGAGCTGCCAGGCCAGATCCTGAGCAATAATATTATTCTAAACTCCACCATGGCTTTAAACTGCAGCGTTGCAGGTTTGGAAGGCAGCTGCTCTGTACCTTTGGGACTTCAGAGTGTGTTGTTGAATGAGTGCCCTGGGAAATCACTAATAAAGGATGATTTATATTTCCCCAAATTCCACTCTTTGTTTTTATTTTTTTAAGGTATTATGTTTTGTTCTTTCTTGGAGTGTTTTTGTAGAAATGTAGAGTTTGATGTTAAATATTTGCTCCCATGTGTTCGTTTTTGAGAGGGTGTTGGGATTTTCAGTTTACATCCTTCAGCATCATCTCCGGGGAACAGTGTGGGGCTGGGTGGGGGCACTGCTCTGGTGGTGTCTGGCCCAAGCCACAGCTGGTGCTGAAGTGCTTCAGCCAGTTTTGGGCCCATTGTTATTGCAGAGATGCTTGGGTTTATTCTGGCGTGTTTAGTGGTGCTATAGCTGGCTGGAACAGTGGCAGTGAAGATGTTCATTGAAATACACAAAAAAACAGAGAATTGGCAGAGGAATTTCTTCTGTCTCATGTGCTGGAACTGAAAGACTTTGAAGAAGAGAGTACAAGACCAGTTGTTCAAGACAGTATACACACCATTTTTCCCAAACCTGTCAGTGATGTATTATCTCCACTCCCATGACAATAACTCAATTACTTTGTAGGTTGTTGCACTTCCCTGTCCAGGCAGGACAAGCCATTTCCATATGCACATCCCAGTGTTTTATCATCTCTGTTCTACACTGCAGCCATCTCTTCACAATCGATAATGCAGAGATGTGCAGGCTCTTTTTCTTTCAACACTTATCTAAATAGTTAATAAAATAATAGTCTCTCCCCTACCTCCTCCTACTTGTTTCCCACTCATTTCTCATCTTAGCCACTGAAGAAATATTTCCTCTGTTCTCACGAAAGGAATGCATTTACACTTGCCACAGCAGTTCAAAGACACCAAGAATATATTTTCCTTATGCTGGTAATTGCTTTTCTTGGTCATTAGTTGATCAAAGTGGAGGAAATAGAGCAGGGGCAGTCAGACTAAATAATAGATTTGGAATCGAACTGGGACTGGTGCTTTCTTGGGGCTTTCTTTTGTTTTCAAAGTGCTGAGTTATTCAGTCTCTGCACAGGGCTGCCTCCCTGCTAGGTGTGGAGTAACTGTGAAGTTACTGGAGTGGTTTCTCCATGGTGTAAATTAGGCACCAGCTGCTCCACGTTGTTCCTACAGGCTCTGAAGGAGCTCATAGCTCCAACACAGGTTCATCTCACAAGCAAACCGAGCAAACTGAGGGAAGTTTGGGTTTTGTTTTGTTTTGTGTTTTGTTTTGTTTTGTTTTGTTTTGTTTTGTTTTATTTTACCTGTCTGGCAAAACATGCAGGTGATAAGAAAAAAAAGGGAAACCTGGGGGTTTGGTGCTTGGGTTTTTGCTTGACATTTAGTTTGGATTATTTTTTTTTTTTTAGAAAGGTAAAACTTAAGATCATTCTTCCATGCTTTCTAGCACTGTTCTTGTTTGGAAAGCTTTTATGGAATGTGAAACTGAAACTTTGGATTAGCATAAACATTTTAAGGTCTTTCATCAAATCTGTTGCACTTACTGTCAATGTATTTCATCATCATGGCTCTTTAATGAGATTTGGCTGGTGCTGGCGAGACAGACAGTCAGAAGTTCACTTTTGCTTCATTTGGGTTTTTGTGGGTGTTTTTTCCCCCTGCCTGTGTCCAGCCACATGAGCTTTGGCGGATTTGCTCGGAGACAAACCAGTTTCTAGATTTCTCCTTATTTGGAACAAGTGTCTTTAGCACTGTTGCCAAGAATATCCCGGGCTGGGTGGCAAAGGGCCAGGAGCTCACCGCAATCATTCAGAGGTCTAGAATTCCCAGGGAAAACTGGGGCTGGCATGAGCAGTGCCACAGGAGGGAAGGTGTTGGATAGGCTGTGTGTCATCTCATGAACATCATCTTCACAGACACATTAGTGTCTTTGGTAATCCTCACTTTATAACTGGATACTGAGGTCAAAGATAACTATTTTAAACAAAGCTTGGGGTTTTCCTTGGTAAAAACTCCTTCTTTACTCAGTGGCATTTAATAATCTCATGATCCATAATACATGTAAATACTCTGAGAAATATGGAAGGTGGGTGCTCTAATTTATTTTTTATTTCTTGGAATATTTTTCTGGAATATATTGAATAATTTTTTTTATGAGCTTCCTGGAGAAATTACTACTCTTCTGCATTCTTGTACTGAAGGACAGTCTTGGAAACAACAAACAACTCCTTGACTTGGAACAAGAGGGGAAAAGTGTCTGAAATTGTTAGTATGTATTTATTGGAAGAGAAGGTGTCATTTTACTTTGAATATGGAGGAAGTTTGTTTTGAAGACCTGAGTCGATTTCAGATGTGTTTAGTATGTCTGTGACCTGCTTTTCCGTGTATGGACAATATTCCCCATGGATATCCTGGGAAAGGACAAGGCAAAATCACATCTGATGTTACTTCTGACATCAACAAACTCATAACAGGGATGAAAGTAATGCAGTATTTCTACTTCAAAAAGGGGAAAGGCAGAAACACCTTGGAACAGGTTAGATAATCTTGGCTTTCCTTGGTGCATGGAAGGATGGCAGAAGAAAAATTGTCCCCTGTGATTGTTCACCGGATCATTATTAGCTTGCCAGAGAGAACAACCATAAATGTAGGAACCACACATAAAGGGGAACAAAATGGGGGGAAGGAGAAAATGGAGGGGAGGGATGGAAAAATCAAGACTTTATTTAAATACAGTTGGCAAAAGCAACAACTGAATGAGCTGCAGTGATCTCAGCCCTGCTGTCAGCTAATGCTGACAGGCATAATAAATGTTCAAAATCAGCCTTAACAGTGAAAAACTTTAAGGACTCTACGCCAATAAATGGAACAGTTCATAATGTTCATAATGTTCATACTTTTAATTAGTACCCGTCAGGGAAGTAGCACACCTCCAGGCATTCCCACTCCTTCAGCCATGCCCACGTTTTGCAGACCCAGTGAGGAGCAATGCACACCCCACCGCAGGGGCGAGCTGTCCCAATGCATGTGGGGCCGACAGGGATACCACACAGATGAGACTTTGGAGGCCTCCCCAGGAAGAGCTGAAAAGCACCATTTCAGGAGCTCCCTGCCAGAAACCACATCCCGCTGTCCATGAGCGCTGTGGAGCAGGGCATGTAGCTCGGGTCTGGGCTCTTGGTGCGATCAGTCCGTGGACTCACGTGAAGTCATGGCGATGTGGCATGAGAGCGGCTTGAAAATGGGGTGGAGCAGAACTCCCCCTGGCTGGAGGCTGGCAGGAACAGAAGGGAGGAATATTTCTGAGTTTCTGGGTGCAGAACTCTGACAGGGGAGCAGGCTGGCTCTGGTAGTGTAGAACAGACTGGCATAATGCTGAGGGAAGGAGCCAGCAGAGTGGGTGGATCGTGCTGGCTCCACGTGCGCAAGCGTGGCTGGCACGTGGCTGTGAGCACACAGGGACAAGGGGATAAAGGCTGGGCTGCCCCAGGCAGCAGCTCTGCCCATCTGTGCCTGGAAGGAGTCTTGGGGTCTCTCCTGGGAGTGTGGGTGTTGTGTGTTTGTCTGGGACCTGTCTCCTGTGTTTGGGTGGTGGACGTGCTGGTGCAGAGGCCAGCCCAGAACGGGAAACTGATCCTTGTTCCTCCTTTCCGTGGATGCTGAAGCCTCCAGGCACCACCTGAGGAGTGTATAAATGAATTTCTGGGGATGTAAATTGTACCTGTGCCCACTGTAAGGCCACCTTGTCGTGGCAGAAAGCTGCTAAACCGTTTGGGTATAAAAGGTGCCTTGTTGGCCAAAAGGCCTCACAGTCCTCCCTTCTGCCTGCGGTAAAACCAAAAACCATGCTGAGACTTCCCCTGGGAGGGCTGGTTTGGCCTTGGCCCTTCCTGGGGCTGCTCTGTCCAAAGGACAGTGGGATGGGCACCGCCTTGGGAAAGGAGCAAGGTTTAATTCCATGTGCTAGTAGGGTCGTGGTGTGACTGGGCAAATCAGCTAAACCCTACCTTTCTTTCCTCTCAAAAATTGGGGAATATGCCATTTCTTATCTACACTGCATGCACAGAAAAGCCTCTTTGGTTTTTTGTACAGTTCTAATAAAAATAAATGCTATCTAAGCATTTAGAATATGAGTTTAGGGTATTTCCTGTTTGCTTTAGTTTTTTCTTATTTCTTTTTAGAAAGGACTCAAACTAATTTTGCAATACCCACCAACTCTTTTACTCTTAACTCTTTTCTCTTGCCAGTAGAAGATTTTTTTCTTAAGGATTATAGACTAATTTTACTGTACACATATTGCACTGAAACAACTGGTAACTTTTTCTTGTGCCTACTCAGAGAGTTGGCTCCTATAAATAGTATTTCACATGGCAGGCATATAATACCCATGCTCTGTGGTCTCTGCCAACAGTTTTAGGTATGGAAATGAGGCTAACATTCATGTAAAAGACATATTTTATTTGGAAACCCTTCTCTGCCTTTTCCCACGTTGCTGTGGGAGGGGTGGGAAGCAGAGATGGACAGAAGCTTTGTCCCCAGGAACAGATGGAAGGCGCAAAGCAGACATCTTCAAGAAGAGCTGACATTTTAGGCACTATCGAGCCTGCAGGGAGAGATAATATCGTTCCTGAGACATAATGATATACTTGGAAGAGTAGACAAGCTTTACAGCATGCAAGCTGAAAAAGCATTTTGAGCCTGAATGCTTATTTCTTTTTACCATTCTATCCCTATGTGCAATAAAGATGTTATCTCCTCCCTCGAACCTTGTCTTGCTTGTATCCCAAGACCTTCATGTCCAAAATTATACCAGATTTGACTTTCCAACTTTCTTTCCCATCCTTGATCTTGATGTCTGTATCTTCACATCTTTAAGGCAATGCTGCATGTCTTTGCCATGTGATGCTAGATAAAGAGAGCAAGGATTTATTTTTTATTTGCTGTCCTCATTGCTTTTACTGATGAATGTTTATTTATCCATCAAGTCAGAATAAGCAGTCATTTGCACTGGATCCTAATTTCAATTATGGATATCCTAAGTATTTGAGTAATAATGTCATTGTTTGTTATTAGGTTTTAAGTAACAGACATGAGTAAATAATAAGACAATATAAATATAAATCTACTTAATTATCTGAGCCTTAAATGCCAAGCAACAATACCTAATCTAAAAAAAGAAACCCATGTGAATTACTAACATCAGAGAGACTTCAGAAAGAATCTGTCTCTTATTAAATTTAAGTGGGTCAAATCCTGAAGCTCCTCAGTGCAGGGGAGAAGTTTGTTCAAGCATTTTAATGAACTACACCATGATAAATGATGACAGAGGGGGTGATAAATGCAATGTGTTGCTCATTAGGACAGGCAGAGATGGGTTGGTAAATGATGGGTACAGATCTAATGATTTATTTGCAGAAGTACTGAGAAATATTCAAGCCCTAACTTAATGTAAGCTGTACATTGGGATAATACTAAGTAAGTTTGTGCAAAACTTTAGTCTCAGGGAGTTGAATCTTACATTATTTTTCTTCTATAGAAGCAGAAGTAGCAGCAATAAGGAATAAAAATGTATATCCAAACAGGCTGATTGATATGACATCCCTTAGGAAATTTCTTCATCAAAAACTGGAGGAATAATTTAGTGATGGCTGGGTGTTTTCCATTATCTTCTGAAGAGCTTGTCTTTGAGTGAAACATTAATAGGGAGTAAAGTGGTAAACTGACAAAAGCATTCTGTGTTTCCTGGGTTTCAGCACTTTGAGTTGATCCAGTGGCACCTCTGGGCACACCCCGTTGTGCTGTGCAGCTCAGATGAACTGCCCTGGATCACCAGGATCCCAGGGCACCATCACTGCTCCAGAGTTTCCTCCCCCCCAGTTTGAAATGGGAGGAATAACAACCCATTAAAACATTTGCCTGTGCTTCTGCAGCAGCACAGGGAAAGAAGAGCTAACTTGGGAAGGAATCACTTTTCTTGCTTTGTGTGAGTTCTCGGAGGAGTGATGGTGCAGCTCCCAGTCTTTTCCAGGACAAAACTGGATTAAGTAACTGGGAAAAAACAAACAGCAGCCACAGCTGGGAGGAGATGGGGCAGAATGAGTGGGAAGGAAGGAGCAGGGAAGGGACCAACATGCCCAAGGAAAGGAGCCTTCAGGGAAAAGATGACTTTGCCTTGATAGTCAAGGTCAAGCTGTCAGAGACAACCACAACCTCTTATATAAAACTGATGAAGCTGTTCCAAGACTTTGAGCACACCAGTGCTCCTCAATTTATTTTACATTCCCCATGGGCAGTGATACATGTGATCTCTATCCCTCAGATGTGTGAAGGGAAATTAATTTCTGCTCCCTGCAGAGGGAATCTGGAGGGGTCGGACTGAAGCAGAGGAGGGGAATGGGTCTCAGGACAGTTTTAGAGATAAGTTTGCTGTGAGAACAGGGGTGGGAGCTCTGCTGTGTGGGCTGAATGAGGGTCCTACCACATATGGCTGAGAGGGAACTGGTTTGCAGTTCTCTCACTCCCTTGCTAAGATTCATATCTTTGGAGTCTCTCAGGAGAGGACTGCAAACCTCAGAGCGCTGTTGAAGCTGCAGTTTTGCTGTTTCTATCTGCAGGAGTTTCAGAAGCAGCCTTCTACCTAAGCAAGTATTTTGGTATTGAATTAATTAGCAGTTCTCTTACCACAGCATTTTCACAAGAACTTCATCCCACACCTGCACCCCTTCACCTTTTCTGGCTGCAGCCCCAGCCAGTTTCTCAGCCAGGCTTGGAGTATGCCAGCACCACTTGCCCTGAGCCCAAGTCCTGCCTGCTGTAATCCACTGCCTTGGCAGAGTTATCCCCACAATGACTTTGCTTCATGATCTCACTGCAGAACCTGCTGCTCAATCAGCCTCTGCAAAGCTGCTGGGGCTTCTCTGGCCCTGGGGACAGGCTGGGTGTGCCATGGGCAGCTGGAGGGTGCCATGGGCACCACAGGGTGCTCACGTGCTCTGCAGTGGGACAAGAAGGGCATCACAGCACCGTTCCCCATTTGGTTTTAGCATTCCCTCTGGCTGTGCAAATGTTTTGAGTTTTACGTGTTAAAGTAGAAGAGAGGCTGATGGTCACTGCCTTCAGTTATGAATTAATGTAACTGATGTAGCCTGGCTGCAAAAGAAGGTCTGGGGACTGCTGAGGTGAGCCCCGTGCTGAGAGGTGTGTGCTGAGCCTGTGCTGTTTTGTGAAGCAAAAACTACAGGATGCACAGTGAGGACCAAACACCTTTCAAACACATTGGGCAGTACAGGTCACCAGTTTTCCCTAAACCACCAGGTTGAGGCCCTCTGCTCTGAACCCAGATTGGAAGAGCTTGGGGTGCTCAGCTTGGTGGAGAGAAGGCTCCAGAGAGAGCTCAGAGCCTCTTACAGTGTCTAAAGGGGATCCAGGAGAGCTGGAGAGGGACTGGAGACAAGGGATGGAGAGACGGAACAAGGTGGAATGGCCTCACTCTGAAAGACAGTACATTTACATTAGATTTTAGGAAGAAATTTTTCCCCTGGGAAGAACTTCCCTGAGGGTGGGCAGACCCTGGCCCAGAGTGCCCAGAGCAGCTGTGGCTGCCCCTGGATCTCTGGCAGTGTCCAAGGCCAGGCTGGACACTTGGAGGTTGGAGCACCCTTGGGACAGTGGGAGGTGTCCCTGACCATGGGGGTGGGACTGGGTGAGCTTTAAAGTCCTTCCAAGTGAACCATTCTGGGATTCTGTGAATCAGGGTGATCTCTCCTGTGCAAGACTCGATGCCCCCTCAAGAAGTGTGATCTAAACAAGAAACCAATTTGCTGGAAGTCTTCCACCCAAACTGGTGTTCTAGAGCTCATTTATTTGTGTGAGTGATCTAATGAAAGTCAAACAAAATTCAGAATAAGATTTCTTCCACCAGAGGGGCTTTTTTAGCATCTTTGAGAACTTTGCAGTAGACAGGAGGTAGGAGAGAAAGGGAGCATGCTGGACTGAGTAATGGCAATTGTGATTAGCATATTTCAGCTACTTAAATATACAACTTACTATAAAAGAAATAAACAGCCATTCTGAGGATTTTTTTAAACATCCTTCAGAGTGGTTATTTGTAAAAGATGTGCTTGTTGTGTTCCACTTCCATTAAAAATGTACGTAGGCAGGTTTCTGAGCACCATGTCCTTCACAGGAGTTTGTGCTGAGGTAGTGTTTTTTGGTTTAGGAAGAGAGGAATAGGGTGAGGGTTATTTTTAGGCGGTTTTAAATTTTTTTCTGAATAGAGAAATGGAATGGTATTGAAGAAAATGGAATTTTTTAAAAAGGAAACTGGAATGGCATTGAAAGCAGGAGTGCACCCTTTTCCTTCCACAGTAGCAGGGAAGCCAGCAGACCCCCTATTATCCCAATGTACTCAGAGCACTAAGAGTTACAGAAACTCCTTCTATGGATGTGCTTATCAAAATTTCTCTTCATGGAGAACATTGTCAAGCATGGGACAGGCACTGGGGAGTCCCCATCCCTGGAAGTGTCCCTAAACACATGGGGATGTGGCATGTGGGGACACGGTTCTGTGGGGAACTGGGTGGTGGTCCTGGGCTGATGGTTGGATTTAATGATCTTAAAAGTCCTTTCTGACCTTGATGATTCTGTGATTCTGTGTTTGTTTGAGGGATAAAGTAGCCAGGCTGCCCTATAAAATGATTAGGTACAAGTAGAAAGAGACTTTTACTCCTCTGTCTTTACTAATTTGTGCAGCCAGCTTGAATTCTTTTCTCTCCCTATTGTTTTCCTCTGATCGCTTTCTTATTCAAATTTAAATTAAAGCCAAAGAGAAATGGCCAGAACTTCTCACCTTTAGCCTATAGATGCTTTTGCTATCAGCTCTGGTGTGCTGCTGCCATGAAGGAGCTGCTGGTGGGAAGATTGAACGGAGCTTTGGTGATACACAGTTCATAAATCTCAGGAAGTCGGAGTTCTGATTTACACTTTAATTAAAGTATGTATCATATATATATTTAAATTCAAATGCTTAACTAATATAAAGTTATATTATATGCAGAAGCTGCTCCCTTCCTATATTTTTAATTTCCACATTTTGGTCCACTCAGTCAAATGTGCACACAGAGCAATCAGAAAACTTAATCCAACAGTTTATAAGGAAAGATACAGTGATGTGTCTTAATTTAAATTCAAATTACTTTCTTCTGGGGAAAAAGTCATAGCTGTCAAAACCATTGCTGTACTAACTGTAAGTTTATCACTTCTGTTACATAATCTCTAGGGAAATTAGATTATAAAATCTGTTTCTGATTCTTAGGGCTTATACACCAAACAATAAAAATTTGCCTTGATTCATAGTCTGTTAGACTTCATTAAAAATATGGAGCCTAGAGATTTATGAATAGCCGTGACATTGACATAGCTTCATTTGCAAAGAAATTACATCCATAGCTCTGCATTAATCTTTAAATGCTTGTGAATGAGAACTTATTTATAATTGCTGGGAAAAAATATTTGTAGGATTTACAAGTGAGATATGATTTATCTTGGGGAATTTATCATTTCAATTATATACAATTAATACCAGTCATAATTTAAGATTTTTGGTTGATGAACGTCTGTGCATATTGACTAATTGTCCTACTTTTCAGTTAGACATAAAGAATGTTGTGCTTTGAATAGTGCAAGGACTGCGGGTTTCCATCATGCAATAGCGAGCAATGGCGCAGATCTGTTTTATATGATATAGATAATTCTCGTCTCCTAATTAACTAAGCACAGGATTCAACACTTGCAAGGGCAGAATGTCAATGTAATGACTAAAAGCATTTGCAGAGAATGTGAAAATACAGTTTTATGGTTGTAGGTGTTTATATCTATCTGGTCTTTCCTTCCTTGTCTGTACTAACTGGGGTACCTGCTTAAGGGCCAGTGGCACAGGGAAGTTGTACTCAGCAGGCACAGGGACAACCACCCACCCACACCTTTCCACATCTCAGGCAGTTTCCTGCTAAAATTAAATCAAGTTGGATGCTTTGGCACCAAAGATTTGTTTCCTGCAACAGGAGTGACCAAAGGAGAGATTTACTGTGCAAACCCCCTTTAATCATGAAATCTTATGTTTTTGACGCTGTAAGTGCCATAAGGATGCAGCTGCTGTCCTGGCTCTGCATTCCCTAGGAAATCCCTGGGTTTCATTTGCAAATAAATTTATTTGTGTTTTGTACCTACCAAAGCACCAGTCCCAGGGAAGACTCCTTAACATCCATTCCAATGTCCCTGACCTTGTGTCTGCCTAAATCCTGAGTCTGAAATAGGAGGAGGGATGTCCACCCAGGAATATTTCAGCAGTCGCTGGGAAGACAGAACAATGGTATGCGAGTACAGGAGTTTCTTTTGAATGCATGATGTAGAAATGGGAATAATTATAGTGTCTATAGATGCTTCCAGGCTGTTCTCTGGGCCCAGAAAGTCCTCAGTACAAGAATCACCAATCCAAGTTTTCACAGCACGACAAGGCCCCTCAGTTCTCTCAATGTCAAACCATTCAGTGCGTTGCTAAAAATACCTTCCTTGTACACAAAGGCAGCCTACATGAAAGGCTGGCGTGCTTTGAAGAGGAAAGCATTGGAGCTGCCTGTGCTGATTGACTACTCCAAAAAAGCTTTCTGCAGAGAGCTGTGCAACTTTCTGAATGGATTAGCTGTGGCTACGCTCACAGCCCCTTGTGATTCCCTCGTGTGTGAACAGAGAAGCAGTGTAGGTTTATTGCACTCGCCGCAGGCTCATTTTAACTTGGAAGTGTGGACACAGCAAATGGCGGCTTTTAATTTGGCTTTTGAAGTCGGTTTTGATCAAGAATATAAAAAAGTATTGCTCATCCTGTAGGAGAACTAGAGCCACGTGTGTGTCTGGGGAATAATCAAAGCTGCTGGCACCTGTTTGGGTGGGTCATTAGCACAAAAAACCTGGCAAATAAATTAATTGCTCAAATGCTGTTAGTCAATGTCTACATTTGTACAGTATTTGATCTGAGGCTAACAAAGATCTGAATGAAGCAATGCTTGACTTTGGGGAGCTTTCATTTCCAGAGAAGAGCTTTCACTGCAGAGAAGATCCTGTGCTCTCTGGTGCAGCCACAGCTTTTTAGAGCACTGAGAGCAGGGGGTGACAAGCAGTGATGTGACACTAGCTGAACACTTGGGACAGAGCTGGAGCACACCTTAGGACAAGGGACAGGAAGTGGAGGAGACAGAGTGAAAGCAGAGCTGAGGAGGATGATGTGCGGAACCAAGCAAGTGACATTGCAGATGATTGTATTCTTAATTAGCTTTTTTTTTT